>OX411551.1:34129779-34672672 GCA_948146395.1 Fragum whitleyi | reverse complement strand
GGCTAATGGATTCTGAAAATACCATTAAAAACTAGAAACACGACGGTAAAAAAATTCGAAAATCGGAGACAGTTGATACATGCATTCTTCTATAAATAGCAGTGAATTGCCCTGAACGCTTTAAGAAATTTCGAATTTTTTGAATATTTTGAAACAACGATTCAGAGTTAAGATCACATATATCAATCATTGCTCTGAAGATGAGTGAGTTTGCCAAACGTTTAAGAAATGTTACCTCGGTTTTTCCTAAAATAAAATCACATCGAATCTACTGTATGAAGTCGCAAAGCGAATTCATGCAGTGGATTCGGTTTAAGTGTTTTTTTGCTTCGCGTTTTCATACATAAACAAGATTAGGTTTTTCGTTTCATACCTGCATGAACAAGAGATTATTACCATGTCTGAATAAATCCTTGATTTGAATAATGGAATATACTATAAATTAGAAGGTTTGATAAACTGTAAGTGGATTCCTATATTGATATGATCAAATCATTTACAGACCTAATAAAGTTCTTCTTAGTTTATTCCTATAATGTTGAATGTTGTCACAAGAGACCCATATTTGAAGTAGCTATTTTCTAGGAAAATATCAATATTTTAATTTTGTAATCTCTTCTCTTGCATTTTATGCTACACCGGCAAGCTTAAGCATCGGATTTATGTCTTAACAAATTTCGAGCGAATTCGGCATTTTAGATAAAACGGGCTAAGAAGGCGAAATTTTTTGTTCCTTGGACACTTATGAGTGATAGTAGGCAAATACTTCACTTTCTACCGAATACGCCTGTATACATTCTAGGAAATAGTCAATATTTTCTATCAATTCCCCCGCTTCCTTGTTTTAATTGATCAACAAAGAAACAATGGAAATATACAAACATATACTAGCGCTTAAGGTTTCCGAAGTAATGACCTTAAACAGTGTTAACGTGGTTTAAAAAACGTTGGTTTTTTTTTAACATATTTAAAACCATTATAGAAGCAGCCTGAATATTTTTTTTTAATTTGTTTGGAATAGAATTCTGAATGCTATTAAATTACGACACTCAAAACTGAAATAAACTTTGATAAGTAGAAAATTTTTCATTGGTTTGTCAATTTTGAATAGCTACACAGGATAAAATCCTCTTTAAAACTATACAAGGATTAACATCCTATCAAGAGTAATTAAAACAACAATCTCTCTTGTCTCATTTTCCAAATACATTGTCTTTCGGAAACAAAATAACATTCATCGAGATTCGCGATTTCAACAAGACGGTATTTGTGTTTTTCTCTTCCTAAAGTGCCTTTTTGGTTGAAAGAACTTGTGGCTTTTACAAATGCATTCGGCATTGACTTTTATTACGTGCAAAGCCATTAATTTACGGTTTGGATATTTGTACTTGGAATCGTTCTGAAAATGAGGATAAATATAAGTCAACAATAAAAGTAACATCTCCGATACGTAAAAATCGCCACACACACTAAAAAACAACACTTCATTTAAAAGATACTGGTACGTAACGGGTGGTGAATTTCTTCTTATTGAAATACGTTTTATGTAAATCAAGAGCCATCATAAGATACCAGCACAACATAACAATTGAATGATTTCATGATTTGAGCCAATCTAAATTACGCCCAATGCATCCGCAAGCAATTTCATGGAAATTATCAATTTGAGCCCACCAGGATACACTGGTGTCTCGGTATACGTTTGGAATTACGTCATTATATATTTAATTCCTTTTTATTGTAGTTAAATTAATGCCAATTTTAATGGTGTTTCAGTATTGCGGCGGTTTGATCTACGAGTCTAGGCTTGCTGATATTTCTCTCACTAGCACTACCACTTTATTTTCTTATCTCTATCTGCTCATTTGCCTGTGACATTCGAATATCTACAGTTCACAAAACCGTGAAATTGACAAGATGAATGATTTTGGAATGCATTTGGAATGAAACTGAATGAGTGTGTCGAGCAAATTTTAAGTGAAATTAAAGAGGGGTAATCCAATATCGCTTTTTTGTACAAGATGAACAAAATTAGCGAAATTTATTACCACCCTTTTATAAAACATGCATATAGGTTCTATGAATAGCTCTCTATGCTTTCAAGAATGCATAATACGCTTACAAATTCAAATTTGTAAAATAAATCGTGATTTTTTTTACCGATTTTTATTATGAATGTGGTTGTTGATCTAATAATTCAAAGTGGGTTTGGAGCGTTTTTGAATGGATTGAGTGAGTGTTTGGAATGAATGAATGGAAAGCTGATTAAGCAATTTAGAATGGCTTTGATCAGTCAATTCTACATTGTTCTTAACTGTACCTTCGGAATAGATATTTTCTTCCTGGTTTTTGACCATTTATAAATAGGAATAGACATTTATTTCCATTTATTTTGCTAGGAAATAAATGTCTATTTGACAGTAAGGATTAACATTCACGCAAGAATGTCGTAATTAGATTGTCTTTTTAATGTCCTTCAGGTCGTTGACCGCACGGTAAGGTTACTTTATTACTTTTAATGCCCACCACTATTTTGTACTTTTCACTTAAAAAAGGGACTGGAGAAAATCGAAACTTTGTTAGCATTTTTTTAACATTTTTGACGCAGTCAATAATTTTGGAATTATTTCCGAATGATAATAAATGAGTGTGTGGAGCGAGTTTTGAAAGAATTGTCGGGGAGGTATAACAAAATCGATAATTTCGTCCAACTCGATAATTTATTACCTCCCTTTAATAAAATCTACGTACTTTCCTGAATTAGTGTCTTCACATACAAACCAGATGCTTTAAAACAATCACCAGCAAATTAAATCATGCAATTAGTTGATCGACCTAATTAAAATATTGACCATTTTTAATAGTCTCGAAGTGTTTGGAATGACCGATCGGAGCGCTGAGCTAGTGATTTTGAATGGTTTTGATCGAGATGGGTGTCAATTTCACGATGTGATTAAATCTATCTCTACGATCGACTAGTAAGATATCTCGCACACCTGCGCGTTTTAATTATTTCAAAAAAGATTAAAAAAAAAAAAATACGTTTCCAGCAAGTTCACATGTGCGTGCATCTTGGACATCGAGCAACCTAGAAGAACACAGGTGGCGTTTAGTAAGTTCGCTAAATGTGTTTAGTGTAAGTAACTACGTGAGTCTAACGAGCGCCAAATGAAGACTCTGATCGGACTTTGTAGATACAAAGGCTGAACTGAAGCGTTTATACAGTTAGCAACTGCAGCTGTATTTTCGAGATTTCATTTGTTCCTTATTTATAGCTGTTTGTTGCTTTTTGAGGAACTAAATGATTTATTTATAATGAAGGCATTGTAAATAATTTTTAAACTTAGAGTATTTTTAGAATACATATGAAGTAAAAAGTTCGTGTGAAAAAAGAGCGTTGGATGCCACTGATTATATATGTGAACCGCCATTCAAAAAGGAAAAAAAATGCGATCTCTGGTTGACCGGCCCTGGAACAAATCTACTTTTCATTTTTTTTCGATGGTCCTTTTACTACATGATAGATCACACGTATGCTTGTAAAATTGTCAATGCCATATTCCATTCGTTTAATGAATCGTTAACATAGGCTTAAGTGTGTAAAAAAGTGTAATTAAGTTTTTATGTACATCGAAACTAGCCAAAGTTCGGTTGAAACATTCTACATCATATATTTACATGGGTAGATTCATTTTTCGTCTCATTTTTATACCACAATGCCATCAGAATGTCCACCTTCAGTACTTTCAGTGCTTTGATTTAAAGACTGTCTGGCGTCAATGTAAATGAATTATCGCTCTCATAAAAATTGATTATGTACATGTATTTTTGTTTCATACAGGGTACCTCTTGAAAACAATTACAAGAAGTCTTCTTTTTCTCTGAATCTTAGTGTTTTGTTTATGAAAACAAAATCTAACCAGGTTGGGTAAATTGATAATTGTCGAGGTCCTGCCGATTTTTTAATTTATACAACCGAGTTAAATATGTTTATACAATACACTAAGTACGTATTATTTGGCTAATTTCGCCTGAGACTCTGTGCATATTCCGTTTATCTTCGGAAGATCTCCGATTTGCTATTACATAAACTTGGTGCATATTTATTAATACGCATTTTAACCAAGAGCAAAAGAGAAAGAGAGAATAGCTCAGTCGGTTAATGTGTATCGCTCTCTATCAGTAGTACACAATCTATGAGTTCGAGTCTCAGAGGTGGTTGTTTTTATTTTTATTTTATTTTTTTTTTCATACTTTTCTTCGTCCCTTACAAGTTCACACTATGGGAATATCATTTTTGTTGAATTATTAAAAGACTACATTCTGCTGACTCACATCGCGATATCTCGTAAGTTGCAAAGAATCTTTTATTTTTTTGTAAAGGTTAAATATACACTGCACTTATTTGTCTTAAACCACGAGAAAAAAATATTTCCCAACGTTCAGAAAACAGCAAAATTTTCCGACTAAGCCTAGTTTCGAACCTGTTCCCAAAAATAATAGACACCGTTACGAAAGTTACCACAAAGGCACCCTGCACCAGCAGAGTCACTTTTGCTGATGTTATTTATATATCAAAAGCAACTCCAATATAAGAAAAAAAATACATGTCTTCAAAATTACAAGAAAGTGGATAAACCCAAATACACCCGCTTCTAAAAAGTAACTTATGTGATTGTAAGACAGAAAAAAATAGAAAGTTTGAGGCAGAGAAAAATATTTCCTCTTACTCGGTTTGAACTTGGGTTCTCCTGTATCAGAGGCGGTTGTCATAACCTCTACGCCACAGGTCTGAGTAGTAAACATGCCCACTGTAAACACTTAAATCTTAATGTTAATTACCGAAATTCGTAGATCATCGGTGATTTTCCGATTTCGCTCGCGGAAAATAAACAGAATCTCAGGCGAAATTAGCCAAGGAATATTATATATCTTATAAACATGTTGTGCATTGTTTTCGTCGACGTTTCTAACAGAAATGCAAGCTTCTAAAAATTACCGCATTATGCCATTGTTCTAAAAATATACATTTTATATCATTAAGAAATATGACATGGGATGTTTTCACACGGATACTTGTAAAGTAATAAGATAAATACAGTTATATACTGGTTTGATAAATTGTAAGTGGCTTTCTATATTGATATGAAAAGATTATTTGAAAGTTAATAAAGTTCATCTAACAATTCTTCTATTGAAATTTTCATGTTTAATGTCGCCATAGGAGACCCATAACAGAAGAAGCTTAAGGAAAATGTCAATATTCAAATGTTAGAATTATTTTTGTTTCATTTCAATGCTTCACCGACATGCCTGAGCCTCGGTTTTAAAAGCGACTTTTGGTATTTATTGCAAAAAAAGATATTTTTTCTCCTCCTAATTACTAAAATCACTGAACGTGATCTTTATTCGTCATTTTTTTTTTTAGTATTTTCTACGATATACAATGTATATGACACAATAGATATACGAACTCCATACATAACTGGAAATTTCAATTTCCAAAGCCAATAAGGTGAAATAATTTAATATTATTTGCTTCCATCAATTTTCTGACTCGCTGACAAATTGGTTTTATTCCTCGATGAAATCATTTTTGGGTACTCAGCTATTTTCAAGCTTCAAAGTATATATGTCTTTTTATGGGGAAATTCTACCATTTTTATTTCATGATATTAAATTATAAGATGTGAAAAGAGTGTTTTTTTTTATTTCATGGAGGTATGAAAATAAAACCTCAATCACGCTCATGTATGAATCCGCCTCGCATTTCATTTAGTGCGAACGTCATGTTTTTAGTTTACTACCTCAATGAAATCAATAAATATTCTCTTCATCTCTTAAATGAATAGCTACAGATGTATACAAATTTTTAAAAAAGTGTCATCAATGATCAATTTTCTCTACATGTGTTTAGAAAAAAGTGACCTCTGATCACTCAATTGAATATCCACATCTATACCAATAAGGTATCATTGCTAGCTATCTTTCAGACGCTAAATTCGTCATATTTTTTTTAAACATGCAAAGAACACGTAATGTGTATTCCAAAGATGCAAAGGGTGGTTGGTGATTTTCATTTTATTGAGATACGCCCCTGTGTTAAGCAAGAGCCGCTACAAGATATCTGCACAGTATGATAATAAATGTTTCCTTTTTTGGACCAATCTAACAAAGGCGTATCTAGGACTTTGAAATTTATAGGCACTCAGAAGGCGAAAGAATATAAAGGATAACCTCTATTTTTTGTTTGAATTAAGAGGGTCCATGACAAGTGTAAAAGTAACCTGACCGCGAGATCAACAACCTTCAGGACATAAAAGAGAAATCTAATTACACCATTCTTGCCAGAATGTTAATCCTATACTCTGAAACTGACATTTATTTCGAAGTGATACAGTGCAACGCCGGGATGTAAATATATACATGTATTAAGAAAGATTATATTCTCTATATCGTCTTTTCGTCATCGAAACCTCGTAACTACAACATGTTCAGTCATTTGCACTTGCGTAGAGGTAACATGTAATCAGAAACTCCGAAACTTACATCTTTTACCCACATCGTGAAATTGACAAGTTGAATTGTTTTGGAATGAAATTGAATGCGACTTTGGAGCGAGTTCTGAATGATTTTTGAGGAAGGTAAAACATTGGGAAAATTTTGCGATTATTTTACAATTTGATTGGCTTGTGTGGATTTTAAAGTGTCTGATTCATCCACGAAGACATAAAACAGTACCTGTATTTTATTTAAGGGGGGGGGGGGTAATAAATATCGCTTATTTTGTTCATCTTGAGCAAAAAATATCGTTATTGGATTAACTTACTTCTAATTGCACATAAAACACGCTCCACACACTCATTAAATTTCATTTCAAATTCAATCCAAATCATTTATCTTGTCAATTCACGACGTTGTTAACCGTAAATCCAGCATATTCCAGTTGTAGTTGCGATATTTCGTTGCCTAATGATAATATGAGTAATGTTTACTCTACGAAATAAAGCGGAAAGTTAATAAAAGTTAATTAATTATTAAGTACAATAATGAGAATGATGAATCTATGGTATTGGTGTTATGAAATAAGCACAACAATCGATAACCGCTCAACGCCACAGAAGATTGTTTCATAAATTTCATATTATTCATTATCTGGTAACGCCATGCTTTGTATGTATTTATAAATACTGATTAACAATAACAATATTTTATGAATAATGATAATGATGATAAAAAGCAAAAGTAGAAAAAATGCGTGTACTTTCAAAGGTGATCTAGTTGATCTTTCCTACAATAAGATTTGAGCCTATGCGTGACATTTTCAACAATTATAAATGTGCTCCAAGCAGGGACTCTGGCCAGCCTGAACATCCGCACGTTCTGTCCAGAATCTTCACTTTGTGCTTTACCGGCAGACAAGGTCTCAAAGTATCTTAACCCTTTGCTGTTTAATCCCTGCTTTTTACGTGTCTGTGAAATTTATGATTGAGAAAACATTGTGGAATAAGAAGAAATTGCTTCTGACAAGCAATTTCTTCTTTATCCACACTGTTTTCTACCCTACTGAATGGTTATTTTTCAAATTAAATCCACTTTAAATTTTCGTCTGCAAAACCTTTGAATTTGGATTGGTCCAAAATTTTGTAAAACAGGAAAGGTTTAAGATAGACAGACTTGTTTTTACTTGTTCTGTGTGACTGTCTAGACTGCTTAATGATTGTCACTCACTCACATGTCAAATTGTTGGAAATATAACGCACAGGCTCATTTTATAGAAATGCAACGTTATCAAGGTCCTTTAAATTTTTTGTATTTACCGTACAACATTTATTTGGATTTTTTCTACACTTTTGCTTTCTTTTCTTTAACGCAATTGGCAATAGAATGTCTTAAAAATACGATAGTCTATTTCAAGCCAAGGAATTCCACAAATTCTTCTAAATTTCTATATGCGAATTATTCGTGATTTCGGCGGATCGATGATTTTTTTCGATTTCTGCATTGAATAAAATATGAAGGTAGAAATATATACAACATCGTCCATGAAGTGCCAAAAACTTCGTTGGTATTAGAATTAAACTTTTCTGTAAAACTTGACAAATGTTTATTGCAACAAAAACCGTGTCATACCTCTTTTCGCGCGTTGTTTAGCCCAATATACGCCCTAGAATGCATGCCCTATTTTTTCATTAGGAACATAATTGATTATTTTTTGTTGCAGACAAGTATCTCCGACAACAAGTGGTTGCTGTCTGGGGAAATTGTATCTCGTAGTGTTTCTGGGTAGTTCAGTAAATTTCATCTTCATTTCATCGATATGTAATTACAATTTCGTAACTACAGCTTTATTAAAAGCTGTAATTACGAAATTGTGATTACACATTGAGAATGTACAGTTTAGACAAAGGAAGGGGTATTATCAAATGAGAGAATTCTGATCGTTTGGTCGTTTGTGTGTGATCGAAACGTCATAAATACAGCTTGGATAAGCTGTTATTACGACGTTTCAATTATCCATGGTCATTTTTTCTTATTTCGACATTAGTTCTTATTTTATTACGAACGAAATTATAATTATGCTAGTGATCAATTTGCTACCACATTTTTCTTCCAACAGCTTTGTTCAAGCTGTAGTTTCGAGATAGTGGTTACACATCTTAGTTACGAAACTTAGCTTGAACACAAACGATATAAAGTTAAAAATCTTTGTAGGTGTATAGATAAATTAATGAATAAATCTTGAATAAAACGGAATAAGAAAAAAAGGGATGTTAAATAGCGAGTTTTACATGACAAAGCATTGCCGTAATTTTAAAGTATCCATTTTTTGTTCTTTATATTTTCGAGCTAAAAACTCATTATCTTATTTGTAACATGAAATTGCCAACACCATAGTTTACAAAAAAAAAAAGTTGATTAAAAAAATCCATACATAACGGGGGCGACGAAACATGACAACCATATAAGATTCCAAAGTGAATTACGAGAAAAATGTCCTGAGAGAAATGTCATCATTTTTTTTGTAACGTTTAGTATATAAAAAATGACCGTATTTTATCAATATTTATTTTTTCTCGTAACCATATAATCTAATAATCGAAGTTAACTTTTCGAAATACGTTCTCTCGAAATAAAGCTCAGCTCGATGCAATGCTAAGAAGAATTACTTAAAACCGATAAAGGCAATTTCCACCAAGCAAAAAAGGTCGTTAGAGTAATTTTCAAATAAAATTTATCAAGAGAAAGATAATGAAAAACATATAAAGTTGAACCATATTAATTTTCGACGGGGATTATTTTGTCGCTTGCCGGGTTCTATGTATGTTGTCCGAATCATAGGCAATTGTTTCACAGTCTGATTTTGTCATATAGGTTTTATAAACGTAATTTATCATATCCGTAATAACAACAACTGCAACATACAACTGAAAATATGACACAATTATTTGTTAAATGTATACTCCACTTTCACCCATAAATAGCCCATTAAATCCCAGTCATGTATCGAAGGTACCATTTCACAAGAATATCACATTTACAGCATCTTGTCACTCAACGTCTCCGCTGCCGTCCAAGACGTCGTACTAGTCCGGCAGAAATATGGCATATTTTAGCTGAACCTGGAAGTAGGGTTCAAAGTTTTTTTCTTGATTGATTCTTGTAGCCAATGCCTTCCCTAATCAGAATCTGGTTGATGACATCTTGTCATCGTTGAGCATTTTGAAAAAATCGAGATGGCAGCCAGGACTATCAAAAATCAGGCCAACGGCTCCGTAGATCACTCTCTTTGATATATAAAACCAATTTGAGTGGTCATTCTATTGTTAAGATATTGACCTGAGGCTATGTAACAAAATAAAAGCATAATATGACATTAGTTATGAGTATGGTTATCAAGATGGCAGCCAAATCGAATTATAAAATGTTTAAGAGTAATTTCCAATCTATGCACGATATCAGAACCTAACATATATTTTAGAATATTCTCAATAATTTTTGTAAGCTTGTTTATGACCTCGAAATGTCTGACTCCTTACACCTCTCATCTAGTGTTATGAAAATCCCAAATTTGAAGATGGCAGCAAGGAAACACAAGATCTTTATCTCATGCTCAAAGTTTGCAAGGCGTTTTACTGTAAACTAGTTTTCGAGTAGTTAAGGCCTAGCCCACCAAGAATCTGGATAATGGTGCATTTTGATCATGGAATAGTTTGAAAAAGTTGAGATGGCAGCCAAGACCACTAAAAATGTACATGTACTTGCTACAATGATTTAACAATTCATCTAGATTCTGTACTTAATTTAACTGATAACATGCTAGTTTGAAGTTTCCTAGTGCAATGAACACCTTAAATGAAGATACGAATAAGTATACTTGTCAGGATGGCTGTCAAATAGAAAAAGACTGCACGAAGACTAGAGTGAATAAAGGCGTATATATTTTTTGTTAACATTTGAAGATACAATTAAAAGATTTTTTCAGATAAGTTAATCGATTTAGGTTGGTATTGATCTGCTGCCTAAGCAAGTTACAGAAATATTGATTTTACAATGAAATACAGTTTGGCAGTCGAGATGGCAGTCTGTTAAGAGAGTTTATGAATCAAAACTACATGTACTTTAATGATAAGCATGAGAATATGATGATCTTTCTTTCCCATAGCAAAAACATATCTGCTAAAAATCCTATTTTTGATATGTTCTGAAATAAAGTATTGAAACATCTTATTTTGAAGATGGCAGCCTCACTATTTTCCTTCAAGTCATTATCAAATTTATTTGAACAACGTTAGGAACTTGTTGACAAAGCATGATTGTGTAATTACGGTTAATATGTTGTTTTGAAATGACCACTAAGTTTTAACCTGCTCAAAAAAAAAATATATATTATCAATAAATCGATAAAAGTACTGTTTCTAAAAGAATGAAAATGTAACTTCGTAGATCGCATTCGTTTCACGCATAAAACATTAAAGTGATCTCAAAATACGTTCGGTTGGAGATTTATTGAGACTAGTATTCAATTTTATTTTTCATGACATGCAAAGTAATGTAAGTAACCATTTGTTTAGTATTCCATGTGAGGTGAATCTAAAGCGACATGTTTAAGTCTATCAGAGGCCTTCATGATAAGATGTAGACATAAAAGATGATGAGGGCTAGCATATACTCAATTCAACTGTCCGGACTACGGCAACTCTTCCATAAAGTGGCTACCAATGTATTGTACTGAGTAAGTTGTAATGTTACCCCAAATTGAATGGTGGCAAATCTCTCCGAATCTTTATTACTCATACAAGACTTATGATTTCTAACTTTTTTCTAAAAAGTTAGGTGCAGAAACCTACAGCCATAGTCTTAGATTACAGCCATACTTGTATTATTGTGTATTAATGGTCTGTTATGTATCATTATAAATTTATTTTCAAGTCTGAAGTTACGACACATTAAAATAAATTTACAAAAATATCATGTGGTGCATTTTATTGCGTGCGAGTATATAATTGAGAGTTAATTTTCTCTGACATTTTAGACAAAAATGGTCATTCTCTACAAAATATGTTAGTTCTATGTCTACTAACAAAGTCTTGTTATTCGTGTATTTTTGTTTGCTACTTGATTCAATGCTATTTAATTGGACATTATAAATGTATTTTGAATTATCATTATTGCAACTTTGCAAGATTGTGTAACCTAGTTCCTTTGATAATTTATCCATGTTGAGAATTTAAACATGAAAAAAAAAGATGAAAAGCATTATAGCCGTACAGTAAAGCTACAATACTGTTACCAAATTGTCGTATATCAAATGCTAACAAATTGAAGATAAGGACAGGCAAAAGGGCGCTTTTGAACAAATACTTTTGACAACCTTCCGATGCTATATCCGCACTGAATCGCCAACTTGAATAAATCATAAACGGTTTTGAGGATGTGAGGTTCGTTCATAAATTTGCATTTTAGTCACTCTGTGCGCTAAGATGAAAACAATTATAGTCGAACAGCAAGGCCACAATACTGTTGCCAAATCGTCATATTTCAAATGCCATCAAAATGAAGATAAGAACAGACATGACGTTGTTTCCGAACAAACACTATTGAGAACCTTTCGCTGCTATATCCGCACTGAATCAATTACTTTTGATGATGATTTGAATAAATCAACTGCAATTTCGAGGGTGTGGGGTTTGCGCATATATCAGCATTTAAGTCACTCTGTGCGCTAGTAATTTGCCACATACATATAGTTTGAACAAAGCTAATAATTTTCGCAAAGACAAGTTAAGGGAGTGTATTGCATGTTTTCAAGCATTACCCAATAATTTTCTGTCAGTATTTGACCACATCGTTCGTTCAGCATCAAACAATTCACTAGAAATATGTATATGTAATGATGCTACACTTGAAGTTAGACTTATATTTACTTATTCAGGCTCATATGATGTCACGGTATTGTTGGCTTTCTTTTTGTCTTTCTGGAAGAGATAATGCAAGGCAAAGTGTTTGTCTACGCATGAGTTCAGCAAATATTATATTCTAAATTGTAAAAACATTAAAAAAGAACGAAAATGTGATATTTATAGTTATGCAATATTGGCTGCCATCTTAGTACACAAAAATACTTTTATATTGGATTTGTTACTTTTATAATCATAACTTGTATTTTCATTAGGACAAGTGAATTCTAATATACTTTTGCAACCTCAAACTTTCTTTCGGGTATATTTCTTGGCTGCCATCTGGATTGCTATCTATCATTTAAAGCATCAATTTTCAAACCAACTTAGAAATTGGCATTGAAACCATTAATGTAGGCACAAAAAATTCTTAAAGCCAGATTGAAACGCAATTTACTTAGAATCTTCTCTTTCCTGGCTGCCATCTCCAAATCAAGAGCCAATTAAAGTTGTAAATAGCCTGATATTTAGAAGGCATAAAACCACTTACAAATATTTACTGAATAAGCCCTTGAACCCTTTCCTGAGATCTTTATGTCTCATAGGTCAAGAAATACTTTAAATGCCATTCAATAATTCGACTTGGCTGCCATCTTGACTACCATACTAATTTCTAATGTCATAATATGCATTAATCATGTCATATAATCTTAATCTCGAAGTTTTTAAGCATATAAATAAAAAAAAAAGATTTAAAATGTCGACATTGTGATCTACCTAGTTGTACCCGTAACATTCGATAGTCCTGGCTGCCATCTCGATTTTCTCAAAATGCTCAATGATGACAAGATGTCATCAGCCAGATTCTGGTTAGAGAAGGCCTTAGCTACAAGAATCAGTCAAGAAAAAAACTTTGAACCCTACTTCCGGGTCAAGCTAGATATCTGCCGGACTATACAGTTAAAAACACAGTGAAATTGACACTCATTCCGATTAAAACCATTTCAAATCGCTCACTCACCGCTCGATTCATTCATTCCAAACACTCACTCAAATTGATCCAAAATCTTTAGAAAACATTTCGAAATCGGACAAGAAGATATCATTTAATTCAAATAGATCAAATTATCCTACGATATTATTGGCTGGTGTGGATTAAAAAGTGTCTGGTTGGTCCATTAAATCACAAAAACAGAAAACTTCGTACATTCTATTATAGGGAGGTAATGAATATAGATAATTTTGTTCATTCAGAGCATTCTGAGCGATATTGGTTTTTCTCCTTTAAAATTATCTCAAATTTTTCTCCACACACTCATTCAATTTCATTCCAAAACCATTCCAAAATCACTCATCTTGTCAATTCTACGATGTTCTTAAGCTGTATTTACGATGAATGCATTACTTAGTCTTTGTCCTACATTATCATCCAATCAGAAGGCTGGATTTTCAAATTTTTTGAAGGTTTATTTTCCATAAACTTTCCAGCCCATGTTTATTTTGATCATTATTTCATTTAAACGTCGAGGTTTATTTGTGATTCCACGCATGCGTACAGACTAGAACTACCCCTTCATAAATATGCAATGACCACGTGATTAGTACACGTGAAAATCGTATAACTCGTGCACATGTTGTATAACGAATATCCTATGTAGATTTTTATCTGGCATGGCATAGATTACCATGTCGATTCTCTTATGGAACAACGACTTTTCTACTTGCCTGTACATTTATTCAAGAAAAGCAACCCTAACTAATGGGATCTTATTGAACAGTGCAATATATCCTATACTTATTTCTTAGCGTTAATTCCAATAAACTTCTAGTTTAATTACTTTTGGTCCCTTTGTAAATTTGGCAAAATCTCATTTCATGATCAGCTATAGATGAGGCGTTTTATAGTCCACCAAAATTAACAAGACAATTAACTTTGTTGATGACACAAGAAAACGTCCACGGATTTGGGTCATTACATGTGCATATATCCAAGGTGTGGTGGACTGTATACCATCTTTTTTTCTCAACAGAATAGTATAATCTGCTTAGTTGTTTATGTCTTTAGATTGCCCTTCATACATAAGTTCGTAAACAATTACTGGCACACATGAAAAAGTATTAGATTTTCGTTCATCTATGTTGCCGGGTAAATAAAACCAAATTATACTTCATATTTATCTTCTGTAATTGCTCTTTATAAATACTCAATATTTGCGTGCATATTTCAACAACTCCATATTTGGAAAGAGTGGGGCGTTTACTTGTAATAAATGTATACGTCTTATTCCGTTTAAATCGTGCAAAATGATGCCAATAATATAAAAGGCGGGAAAAAGACTAAGTCAGTTAAACGCTAATAATTGAAAATTAAACGATTTAAACAGCCTCAGTCGGTCGCTACGCTCCCTCCTTTCGGCTGTTTAAATCGTTTAATTTTCAATTATTAGCGTTTAACTATTACTTAAACTCGTTTCAGATTAACTCTAACCTGTCATTAAAAATAGATTCAACCTACCTTGATTTGTACACTATACCCTGATTAAACGTCCTTAACCCTTTGCTGTTTAATCCCTGCTTTTTACGTGCCTATGATTTTATGATTGAGAAAACATTGTGATAAAAGAAGAAATTGCTTCTGACAAGCAATTTCTTCTTTTTCCACACTATTTACTACCCTACTGAATGGTTATTTTTCAAAGTAAATCCACTTTAAATTTTCGTCTGCAAAACCTTTGAATTTGGACAGGTCCAAAATTTTGTAAAACAGGAAAGGGTTAAACAACCCGTTAAGTCCCAATCACATATTGAAGGTACAATTTTACAAGTACATCCTAGTTTTAGTTATTCATCACGAAACCCTATGGTGGCCGACCAAAACCTCGAAACTACAGCTTATCAAGCTGTAGTTTCGGCGTTTTAGTCGAAAATCGAAAATCTATAATATCAAATGATTTAATAATATATCCAAGCCACAGTTTCAAAACCCTTAAGCTTACCTTATATCTGCAAAAAAGTCCTTAAATAACCCGTTAAGTCCCAATCACATATCGAAGGTACCATTTTACAAGTATATCACATTTACAGCGTCTTATCACGACACGCTTTTACCAGCATAGGTGCTGTGAGCGTAGAAATATAGCTAGCATTTACTGGCTCGATCGATATTATGGATTCTAGGTTATTTGTAGAAGGCAGGGAGGCGTGCATGGCGGCCGATACGATACACCAGAGAAATATTCTCCAGTGGAAATTGGTGTCATATTGTAAATGTTTTATGTCAAATAAACTACTGGTAATATTGGTAATATATGTATTTGATGAGTTTCAGAGAGCTAGTTTAAGAATATAATATCGCTGTAATCCGTCCCCAGTCCGAATATTTAAGGTTTAAGTTCTGTAAATTGGGTTTTTGATAGTAAGCAAGGGCGATTCTCGCCCTTACCGATATAAGCGATGAATTAAACACGTGGAATAAAGAACATGGCTCCACAGAACAATACAGAACTAAAATACAAAATTTACTCTCTCTTTTTAAAAAATAAACATCCCGATTCCTCTGTTTTCTTGAGAACGTGAAATAAGACCTCATAAACTTGGCTATGGTTTAAAACTATTTTTTTTAACATCGACTTGAAAGAACCAAGATCGATAATCGCCAAGGGAATCTCTACGGACATCGAACTTGAACTTGTCTCAGTTCAATCAGAAAACCATCAAAAAATCTATAAGACCTCGGGAATTATAAGTGTGCAGACATGAATGACGTCATTTTGCAAGTGGTCACAGGCATAAATAGTACGTTGAGTTAAACAACATCAACGAAAAATTAAGGTGGTAATGGACAGCGGCCTCCCGACTTTATAAACCGTTAGTGGGTTTTCATTTATTTAACGGCTCTTTTTGCGCGTTGTTTAAAAAGAACGGTTTCGTAAGATTCTACTTATGAAAATAACGTAGAATAATGATTGTAAAATTTCATAACTTAGCTTCTTTTCAACATTTGATATCAATTGAATAACTGGATCATTAAATTAAACAATAAAAATGCATTAAAAGCGTCATTTAATAAGGCGGGGTCACTGTAAAATAACGAAAACTTTCTTATTTTCATGGAAAGGTATGCTGAATTTATTAACAAATAAAGGAAAAATATGGGTTTTAAACATATCGGAAAATAAGAAAAAATCATTGGGTAATTTCTTCAAAAAATAGGTTTTTGTTGCATTTTTACCCCGTAAAATTTAAAAAATTAGTGCGTTTTTTAATTTTTGAAGGCAAAATGTGCAAATGCAATTGATCAAAGAGAGATTTTATTGGCAACGTCCTTTGTGTATATGTATAAGGTCTATCAAAATGTAAATGTTTTTTTTATAGCTATAAGCTTGTACTGAGTTTATACTAGACCTAAAACGAATATAACCGTTTTACTGAAAAATGGCCAATACCACCAAGAGTAGATTACTCTAGCATGAAAACGAGCATGGAAAGGTACCTTCAACTTTTGATATAATGACTACACAATGTTAACCTACGACATTTGTGAGCAAGAAAAAAGTTCATTGGACGAAAAAAATGACGCCATTTGTCCATTGCTACCTTAAGACTAGGCATATATTAGTTTAATAACAAAACGCTACTGCGTTTTTTCCATCGAATTATAATGTGCCCTCAAGATCTCCATAAACGATCGGAAAACATTAACGATTTTCATTATATTCATGCATATTGACCGAAGTACTACCAGCAGCCGAATCACATAAAATGACCCACAATTACTACACTCACATCCAAGGTACTACTTTCTAGTTTACGGGAAAAGTTCGAGCGATGTTCTGAACAGTATTTTATTAAAGGGGGTAATAAATATCGCTATTTTTTTCATCTTGGTATTGAAATACCTCCTTTTAATTTCTATAAATTGTCGCTCCACAAACTCATTCAAATTCATTCCGAAATCATTCATATTATGAATAACTCGATGTTGGTAACTGTATTTAAGCTAAAAAGAAAAAAAGTAGTGAGAGTGAATGTTATCCAACAAAATGGTAATCGTATGAGGAAATTTTGATTTAATCTCAATATTTTTGTTTCAATTAGAGTGCTCATAAAAAGTGTTAAAGTAACCTGACCTCGAGGTCAACAACCTTTAGAACATAAAAGAGAAATCTAATTACAAAATTCTTTCGTGGATGCTAATCCTATACTCTGAAACTGACATTTATTTCCAAGCAAAACAGTGAAACGCCGG
Source organism: Fragum whitleyi (assembly GCA_948146395.1). Taxonomy (NCBI): domain Eukaryota; kingdom Metazoa; phylum Mollusca; class Bivalvia; order Cardiida; family Cardiidae; genus Fragum; species Fragum whitleyi. The sequence goes on along the minus strand of OX411551.1, from coordinate 34,655,023 downwards.
GAGGTAAATATCTACATGTATTCCAAAAGGTTATAATTCTACTCCCTATATCGTCTTTTCGCCACCAAAACCTCGTAACTACACCATGTTCAAAAATTGACACTTGTTTAGATGTTACATGTTATCCTGTAATCTGAACCTGGAATTATTTTCTGGTAATGCAGTGAAGCGCCGGGAAAAGAATCCGCGTAGCCAAAAGTTATTCAAGCTGTATTTTCGAGGTTTTGGTTTCTCAACAATGATGTGAAGAAATGTTTTACTTTACGAGGCAGCACACACACACAAAAAAAAAAGAAATAAAAAAATAAATGATCATGAATAATTTAGCACAATAATAAGAATGATGGAATTGATGTTATGAAAACATGACAATCGATATAACCGCCAAGATTCATAATTTGAATTTGGTTAGATTATTCATGATCTGTTGCCATCATGCGAGAAAGTATCTATGAATATTGATTAACAATAATAGCATTTTGAATGAAAATAATGATAATGCAAATAACTTTCAAATGTGCACTGTTTGATCTTTTCTACGATAGGATATGAACCTGTGCACGAAATTTATTAAAATTTCAAATGTGCACCAAGCGAAGACTCTGATCAGCCTGTGCATCTGCACAGTCTGACCAGAGTCTTCACTTTGCCCTTAAAGATTATGTATCAATGTGTCTTTTGAAAGTCAGAAAATATCCTAACTACACTTTGTTGCAGTCTTAGCTGCTCAGTGACTGTACCTCACGAAAGTGTCAAATTGTGGGAAATGTCACGCACAGGCTCATTTAATAAAAATGCATTTAATCAAAGTTTTTACATCTATTTGATGTTTTCTATCATACAATTTTGTGGGTTTCTTTTGCTATTTTTTTTTACCACAAATCGGGCGATTGGGTGACTTTTAAAATAACGTTAGACGATGAGAAATATTCGTAATTTTGGCGGATCGATGGAGTTTTCGGATGTCAACATTGAAAAATATATGAATGTAAAAACGATATCGTCCATTGAGTACCAAAAAATTGGTTGATACTAAAAACCAGAGTTACGGATATTTTAAGGGCTTTATTCCGATATTCACAAGACGATTCCAATGAGTATCCACAGTAAGGTTTTGTTTTTTTTGAAGAATTGTTGGAATAATTTTGTTTAAATTCCAAACAACCCCCCCCCCCTCTATCTGTAACTCTGAACTCTATACAACTATATTTTACTCTTTATGTTACAAATAGATTATTGCAACAAAAACCTTGTCATACCTGCGAACATCTTTTCGTTCGTTATTACGCCAAGTATACGCCCTAGAATGCATACCCTATTTTTTCCTTGAGGAACATAGCCTAATTGATTTTTTTGTTACAGACAAGATTCTCTGACAACAAGTGGTTGAAGTCTGGGAGAAATTGTACCTCGCATATTTTTTGGATATTTCAATGTGTACAGTTAGTAACTACGTTAAATTGACAATCACTCCGATCAAAATCATTTTAAATCGATCACTCGGCGCTCCATTCTTCCATTTCAAACACTCACTCAAATCGACCAAAAAACGCCCCAGAATCATTTGATAACTTTTGCAAGTCGTTCAAGACGATTAACATTTTACTCCAAAAGATCAAATTATTCTACGATTTTATTGACTGGTATGGATTTTAAAGTGTCTGATTGGTCCACGAAGAGACAAAAACAGTAAAGTACGTATATTTATTAAATGAGGTACATGTAATAAATACGTTATTTTTTTCACCTTGAACAAATAAGCGAAATTTGATTACCTCCCTTTCATTTCACTCAAAACTCGCTCCACACACTCATTCAATTTCATTCCAAAATAATTTCAAAATAATCCATCTTGTCAATTTCACGATGTTGTTAACTGTAGTTTGTATTTCAACTTCATTTAATTGATATGCAATCACAAATTCGTAACTAGAGCTTTGTTCAAGCATTTAGTTACGAAATTGAGATTACAGATTTTGGATATACAGTTTAGTCAAAGTGAGGGTTACTATCATATTAGGGAATTCTGAAAATACGGATTTTTTTTGTGTGTGTGATCAAAACGTCATAAATATAATTTGGATAAGCTCTACTTATAACGTTTCAATATTCCACCGACATTTTTTTAAATAAGTACTTATTTTACCTGCGCGCGAAATGATAGGTACACGAAATAATAGGGACGCCCTTGATGAGTCATTGAGTTATGGACTTCCAGCTGTAGTTACGATATATTGGTTAACCATCTCAGTCAAGAAATTAAGTTTGTACATCGATGGCATAAAGGTATACAACGTTTGTAGAAAATAAATTAATTGATTAATTAATCTAAAATCAGATAAAAAAAAAAAAAACTAGACAAATGGACGTCAAACAGCGTGTTTGAAATAACACCATATCTTTTAAAGTGTCCAATTTTTCTTCTTTGTTTTTTTCCAGCTAAAAAGTCATCATCTTATTTGTATCATGATATTGCCCACGCCCCAGTTTACAATGAAAAAAAAAGTAATTATTAGGTTGATTAAAAAAAATCATTCATGGCGGGGGTGACTAAACATGACAATCATTTAAGATTTAAATCTATTTACGGGGACAAATGTCTTGATACAAATGTCTCCATTTTCTGGAAATATCAGAAAAATAAGAACCGTGGTTTATCCATATTCATTTATTTATTTTTCGTGTTTCAGACTCATCAAAGAATCGAAGGCAAAATTTAAAATACATTCAATGGAAACAAAGCTCTTCAAGAAGAATCGCTCGAGACCGATATAGATGATGTCCATCTAGCGAAATGGGGGCCATAAGGGAATTTTCGCCAATAATTAATAAATGTGAAGCAAACCCTGCGTCCAGGATGACAAAACGGTGCAAATTGTTGGCACCGTTTTGTCATCCTGAACGCAGGACTAATATTGGATTGACTGGCGAACATCTTTCGAAAATAAGAATATAAAAATATTTAATAATCATTGTTTATAATATGACCAACGAAACGGGAGTGAAATGACCTCGTCGAATATTGTTAATAATACACGCTAATGTAATAACTAATCAAATGCGATGAAAGTGCACATTTTGCACGTGATGATGTCCTTTAAAAAACGTTATATGTTTCACGGAATGAATTCAATTGATGAAAACATGTAATTTCATCGATTTACCGGTCCATTTTATAAATAGATTATCTAATTTATATTCATACAATAAAATTTTACTTAACTCGTCACAGATAAGAATTCGACACAACCTCGGGGTTTTTTTTTTACAGATGAATCGTTCAATAAATGTGGTATTCAATATGCTCTATATATTCCGAAATCGTCTAATACTAAATTTTTTTTTAGAAATGAAGTTAACAACGAAATAGATTTTGAACGACTTTCGATTAAAGTGTAGTGTACTTGGACGAAAAGTGGAGTGTCGATTTCAAGGGTCAAGAGTTCGATTTCTGGGAGTGCTATCGATCCTAGGTTTCTTTCATTAAATCGTGTATTCGACACAAATACTTGTCCATTCATCAGAAAGAAGAATCGAGAGGGATTATTCTAAAGTGTAAGAACCAGTATCCAAATCGATGAATTCACTAATAGATAGGTTAAAATAATCGGCTCAGACACAACATATCGTCCTTTGGTAGCATAAACATCGTATATGGCTTAAAAAATGTAGATAAGTGAATTACTGCAATTCTTGATATTGAAGATATCTGTTCAAATTGCAAACTGTAATTAAGTTATAAGTAATCGCCGAAGGAAACTTCGTGACGACAGTTGTATGTTTTGATCGACACAGGTCATCTTTTTTTTTATAAATTCATATCATTTTAAAAAGCTTTCAGATTACCTTAATATGCAAGCAGTTCAAGCTGTAGTTTCGACGTTTTGTTCGTAAATTTATTCGTAAATTTAGATCGAAAACGGAAAATCTTTAATGTAAAATGATTTTACAATATATCTAAGTCACACTTTCAAAACCCTTAAACTTACCCTATGCTGTAAATTTTATCTTGTACATACGTCCTTAAATAACCCGTTAAGTCCCAATCACATATCGAAGGTACCATTTTACAACTATATCACATTAACAGCGTCTTATCACGCTTATAACGCTTCCATTGTCGACCAAAACGTCGGAACTACAGCTTATTTAAGCTGTCGTTCCGACGTTTAGGTCGAAAACGGAAAATCTGTAAATTCATATGTTTTAATGATATAACTAAACCAAATTTTCAAAACCCTTAAACTTACCTTATATTGTAAATTTTATCTTGTACATACGTCCTTAAATAACCCGTAAAGTCCCAATCACATATCCAAGGTACCATTTTACAAGTATATCACATTAACAGCGTCTTATCACGACACGCTTTTACCAGCATAGGTGCTGTGAGCGTAGAAATATAGCCTAGCATTTACTGGCTCGATCGATATTATGGATTCTAGGTTATTTGTAGAAGGCAGGGAGGCGTGCATGGCGGCCGATACGATACACCAGAGAATTATTCTCCAGTGGAAATTGGTGTCATATTGTAAATGTTTTATGTCAAATAAACTACTGGCAATATTGGTAATATATGTATTTGATGAGTTTCAGAGAGCTTTAAGCTTAAGAATATAATACCGCTGTAATCTGTCCCCTGTCCGAATAATTAAGGTTTAAGTTCTGTAAATTGGGTTTGGGGTAATTAGCAAGGGTGACTCTCGCTATTACTGATATAAGCGATGAATTAAACACGTGGAATAAAGAACATCGCTCCATAGAACAATACAGAACTTCAATACAAAATTTACTCTCTGTTTTTGAAAAATGAACATTCGTTTCCTCTGTCATCTTGAGAACGTGAAATAAGACCCCCCTAAATTTGGCTATGGTTTCAACCTATTTATTTTACATCGATTGGGAAATAAGTTCTTGCAACTTAGAATAATCCTTCTCGATTCAGCTTCCTGGAAATTTCAAAAGCACTCTCGTCAAATATTTGGGCCAATGAAAGAACCAAGATCGATAACCGCTCCCGGTTGACTTTTCAAACAATGTTTTCTCTACTATCCATTCACAGATCTTTAACCCATGCCTTGGCAATGCAACCTTTTGAAGTCGCTGAAGACAATTCGAAAAGCACTGTAGACAGTGAAACAATTGCTTGTAAGAAGCAGTAACTACATTGTCCATGTTTTACCTTCTCTAAAATATACAGTAAAACTTGGTTTAAGCGACCACTTACAGGAGAAAAAAAAAGAAAGAAAAAACAACACTTAAACGGTCATCAAATAAAATGTCCGCTTAGTACACGATTTGTTTACAAATAAGGGACATACTTTTGATTGAAAATAAATATTATTGCGGAATTCTCAATAATCCTAATGGATCTGTTATTAATAGAATCGTCTCATTGAGATGATTCTAGTGAGTTTAAACAACATAGGATTTTAATAGATTTTAGATTAACAATGCATACTTTTTAAGATATTTTGATTTAAAGAAGGAGATTTTGAAAACGGTCGCTAAATGAAAATGGTTGCTTAATAGAAGTGGTTGCTAGAGCAAGATTGACTTAAGATAATTTGACGCGGAGTCTAACTAAGTTTTAAACTTTATGTGCCAGACCGTTACCTTGAGTCTGACGGATAAAAAAATACTTGAGCATTTCCATTTCCCACAAAATTTCACTTTTGTCGTCCCCGAAGAAGAAGAAGAAGAAGAAGAAGAAGAAGAAGAAGAAGAAGAAGAAGAAGAAGAAGAAGAAGAAGAAGAAGATTAGGAGACTGGAAATCATTGTGGACAACTTAGAAACAATTTCTTCGTTGACCACAATTTGTTCTTGTCAAAAGGTAAATATTAACCATGTCTATAATTTTAACGTTGTGGTTTTTAAACCTTCATAGAGTCTGGACCAGTCTCAAGTTTTGTCCTCTTGCAATAGGTTATTTCACGTTCCTAGATGTCGATATTCATTATGAATGATCAAATACATAAAACTGTTTGCCAAAGGGGATATATAAAGGTTATGGCTATAAAAAGGAACTGAATTTGCAGAAAAAAGTTCTTTTAGACGTATGAAGTTAATTAAGAGGGCTTCGAATAGGGATAATTACCTTGTTGTGCGTATGACCATAGGGTTACTGAACGGGCAAAAAAATCTTAAATAATTCCCACGAATTTCTGTTTTCCTAACATACAAAAATCTCAATGTGGAAAAAATAGTCCTCTGTAGTTTCTTTCAATTCAAGTCTTCAACTAGTTACATTTGTCAGCAAAGTTTTAGACTAAGTAGATAATACATAAGATGCCTGCATTTCAAATCGGAATGAATATATGTGGATAAAAATAGTAGTAGAAACTCTAAGCAACAAGATTTGTAAAACACCAATTCAAACTACACAGTCTTTTTTTCAGATTTTTTTCACAGTTGTATATTTGCACCTCGTGCCTATGAGGGAATAGACTACAGAGATGGACTGTGCGATGAATTACTTTGCTCCTTGGAATATAATACACACTATTATTATGAAAGGTCAGAGGCTTACAGATGTACAAATATTGATGGAATAAATCAATATTTTTTTAAGTGTTATCGAGGTTTACGACGTTCCGATTCTAAGGAACAATTTCCCCATTGACATACTCGATTCAGTGTACTGTCTTTGCAAGTCGAATGAGTTGAATTCATTTCTTTTAGTGTTTTCTGAAATATGAAATGCAACGACAAAGAAAGGGTAAACAATGGCTTGCTTTTCCAGAACTAAGCAAAGCGTCAAATCGAATAAAGCCTATTCAATAGAGTATCTTCTTTGTATTATTTTAGCTGAATTGAGTAAAACCAAATTTTTTCCGTGCTAAAATTTCAAATCTACTTTGTTGCGTTTTTAGAGTCGCTCAGTATATTTGAAAAAAAATGGTCGCATTTCAAACAAATGAATATATAAATAAATAAAAATCTTTTACGGAAGGAGCGATGTTTCCTACGGGAAAAAAAATGCCAAATTGTAAAAATAGATAGATAGATAGATAGATAGATAGATAGATAGATAGATAGATAGATAGATAGATAGATAGATAGATAGATAGATAGATAGATAGATAGATAGATAGATAGATAGATAGATAGATAGATAGATAGATAGATAGATAGATAGATAGATAGATAGATAGATAGATAGATAGATAGATAGATAGATAGATAGATAGATAGATAGATAGATAGATAGATAGATAGATAGATAGATAGATAGATAGATAGATAGATAGATAGATAGATAGATAGATAGATAGATAGATAGATAGATAGATAGATAGATAGATAGATAGATAGATAGATAGATAGATAGATAGATAGATAGATAGATAGATAGATAGATAGATAGATAGATAGATAGATAGATAGATAGATAGATAGATAGATAGATAGATAGATAGATAGATAGATAGATAGATAGATAGATAGATAGATAGATAGATAGATAGATAGATAGATAGATAGATAGATAGATAGATAGATAGATAGATAGATAGATAGATAGATAGATAGATAGATAGATAGATAGATAGATAGATAGATAGATAGATAGATAAATAAATAAATAAATAAATAAATAAATAAATAAATAAATAAATAAATGATGAAATAAATAAATAAATCGATCATTGTCAGACTGTGCGGTTTGCACAGTCTGAATAGGATCGACTCCTTGCGCATTACCAAGATTGTCCTTTTGAGCAAGACGAGTCCTAAATATTCGAGGAAAAACAGATGCAGTAAAGACGATCCAGAATTCTGTCTTACAAAAAGATCTTGAAGAACTCATGTGCAGATTTGTGTAGTCTGAGCGAGGTCGTTACTTTCAATAAGTTTTGACGTTTTTAATGAAATAAACATCTGCCTTTTTAATTGTCAATATGTCAGTCCGCTTGGCTTTATGTGTCTTTGGTGAAAATACACGTTTAAAATACACAAAAGTACGCAATTTATCAGATATTCGATTTCTTTGGGTTCCATATATAATCCTCATTGACTCTGATTAATGTATGTAATTACGCAAGAAAGACAACTCGAAAATTTTAGACGAGAAAATTCTTGAGTTGTTTCCCTTGCTTAGTTTGACAGTTAATTAAAAGGACGTTCCTTGGCGTAATTTAAAAGAAAATTTAATAGTCATTGATATTTTATGCATATATAACTATATATATACACATTTTTCTACTCGAGGATAATACAGAAACAGGAATAATTACGGGTCGAATGACTCTTATTTCCGTAGTGGTCCTAACTGCTTCGAGATCTTTCCTACATATTGAGAGAGAGGCAATGGATTCTAACGACTGCTACCCACTTGTACATCTGGAAGAACTAGGCCCTGTCTGTAAAGTTTCCAGCCCAAATACACTACCCGTCTCTGGTGGGGCTCGAACCAGGGACAACCAGGTTACGAGTCGAGCGTACCAACTACTGAACGGGTCCGACATTTTTTCCCTGGCGGTGAGTATGCTTTGTGTCCGTTTAACCCTTTCCTGTTTTACAAAATTTTGGACCTGTCCAAATTCAAAGGTTTTGCAGACGAAAATCTAAAGTGGATGAAAGTTGAAAAATAACCATTCAGTAGAGTAGAAAATAGTGTGGAAAAAGAAGAAATTGCTTCTCAGAAGCAATTTCTTCTTTTTTAACAATGTTTTCTCAATCATAAAATCACAGGCACGTAAAAAGCAGGGATTAAACAGTAAAGGGTTAAGATGTCCGAAAGCGTTTTTTTCTTTGAGTATACTCGACTAAGAATCGACTGCATGAATCGTAAAATTTAGATTATGGATTATTTTCTAATCAAATATGCAATTTGATTTTTCTAAAAATTGCATGATTGCATAGGTGCTTTATACAATTAACAATCTCGTGAAATTGACAAGATGAATGATTTTGGGGTGAATGTGGAATAAAAAGTATGTGCTAGTTTTGAATGACATAAGGGGGAGGTTATGTGGAAGAAAATGAGCGAATTTAGCGATTTTCCTACCTCCCCTTTCTTAAATCTAAGTTCACTCATACCGGTGTTTATCTATTTCACCAACAAATTAAACGATTACGAATCACCACCAGCAAATAAGGTAATAGAATGATTCGAACGAATTTTGATCGTTTTGAAAGATTTAGAAGCGTTTTTGAAAGATTTCGGAAATTTATCTAGTAATTAGAGCGAGTGTTTTGAGTGGATTAAATGAAGCACCGATCGAGATGTTTAGAAGTGTTTTGATCGAAGATAACGGAAATTTCACGATGTTACAAATAGTGCACTCTAGTCAATTAATGTAAGTTATGATATGTTGAGGTTTGTTGCTAAATGTAGACTATTTATGCTGCTAGACTACGTAATTTTGTTTTCGTTTCCTTTGTAACACTAAGGAATTATCTTTTTCGTGAACGACTTTTGCTTTTGATTTTTTTCCATTCATAAAAAATTGTTCTTCTTGGACCAGTTTCCAGAGATCAACATTTTAGAAAAGTACTATTTGAATGAGACCTTAGACACTTGATAATTGAAAGTAGATTCTTTGTTAACATTGAAAAAAAAAAAGCTTTATAAAACAGAGAGATCTTTAAAGAAACCAGGTATAGTTTTTCAAGGCGTTAAATTTGCAATCGACTCTATCAAAACCGTTCAAAATCACTCGCTTTGCGCTACAACCATCCATTCCAAATACTCAATCCAACTATATGTACCCAAAAACACTCCAAAATCGTTTAAAAGCGCTTCGAAACCGTTCTTAATGTTCAACATTTAAATTTAATCGGTCAAATAATTGCATTATTATATTGGCTGGTGTTGATTGTAAGCTTCTGATTTGTTCGTGAAGACAATAAATCAGAAAAATTTCTCATTTTTTTTATCAAAGGGAGGTAATAAATTATCGATATTTTTTCCAACTGTCTAATCGAAATTATTGATAATATTTAACTTACCTTGAAATTTATTCAAAAGTCGCTCCACACAGTCATTCAATATACTTCGGAAATCATTCCGAAATCATTCTTCTTATCAATTTCACGATGGAAATAATTGTATCAATCACTTGAAGCAAGTCATCGTTTACCTACATATTCTCGCTAGCTAAAGTGATAATTGAATAATACGGAGTTGTTTTGTTATGAGAAATCAGTTAAGTCGGACCAGTAAGGCGACACAACTTTCAAAACCTCTATGGTTGAGATTTCACCAACAATCCTTATCAAGTCTCCATCTTCTATACCATCGATATTTCGTGAAATTCCACACGCGAATTTCAGGAGTTACTTATCTTAGTTCATCAGTTGTGAAGTTATACCTTGGTCTATTTGACCCGAACTTGACTTCTATCGAAAATTGCTTAAATGTCTATAACTGGCATATTCTATAAATTAACAAAATGTATAGGCCATTTATTCGTCTTTATTTTCTTAAAAACAACACGTGCAAATCCGAGTATAAATTATCAGATTTTTTTCATCTAAATGCAAGGGGTCGAGTTCGGGTCAAACAAACTAAGGCATACATCCCATTAAATTATTGAAATGGCAATTTTTAAGTTGGAATGCGGTTGCAACTTACATTTAACAAAACCACAAAATGAACACAAGATAAAACCATTTCGGGTTTTTTGATAACACATATCACGTGAACAGGATGTGAATACACTTCGGCCTATTTTGTATATCTCAACTTGAAATAGACATACAGTTTATTTCATCAAGAAGTAATTATGTTGTATCAATACACAACTATCACTTCACGTAAATTATTAACTCGCTAATTTATGTTTTAAACGATTTTCATTGCGTACGAATTTACTAGTATCACATGTTCGCATTTCTTTATTTGGAAATCATGTGATAAAACAAGTCCAATAAAGTCAGTCAGCTTTTGACAAAAGCACTAGCCAATCACGTGATCTGTTCATTTGGTAATGACGCGACCTATTTTTCGTAGATTTGTGGCAAAAGCACAAGCTAATCACGTGATCTGCTTATTTGGCAATGTCGCGACCTGTTTTTCGTAGAATTATGTTATAGCTCTTTAGAGCCCTTGTTTCTCTTTCTGAACGACGTTATAACACACTTCAACCCAATAGTTCAAATGTAACTATCATTAGAAACGCGCAACATCTACAGAATATTTATCTGTATTAAAAACCCGTTCCAGTAAATACTCTCTTTTTGTTACTTCTCTAAAAAAAAAAACAAAAAAAACCCCGGAACTCCATTCCCAAACCGCGCGACAATTTCACTTGATGGTGGACGCAGCAAGGATCGATGAAGATATAGATCCACAAGTTTAAGTGAGTGATCAAAGGTCAATTTTGTCTATACCTGTATAGACAAGATATACCTTTGATCACTCACTCTAAATTGCAGGTCTATAGGCAAACTTTTATCTTCTCTTTCTGCTTTTGTCCATTTTCTTTAAAATTGCTTAGACATGAATTCATTTTTGCAAAAATACGCACGTGCACAATCCTTTAAATATAATTAAACATTATCACATGTTAACTGCAGTCTTTATTTTTATCAAATATCTGAACGAGTTTACCAACCCCACGTGTTTTGCCTTCAGGGGCCACTTTCAAGAAAGGTCCTACTATCCAAATTCGATCGTATCGCAATCGTACGATTGAAATTGGCCTTTAAGAAACATTTTTGGCTTTGATGAAACATGTCGTATAGTGTAACTTACAATCAAATTTGCGACACCTGAAGGCTAGTCGTAAATTTTGCGAGTTTGACTGTGCAAGCATAATATTTTCTCGAATTTCATTTTTCTACGCCGCTGAAGGCGGTCGAATATTGGCGTGTTCATCTCCGTTTGTCCATCCGTCCGCCCATCCGTCCGTCTGTACGTACGTACGTACGTCCACTCTTCATGTGAGCACAACGTCTCCAAAGTTTCTGGTTGAATTTGGATGAAACAGAATGCTCCTAAGTCACCTAACCTTGCACATAAAGTCACGTTTTGGTGAATTTCAGCCGTGTCATGGAAAAAGGGAGCCTTCATGTAAAACATCTTGTAAACACATCTTCTTCCTCATTTATGGGCCGATTTGGATGAAAAATTCACAGAATGCTCTTTGGTTATTCTTCATCTTGTTTTTATTATTTTCATTTGCAGTTTAAAGAGGCGTTAAACCCCATTCAACCAATCAATCATAACGCACAGTTTGAACTTGACAATTTAAATAGTTTTGAATTTGGTTTCATCAAAATAAGTAGTGTCTACAAGTATTTTTGTGAAACAGTAGCAGAGTGGCGGCGAATATTGTAACTATGACCCTCTTGTTATTCCAGCAGAGGGTTTTCCGATTATTTAGCTTTAAACATGCCAATTTTCCAAGAACAATAAAGTGAAATAAAAAATATACCGGAAAGAATGGATGTACCATCATTTTGTAGTTTGATTTAGCTCTATGATAATCGTACGATTGTCGCAGAATGTATTGCTATTAAATATTTATATCTATCATAGAAACTAACCCTTTTTTGATCATGGCTAAAACGATTGCTTAACTTTACTTGTTTTAGGGAGGCAAAGAATAAAGATTAACTAGAAATGTTTCATTATACGTATTTAGATAAAAAAAAATGTCTCAGTAAAGACTCCATTGTTTCATTCTTCAGGCGAAACAAAAGAAATAAGTAATAGTCAATGAGAAACTAAATTAGGGTCTCTGATGTTGCCTCTATCCTTTTGTAGAATGTTGTATGAGAATAAAAGTTAATATTTTTACACAATAAACAAACCACAAAAATAAATAAATATAATGATAATGATAAAAAGATTAGAAGTTAAGACCTCGAAACATTCATCCGGAACATGGTACATGTGATCATGCTCATTTTACCAGGAGGTATCAGGTATCAGGTTCAATTAGTCTTGTAATGCTCCACACATCCGGCGCGACAGCCCGGAGTCGTTATTCTCTCGTTGAAATATTCATTATTTGTATCTGGACATACAAGTAGACATTTTTTGGTCAGTTTGGTGATTTTATGTTCTGTAATTTAGTGGACAGTTTACCCACTAACGTGTAAGTTTATATCATATGATCTGCACGTGTAGATTTCAAAGATCAATTTTACGATGACCAAATTGTCTATGATTTTCAAAGATTTTTTGTGAAAGCCATTTACAACCATCCGAACTATAATGGTACGATAATCATAAGATTAATCGTAAGGACTTTTCTTCTTCGAAGAGGCCCCAGGTCCCACTGGAATACCTACAATACTCATGAAAAATTATGCTTTTTCTCTCCGATTCGCGCAAGGTAATCATATCATCTGCGTTTGCATTGATTTAAAGTGAGCACCAATAGATTTTCTTGGTTTTTCAATTGCAGAACTATGTTCTCTCATTTCTTCCTTTTTATCATTTTTCTTTTATCATTCAGGCCTGTATTGCGAATCGGGGGTTTAAGCGCCCCTCGTTGTTCAAATATATTCAATTAATATACGCCCGTCAAAAGATGATACGTGTTATGTGATCACCTGTGGTGGGAGGGAGGGGGGGGGGTTGGCGTCAGCTTCGTTAGTTGCTTGAGGTCACCATCTTTTGAAAGCATTCCAACTTATCAGTACTCTCAGTACTTTGATTTGTAATTCTGATTCTTAGATTGAACATAACCGGTTTAAAGCCCCCGTCTGCGTTAGAGTAAAATATTTTTTTCTTGAAATAGCCTTACATAAAAAAAACAAAAAAAAACAAACAAAACAAATCAATCGACAAACGGCTTTTTCGTCAAACGTATTAAATCTATCTACCGTAAACGTAAAATATGAAAATCAGATTCTTGTCACGTGAAATATGCTCACTTGCAGGAGCGTTACGGTATTCAGATTGGAGTCCGAAATGTCGCGGGTCATAAATATTCACCAAGTTAGGCCTATATTTAGACCATCGCGTCGTAATCATTTGCAAAACCGAATTTTTGAATGACATTCATGCTTATCTTTGAGAATAAAAGTCTAGTTTTTGTGTATGTAGTCGTCTAAAATTATATCTTGCATTTCGGAAATGTTCATGACCTCAGACGGGGGCTCTAATTCTAAGACCTCGTAACTAATAGGTTTTAGAATAAAACCATCTACATTCGCTTTCGACAAGGATATTCTCTGCCAATCACACCTCGCTTTTTTCTTCATTAGCTTAAGTTCAAGGCTGAAACCACTACTGTTTATTGAAAGTACATTTGTATTAACTACGAACTATGTTGGGTGAAATAAATTAACACACTACAGCCACACATATATCATTATAATATAATTTATTAAAATGAATTCAACATGATCGAATGGTATAAAATGATGCATGTTTAGTTAATGAAGTGTCAAATCACATAGTCGGTCAAAAGAAGAATTATGTCATCATAACTCATCATTCTTATTTCAAATCGTTTCAAGGATAAATATTTATTGCCTTATTTTTGTCTAGGGTGACACGGATAAACGAACTCAAATATGATGATAATTTCTCTGTTATTTATCGCCCTTAAGATTTCAAGTAAGTTTGAAAATATATTTTTTTAAGGAAATAGACAACTGGTATCAATCGCGTTGTTTCTTTCTGTGATTTCAAACACTTAAGAAAGGTAGATTACGCTGTTTAATAAAAAACATGAAAACAAATTCTAGGTAGGTAACATTAAACTGCATTCCACTTTATCGGGATTTTCTTTTTTCTCGTTTTGTTTACGAAGGAAGCACAGACAAGTCAGACTGCTCATGTGTGTAGTCTGATCTTAGCCAATGTCACTTTTAAGTCCACGCGGAGCAATCGTCGTTTGTATAATTGTTTTCAAATAAAACATTTGCCCACCATTTTGCTTTTAAGTTCTTTGAGTCGAATGAATAGAATATGACTAACAATTTGTTGTCCTGATTAAGAATCGAGCATTCTGATAGGCGAAAAAAGTTATTTCTCATTACAAACAATTTTGCTTAAGCAGCTTTTTTGTAATATTAAAAGTAAACAATAATGAAAATTCTCTATATTGTGATTTATTGTTTCTATTTTGCTGTTTGAAATTTACATTTCAAGAGATGAATAGAATATTTGTTGATTTTACAGGTATGTACAACTAAAAACCTTTCCTCCATTAAATATGAATCTGCATCGCGTATTCATAAAGTGTGATTAGGGATTAAATTTCATACCTTCATGAAATAAACAAATACTGTCTTCTTCTCTTTTTCATTTTTGTCGTTCGGTGCATGCTTGATATTTAACCCTTTCCTGTTTTACAAAACTTTGGACCTGTCCAAATTCAAAGGTTTTGCAGACGAGAATTTAAAGTGGATTTAATTTGAAAAATAACCATTCTGTAGGGTAGAAAGTAGTGTGGAAAAAGAAGAAATTGCTTGTCAGAAGCAATTTCTTCTTTTTTCACAATGTTTTCTCAATCATAAAATCACAGGCACGTAAAAAGCAGGGATTAAACAGCAAAGGGCTAAGCTGAAGAAATAATTTAATTAGTTAATTGGTAATTTGATTGACAACAGTAATTTGCCAATGAAGAAAACGTTCAGAGTGCAAAAAAAAGTTAAGGAACATTTTGAAATGGCACCGCTTTTCACGCAGAGACATGTACAAAGCGGGATAGCAATTCTCACGCCTTTGGTGAACGTTTACATCATGAACATGCCGATGAAATTCAACAAAGACATTATTCTCTGAAAGAAAATGATTCTCTGGAAAAAAAAATGAAAATGAATTACCACTTTCCCAAATGACATTCGATACAAAACAATAAACAACAATAATACGCCCTTTTGCAAGACCCTCTGGTAATAAGGTTGTAATAACAGAATTAAACAGATATAATACACCAACTCCTTAAATTCCTTAAATAATCTTGAATGAGTAATAGAGAATAAAGCAGTAACACGGATTGTTTAGATGTGTGGAATAACACTTTGCAAAATACACCTCATTGAGCCTGTGCAAAGTCATTGAAAATGTCAATTGTGTTCACTCGAAAGGGAAACCTTACCAGTGGTGCAAAAATATCTGGGCCCGAAGTTATAAAACTTTTCTCAGGCTCAACTGAGAATTTTCTCAAATTTTAAATTTAAATGAATGTATGAAAATAAAAGATAATATTAATATGTTGTTATTTATAACAATTCATTAATATTATCTTTTATGTGAATACATTAAACTGAGTTTTAGAACAGAATGACGGCTTTAATCTCAAATTGAAATTTGAGAAAATTTTATATTGAGAATGATTTCAGTTTTATAACCTCGGGCCCAGTTTTAGTAAGTATACTGCTCAGACTGTGTATACTATAGACCTACAATTTCAAGTGAGTGATCAAAGATCAATTTTACATTGAAAATGATAAGAGATAACGGTTTCTCGGACCTCACTCTTTCTTGCGGAACTATAACAAGCGTCAAATAAATCCGAATTTTGATCATTCTAAATTTCTTACAAATTACTTTGCAAAATAAAACTTATTCATTTCTACTCATCTGGTTCCTTTTCTGAAATATTTATCAGGCTTTTAGACTGACAACAACAAAATAGGGTCCAAAGGCCTTAATCAATTGGATCTTAGGGGTCCTTTCTCAAATTTTGGGAGTCCCTGCTTTAGGTATATGCTATTTCTTTTATGCTATAATCGCGTATTTTGTAGATTTAAAGCTTTTCCCTGTTTAGAGGTTAAGAAATTGCTCACATTATATTAAGATAGTATTTGAGGCTCAAGTTCAGGAAAGAATTGAAGATTGTTTAAAACAGTATTCAATTCTTTTCTGAAGTTGATCCTCAGGGCTTCTGTAGGACACACATTACATAGTTTCAGGGTCCTGGCTACTTAATTTTGCGTCTAAGATGCGCAAAACCTGCTTCCCTGTAAGCCCTAATTTATGCCACACATTGAAAACAATAGTATAACAGTTTATTCAAAAAAAATATTCTAAACTTTGAAAATGAAATTTATCGTGAAATTGCCATTCTCATTCCATTAAACTAAATTTATTGCCTTCAAGACATACGTGAAGTTATCAAAACAATATGAGCCTGTGCATTCAACAATCTCAAAAGTGCACAAAGAAAAGGCTCTGGTCAGCCTGTGCATCCGTACAGTCTGACTAGTGACTTCACTGTGCACTTGGTAGATGGACAAGGTCCTATAGTATCTTTAGACAGTCAGACAATAACAAAATTGCACTATAGGAGTTTCCAGGCTGCTCAATTTTTGCAAATATCATACATGTCAAATTGTTGGAGATGTCACGCACATGCTCATTTCATGACTGTAACGACACGTATTTCGGAATTGCAATAAATTCTAACCTACAGGGATATCACATTAGTGTTGTCGGCAAATGCCGTGGATATAATTGGCAATGCTGGCAATCAAGTAGCCAACATCTATAAGATAAAACTTTACGCCTCTTTCAAATCATAATAACTACCATGTTTTGAACCGTGTCCATCTAATCCACGCCTGTGCGAGCCACCGTGTTTACCAAGTTCTTCTAATCGCTCTAAGTACTTTTCTGAATCTTTTCCGCCAGCTCGACCACCGCCTAGATAGTCAGGTAAAGGTTTAGCAGCCACGCCTCGACTTGATTGTGACCCGATTAAACCCCCTCCCAAACTTCCCCCAAGACTAGATGCGGATAAAGACTCAACGAGTCCCCCGCTGGCCCGTGGTAATGTATCTAGTAAGCTTGAACCTCCAGGGTGCCCTGGTAACGCTGAATGACTATGTCCACCTCGTGGACTAGGTAATTTTCCTAATTCTTCTAACTGTTCTAGTCTATTTTCTTGTAGTTTTTCTTGATATTTAGTTATTGCTTCAAGCCGTTCTTCTCTTGCTTCAGCAGCGGCCTCTATCCGTTCAGCTCTTGCCTCGTTTCTTTCTTCGACCCTTTCTGCTCGTGCTTCAATGGCCTCCTCTCTGGCTTCTTGCCTTTTTTCGATTCTTTCAGATGCCGCTTCTGCTCTTTCTTCTGCAGCTTCAGCTCTTTCTTCCATTCTTTCAGCGATGGCTTCGTTTCTGTCTTCCATAGCTTCAAGCCTTGCTTCAGCCAATTCCTCTCTCCTCTCATTTGCAGCTTCTAATCTGTCTTCTAGAGCCTCAGTTTGCGCCTCTCTATAGTCACCAAATTGATCCAGCCGAGTTTCCCATCGATCGTTTATAGCCTCTTGTCTGTCTTCAAGTATATCTTCAAAATCTCCGAAATCTCCGAAATCTCCAAAGTCTCCTAATCCTCGTTCACCAAATTCCTCTCTCCTCTCTTCCAGCTCTTCTCGCCGATCTTCGAGGGCCTCCCTTCTATCTTCCCGAGCATCGTTATCGTAGTAATTATCATACAAGCTTCTCATTTGTGGTCGGAGAAAGTTAGGCAGGATTCGTCGTCGTGGTGCACGGTATCGTGGTACACTAAACCTCGGTGCTCGATACCGCGGTCCTAATCCAAATTGAGGGAGAGGTAATCGGCGGCGGCGGGAGAGGCCCGAAAGAATTCTCCTTGGAGGACGGTAGGGACGAGGACGATGAGGGCCGAATGGACCGTCAACATCCTTGATAATTTTGACAACTTTTACAGGGTAGGGTGGCGGTGGGGGGTAAGGTCTGTAAAATCCATCGTCTAGAATGATTTTCTTCTTTATGATTGGTCCATGTGGGAATCCAAAGTGTCCGCCAGGTGGCCCCAAGTATGGCGGAAATGGTCCAGGTTCGCCGAAGAATCCTGGCATCGGCGGGGGCATGAAAGAAGGACCGTAACCACCACCTGGCCCCATACCAAACATGTACGCTGAAAATAGAAATAGGGTTGTCGTGGCGTTGTATTTTTTCATAAATATTGCCCGTCACTTGAAAAGGGACCATCTGGGTAGTTCGTTAAGTGTCGATCCTAGTCAGATTTCTAGTCTCACTTTGCTTATTTTCTGAATCAAGAATGATTATTTTTGAAAATGCGACTTCTAGTTGATCTATGCTGGAGCCAATTTCTTTTTTCAAATTTTTATTTAAAAGAATTCCCAGATGGTTCCTTTTCGCGTGACGGGTCACAAATAGATAGAAATGACCCCCTCATACCTATATATGGCATAAAAGTCAGTTTCAGGTATTAATACTTCAATACACCTCTAAATATTTGACTCCAAAACCCGTGATTTTGAAATGTACCATTTCATTAGTCAAATCTTTATAGTTTACAATTGTTTATCTATTTTGGCTTATATTTCTATTACATGTTGTATTATGTCATAATTATTAAAGAGCAAGCCTTGTTCAAGTTTAGAAAGAACGTGTATTGTAAATAACCAGGGAAAAAATGAGCATTGAATATGGCCGCTTTGTTTTGCAATCTTATTACATTTTTCCAAAAATTAAAGAAATTCAACTGAATTTCAAGACAACACAAATTTATCATAAATGTTTGAACAACTGCTGGTAGCTTAGACAAATTAAGATCATGTGTATCCCGGATTCCGATCAGTCCTGTAACGTTCGTTTTCTTAAAAGCAATACATCAAAACATACAAAACTCGGTATTGTTCAACTATCTGCTTGAATTTTCATTAGAAAAATAAAACCATTTCATAAAGTGCTTATCGACTTTCATCTATTCCAACTGTTCATTTATCATTGAAGAACGACTCTTTAACCACTATCAAATTTCGTTCTCAAAGCCCTTTTAAGTCAAACGGCATTTCGTCATAATGACGTTCCCGGCAAAAACATAGACTTCGCACTAGAACGGCTTTGCTGAAAAACTATCTAGTACTAGCAACTGGAATTTTTCAAATGTATAATATCATGTGCTGGGAATGCTTTGCAATTTGTTCCTGTACTTTTTATAAAATGTTTAGAGATATTTCTTCTTCGCGTTTCCCGGATTCTAAAGAATTCTAAAGAAAAAAAAAACGATTAGACACTGCTCCGCCGCAACGTCTGACGGCGACATTTTTCGTTCCATCTCGCTCATACGAGGGTTGTTAAAATTCAACCGGATTTTGCCTCGCAAAATTTTATTTTTGAAGCAATAAAAAAAAATTGGTATCATTCGGTGTCAGAATTCAATCTACACGTGGTTATGTAGAATTGATGAAGTTATCGAACATAGCGCGCGTGCATCTGCCATATAAAATGTCATGGAAACGAGTACCCGGAGCAGCAGATAGAATAATTCATATATTTGGTCTTCGTTTGTAAATATTTTTTCTTTTCTAACTGTTGAAACATTTGAAAATTAATTGCGTTGCTGAAATAAGTAATACAAATGCCTTGTCTTAATTTGAAGTAATTTGACCGTACAGTTCTTCGATAAGGTTCGTTTAAAATGTGGCGGGATTAAGTGTTTCGGAACGTTTTAGACAACGTCAACTGAATGCTTTTGAAATTTTGATGTTTAATTATTCTATTCGTTATCCACCAAAATAACGAAAGACATAAATCAAAGACTTATCACGCTGAAAGGAACCGGTTCATTCTTCCAAATGCTTAATTTTTATCGGTGAAGCGCTTCCGTGCCCCGTGAGATAAGAGGAAGAACGGACAGAGAGAAACTTGTCAAAGCAACTATAGGGACGTCAATTGCCGAGTCTCTGGGAGATATAGGCGATCAACTAAGGGGTACCTTTCTGAAAACTTTGATGTCGTATCATTCGATTTTACCTGTATACAAACCATAAAAGCACAGCTTTATTACAGGAACATCGAATTGATCACTCTTCCATGAATAACGAGTCGCGACAAGCTAAATTACACAACACCAAATGTCTCAATTCTCGACAACGTCGCTAACGTCATGAACTGTGCGCTGCCACCTAATACCCATGTACTTTTGTTTGCGTGTGAAATGAATATACATCGTTCAACTGCTTCATGCTTTGGCAAGTTTGATCATATCAAGTGATGCATTGATATTAGTATACTTTTTTTGACATAACGATAAATAAGTGATGATAAATTGACCTAATCCGGATAAATATTGAACATCCCTCGAAAATTAGAGTATTTGTAAAGCGATCACTTTGATAAAATAACAAGATAAAACTTTTAGATTGGTCACAATAAATACAAATTATTTTCTAAAAGATCTAATCTTAATAAAAATTGTTTTAGTATTCAATTGTTTTCGGCAAATGTTTGTAATTTCGACGTGCTCCATGTAGCGCTAGGTGGGGTTGCTAAGGCAACTGCCTTATACATGTCAATAAAATTGTTGAACATTTTTCTTCGAATAAAATGGAAGTAATTGATGAGAAGTTCAGACTGTCTACGAACTTTCCGGACATCTCTCGTATATCAAATGAATTTTTCTGAAAAATAGCCCCATTCTTTCACCAGACTTTCAGGAAACAGACCTTTAAGTTGGCCCACATATAAAAATTCCTTAAAGTTTTGATAAAAAATAAAAGAGTCTTGAAGACTTATCACGTCAAGTAAACGATGCACCTAGCAAGGCGGACACAAAGTGGTCGGCAAAGCCCAAAATGAGAAAAGTAAGAAGAAAGAAACATGTACATGAAGCGTAATAAATTTTATAATTTTTGATATGTTCATTTTCGAAAATATTGAATCAAATTCGGCTTATCTCTGAGAAGACTTTGAAGAGGTGAATGATTAAGGAATGATTTGCGAATGCTTTGGAGGAGCGAGTACTGAATGAAACTAAATGGGAGGGGGGGTAATATAATCGCTAATAATGTATAAGATGAACAAAATTAGCGGTGATTATTATCCCCTTTAATAAAACATACGAATAAGTTCTATGAATAGCTTTCTATGTCCTCACGAACCAATCATTTGCTGCCAAAATCAATTAAGTCAGTGAAATCGTCGATATACTCTAGCGGATTTCATTTTGAATGTAATTGTTAATCTTGTCTTTTTAAGTATTATTGAGCGTTTTTGAATGGTTTAAGTGAGTGTTGGAATGAATGGGTCATTGCGTGAGCGATATAGAATGATTTTGATCGGAATGAGAGTCATTTTCACGATGTAGTCAACTGCAACGAGTAAAATTGATTTCATACTTTTGATATGTTGAATCAAAAGCTACTCGTCAATTCAGATTCCAATAATGTTTTGGAGGAATTGCATATTAGCAGTCGGATTATATGGTACTGAAAATGATCACTCGTTCTCTTATACAACTTATGTGTTCAAATAAGATTGGTGAAAAGAACTACGGCTTACTAGCCATTTCAAAACAAAGGTGTAAGTTCTCATTCATGGCGTAAGATGTACGTAACATGTACATGTACGTTAGCGAGAGAAATTGCTACGTAGTTGGGCAAATAACATTTCGCCAAACGATCTAGAGTTGTTCTGAAAAAAAAAGGAATAAGACTTACGAAAAATTCAGCTATAACTAGAAAATCAAGACCCGCTTAATGCAGTTTACAACATAGTGAAATAGACAAGATCAATGATTTTGGAATGACTTTGTAATGATATTGAAATAATGCTATGAGCGGGTTTTGCGTGAAATTAAATGGATGTCATCCAATATCGCTATTTTTTCAGGGTGAACAAAAAACCGATATTTATTAACTACTTTTAATAATATATACATATAGAATATGGATTCTATAAATATCTCCCCATTTTTCAACAACCAATGGGACGCATATAATTATGTAGTTGAAATCGCTATATATTCATTTTGTATGTAGTTGTTGATATTATAGTCTTCTTCATTGATTTTGGAGCAGTTAAGAATGGTTTAAATGAGTCTTTAGAATGAATCAATAGAGCGCTGAGTGAGCGATTTAGAATGGTTCTGATTGAGATGAGTGTGAGTTTCACGATGTCATTAACTGTATATTTTTGTTTACTCGCAAAACCTTCAAGCTATCTCCATGTCGTTGCATTATGATGTAATGTTATGATCTGATGCACCACAATAAATGAAACGAGGGGAGTTTCTGATCAATGATTCACCCATAACATGCTGCTACTCACTCAAATTCAAAGGTTGTAATAAAGCCTATTATAATACGACCTACGTCGGGGAAGTGAAATTAACGGTGGCATAGAGGTGACATTTGCACATTTTTTTATTTTCTGGGATTTTCGTTTTTAAAGTTATTTTTTAAAGAATAAAAATAAATGCGAAAACAAAATCCTCGATTTTCGTTTGACAAGGTTTTTTTTAAAGAATAAAAATAAATGCGAAAAACAAAAATCTCGCTATTCGTTCTACAAGTTTTCTTTTAAAGAATAAAAAAAAATGCGAAAAACAAA
Organism: Fragum whitleyi; assembly: GCA_948146395.1. NCBI lineage: Eukaryota > Metazoa > Mollusca > Bivalvia > Cardiida > Cardiidae > Fragum > Fragum whitleyi. The sequence goes on along the minus strand of OX411551.1, from coordinate 34,631,790 downwards.
ACCCCTGATTTTCGTTTTACGAGTTTTTTTCTATTATCATGTTAGAAAAAAAGAAAATGCAAAAAACAAAATCCACAACTTTCGTTTTACAAGTTTTCTTTTGTAGAATAAAAAGAAATGCGAAAAACGAAAGTAGGCATCGGCAGTTCTTATTGGATAATTAAGTCGTGCTCACGACCTAGTGGGAGATTTTGATTGGTCAAATTATCGCGTGCTCACGACTTAAGTTTTCGTTTTTTGCATTTTTTTTTTATTCAATAGAATAAAACTTGAAAAACGAAAATTGATTTTCGCATTTTTATTTAATCAATGAGTTTATTAAAAAAACTTGTAAAACGAGGATTTTGTTTTTAGCATTTTCTTTTATTCTATGAAAAAAAACTTGAAAAACGAAAATTCCATATTTTTGCAAATTATTATTTTTTTAAGGTTAATAAAAAAACATGCAAATGTCACCTCTATGCCACCGTAGAAATTAACCCGGTGATTATTTTTGGTGTTATACGGATGTTAATACACTAGTGGAATAACTATGCAAATGAACCAAGACCGTGTATGCAACGTTTTATTTTCGTTGTAAAAAATGACACCATAATACATTTGATGACGTCAATTCGCAAACGGTGTTATATGCTTCGCGGAATAATTTGAATCGATAAATTTCTGAAATTCCTTCGAAATTTGTTATTCAATGGTCACTCATTTTATGTCCTCTAAATTTTATAAATGTTGCGGAACTGTTTCCTAACAAGGTCTTTGTTTAATAGTCTCGGGGTATGCGAAGTATCTTTACGATGCGTTGTGATAGTTTCGAGATATTGACAATTTTAAAGTGCACACTTTCTTTGGGAACTGATAACAAATCATTTACATAATCTGCCTTGAAAACCAAAAGTGCAAAGAAATCTTGTGTTAGAAAGTAAACATTAAACATTAATGCATCTATTCTATAGATATATTGTATTCGCATTTGTTGAACTATTTACCGACTGAACGCAACAAGAAATCCTGTCATCAAAGATAAAGATTAATTATTTCTTTTCAATTAAAAGAACTAGAGACGCATTTCTTGCTACGTTTCTGCGCAAAAGAGGTTTTTCAATGTTGCGGGCGGGAGGAGGGGGGTACAAACGTGTTATACATTCGACTTTATTTAAATGTAATTCTAAGACTTGATTTGGCTAGCAACAAGGATGTACTCTTTTTAGAAGGGTGCAAACATTTTTTTTTTCAAAAAATTAACATATATTTAGATCCCTTACAAGAATCAATTCATTTCAACAAGCGAAATTAAAAAAAGCAAGATTCTTTAATTGCAAAGAAAACTAACGTTTTATTTTTGAGCCAGTGCGTGAAATTTCCAACAATTTCAAATATGAGCAAAGCAAAGGCTCCGGCCAGTCTGTGCATTCGCACAGTCTGTCCAGAGCCTTTACTATGTGTTTAGTAGATATATTAGGTCTCAAAGAATCTGTAACTTTTTATTTACAGTATTTGGCTATCTACGCTTCCGAATGTTTGCATCTAAAAAACATTTTACAGGCTCATTTGTCTTTAATAAACATTTAAAATACAACAAAATCTAATTCTCGATCAATATGATTTCTATCTTTTAAAATACATTATGCTAACAACAGAACTTACGAGGTGATGATTCCCCGAGATTTAAACACACAGCCAAACTCAACAATGTTGCCAACATCCTGATTCACTTGTTCTGAAACTGGTCCCGAAACACTGATGTTAAAATGAACCCCGCTCACGGACCTCGCGCATTGGGCTCGCCTAGTTTATATACTAGAAGGTTCAAATCATGCGTGAAATTCAATTCTAATTCAAAAGGGCGGAGTCAATTCGATATGAAATATTTACACCTGACGGGAAAAGACTTAATCTCAATTTGCTTCCTTAGTCCCTTTTTTTTCACGGAAATGTTGATATAACAAAATCGGAACAAACCTATCTACTTAAATCTTTCAATGACATATTTTAAGAATTGAATCATTGCATTTGCAAATCTTTAATGTCGTCAACGCACAGTCGACAGCATTGGCGTAATCTGACAATCTTATTGGTCGTTTGTAAGCGATGTTGAAAAATTGATATAATGTCATCGTACATGCTATTGTCTATAAGATTGAAAAAATATATTGATAAATATTCAACATCGTTTACACACGATAAATAGAATTGTCACTCCCACCCCCACCCCTCCCCCGGAAAGACGGTTATTTGTTACGGGGATAGTGCAAGGATGCATGAAAAAAATCACTGCTACTCTCCGCCATCCATAGTTCAATCACGTTGAAATTTTATTAATAGTTGAGCTAGCTATCGAACTAGGACGTGAAGCAGGCCAAAGAATTGGAACCAATGGTTAACTTTTATACAACCCGGCGTAGATCACTGAAGGATAAATTGTGACGTTGCACACAAAAACGAAAAATAGAATAGTCGCTGCCATGATGCAAGTGTAAATATGTCTACATTGCGCGTACATTGCGCGCCCTTATCAACCGTCGACAAATTAATTTTCTACCAAAGGCGTAGAAAGCTACATAAAAAGTTCAATATTTTTTATCATTTTTAAGATTGAGACAGTGCGATTTGTGGAAAAATAAGGAAAAGGGAAAAACTGGCTAATATTATAATATATTACATGATTCAAATATCAGGCACCAGTATTTAGTCCTTTCATTTCCTTAACAAGACTGCCGTCGTCAAAATACACCCCACAACAGTAACATTTTATACCCCCTTTTAACATGACGCATCATGGTATCACAAAATATCATCGATGTGGACTTCGTTCAATAAAGAGGACCATTCTGTGAATTTTTTCATGCATTTCCGTTCCATATTTGAGGAGTTCGCTCAACTAGAAATGGATGTATGGAAGATAAGACGAAGAAGATGATGGTACAGTGACCAGCATCGTAAAATTGACAAGATGAATGATTTTGGAATGAAATTGAATAAGTTTGTAAAGCGAGTTTTGGGTGAAATTAAAGGGAGGTAATACAATATTGCTTATTTTATTAAAGATGAACAAAATTAGAGATATCAATACCTCCCTTTAATAAGATACAAGCACTTTACTTTTTATGTCTCCGTGGATCAATCTGACACTTTAAATCCGCACCAGCCAATAAATCGTAGAAAAATTTGATCAATTTGAATAAAATCTTGAATGTCTCGAACGATTTCGATATGTTTTCAAATGATTTCGGAGCGTTTTTGATCTATATGAGGGAGTGTCTGGAGTGAGTGCATGGATCTTTGAGTGGTCGATTTAGAATGATTTTGATCGGAGTGATTGTCAATTTCACAATGTTACTACCTGCTCTATTATACGACCACCTCTGTATTAAAATAAAAAAAAATACTACGTAGTTTTGAAAGTGAAATAATCTATACGCATTTTCTTTCCTTTCCAATCGACGTTTTTTACAATGATATAACATAAAGTATCATATTTCAAAACATGATTGAATGTTTGCAGTGCAAATTATATGAAATATAACTTAGACGATTGACCCTTGTTTGTTCAATCACAAGGAAATGTAACCATCATTTGCTTTAACTCTTTGTATTAAAGTGTACTCTATGCATTTGAAATATCCTGAATTTTAACAAAGTTGAAGGAAATCTACAGAGTGAAAAATCTTTAATACTTTTGATAAGCTGCTATAGAAATAAGGCATATAAACTGTTTTAGATCCTATAGAACTCATGCATCAAATTTGATTGTGTTACTTTTACGTTTAAAGCGGAAGGCGATTAAATGATTCAATCTTTTGTCTTGTCGATGGATCAATTCTAATAACATGCTTATTTTTGAACACCACAAATAGTACACACAGATAAACTATGAACCTGATGTTTAAAAAGTCCGACGCGCTATCATCTACACTATTGATGAAATGACATTCCATTTGAATGCTCATAGCATACTCACATTATTTGAAGTTGCATATTGATGCAACAATTTATTGCTGGAAATTGTTTTACCAGGTGAATCTCACACTGCCCATGCAAAATTATTTAAAATAGCCATCAATTTAGGTAATTCTTGATGGTAATTATGGTAAATATATATAATATACTCCTGCATAAGTCGTAAGTTTAATAATAAATAATCGTATATGGCTCGTGAGATAGGAAAATCGTATTCGTATCGTATTTTTCGTATATGTGTCATCACTTTATGATGCGTAAGGTGCAAACCCGCATTTACCATGCACTACTAAGGGTAGTAAAATAAGCCAAAATTGTTGACGAAGATGCCAAACTATTTCGCTCATCTAACGCTTCGTCCTGTGGAAAATATGCATGTGCCTCGTTAATTTATTGATTGACCCGGGGAGATCAAATCATGTTACTATACAGAATAAGAATTTGATATATCCAGTAACTAAACAACGTATACTCAAGTGACTGTACAAGATTGTTTGTTCGGCGACTTATTTCTAACGATTGTTTACAACGAGCGTACAGAGATGTGTTACTGAGTATCGGCATGTTTGACTAAAATATGAGTAAAGAACATTTTACTACCGTTTTCTGAAATGATAAATCGTGCTATCTTATTAACATTTAATGAATAATCCACAAATCTTGCTAATACGTCAGTCTACCTTACCGCGTTAAATTGGTACAGGCACCTAAAGATGTTAAGAGGGTAGAATGCGTACATCTAGTGCATCTAGTATAACCTCAAATTTTACCAAGCAATATGTTTTTAATGAAAGATCAAATCTAAAGTCAAAATACCCAATTAAAAAATAGTGTTTCCTAGGGTCTCCGTATCGAAATCGACTTTGCTTCAAGTGATCAGAATGCAAATGTACACAGCCACAAGTGACAATTCCAATTAGTAAACTGTACACTTCCGCTCCTACACTGTGGAGTGTCTCGTATATGTCTCGCATTTAAATCGCACATGATGACAAGTTCGTCAGTGCTACAATTAACAACACTGAGAAATTGACAGGGTGATTGATTTTGGAATGATTAAGGAATTAAATTGAATGAGTGTGTGGAGCGAGCTTTGAGTGAATTTAATGTGAAGTAATCCTATATCGCACATTTTTTCAGGAGAACAAAATTAGAGATATTGATTACCTCCCTTTAATAAAAAATGTTTACAAGTTCTGTACATAGCTTCATATTTCTTCAGGAACCAGTGAAACACTAACAATTTGAATTATGTTAGTGAAATCGCGACTTTTCTCTATCAAAATTTATTTAGAATGAAGTTGAAATTGAAGTCGATTTCGAAATTTTCAATGAGCGTTTTTGAATGGTTTAAGTGAGTGTTTAGAATGAATGAATGGAGCGTTGAGTGAGCGATTAAGAATAGTTTTGATTGAGGTGAATGTCAATTTCACGATGTATCTAACTGTACATGGTTGGTTCAAACCAAAAATATCTAGGATGCATAGCAGATTCATTCCGTCTTTTTAGCATATGTGAAGATTTTCATACGTTTTATATCCATCAACGCTTCCTTAAGACGTCAAATTAATGCTGTTGAACCTGGTTTTAGGCGTATTTTACCGATGTTATTACACGTACATACCATTTTCTTTACGAATTTTTCTTGGCATTTCTTAGCAGAAAATTCATTGTGCGTGGCCCAACGAACAAGGTCCTGCATATTTCTCGGGTGCCATTGGCTCTTATTTACATGACTAGTAAGATTATAATTTCTCCATTTGAATTGATCACTTCAGATCAAACACGATTGTTTAATACATTCATTTTATTTCCTTTTCTCTGTGCATTAATCATTGCAAAAACTTTATAGGTCGGACATATATCACAGCTCAAATACGATGACTAGTCAATGTCATTACGAGTTTGCATTTTGAAATCAAGGACGAGGGATTTAAGCATTTGAATTTATGCACATCTTTTAAACGTGTTGGTCACGTATTGACATTTAAAATTGTTTGTAAATTTGAGGGCTTGTGTTTGATTGTCTAAGGGAAGGCGTTTTTGATAAACAGATGTGCATCTGCATGAAATGATTGTACGTATATCAAAGACCAAATTTATGATGTAACCGGTCTCACAAATGGGACCAACTGGGAACTCATTAAAATTTGAAAAAAGAGATTGGATTCGATAAAGATAAATAGAATACTACAGCGGCAGATCCAGGTTTTCTAAAAATGGGGGATGGATGTCGGCCTAGAATTCGAGTAATAAGTCCCATAGTATCCCTGTCTTTAAAGTTAGGGACAGTATAATACTAATAACAAAAATTTTGTATATTTGTTTATCAGGTATCCTTTATCTCGAAATTTCAAGTACTTGTAGGTCGCACACTATAATGAGTGGGTCGTTTTTCTTGTGATGCAAAACATTTTGATTGACTTTGTCAACCATAGTGGAGTAATGTGGACACAGAGGAGGTTCGTTCGAACCGTCCGAACCCCATCTGGATCGTTACTGTGCTACAGCTAAACAAGAGGACCATGATGGTCCTAGATCGCTCACCTGAGTTTATTTGACCCCTTGGACATCAAATGAATAAAATAGGCAGATGTCAACAGGGAGAAAATTTCTACATAAAATCAATACCATGGAATCTTTTCAGCCTAGAGCAAGAAGGATATGCTTTTTCGCTCTTTGATTCTATGTAAAACGGGGTGCACTGGGGTGGAAACCAAATGTGACCCCAGGGTCTTGATACGAACAAACTTACTAGAGGTCCATTAGATGATGCTACATACTAAATATGAAAGCTGTCTGCCTTCTGGTTTCAGAGAAGAAGATTTTTGAAGATTTTCCTATTTTCACCCACCCTGCTCAGATGAGCTCAAAGGGATGCGCCGGGGTGGAGCACAAATATGAACCCAGGGTCTTGATATGAACAAATTTGGTAGAGGCCTACTAGATGATTCTATTTACCACATATGAAAGCTGTGTAACCTCTGGTTATAGAAAAGAAGATATTTATAAAATCTTTGCAATTTGATTCTATGTAAAAGGGTTGCACCCAGGTGGAGCCCAAATATGATCCAAGGGTCTTGATATGAACAAACTTTGTAGAGGTCCACGAGATGATGCTTCATACCAAATATGAAAGCTGTCTGCCTTCTGTTCCCATAGAAGAAGATTTTTGAAAAAATTCCCATTTTTTAACCCTTCGTGCTCAGAAGAGCTAAAAGGGATGCACCCGAGCAAAGCCCAATTATGACCCTAGGGTCCTGGTATTAACAAACTTGGTAGGAGCCTACTAGATGATGCTACATACCAAATATGAAGCTCTCTGCCATCTGGTTTCAGAGAAAAAGATTTTTAAAGATTATCGCTCTTTGATTCAATGTAAAAAGGGTTGCCCCCGGATGAAGCCCAAAATATGACCCAATGGTATTGATATGAACAAATTTGGTAGAGGTCCGATAGATGATACATTGTACTACAAACCAAATATGAAAGCTGTCTGCCCTTTGGTTTCAGAGAAGAAGATTTTTGAAGATTTTTCTATTTTCACCCTTTTGTTAAGGGTAAAGGAAAAGTTAAGGGTGGATTTCATTTATTTGAACAACTTTGGTAGAGCTTGACCCAAGAAACATCCCTGCTAAGTTTCATCAAGATTGGCGCACCGGTTTAGGAGAAGATGTTTAAAGAAATTGTGGGCGACGGACGACGCACGACGGACATTTGACGATCACAATAGCTCACCTTGAGCACTTCGTGCTCAGGTGAGATACAAACAATTATATAATGAGGAAGAATGGTCATTTTTCTGGCGATATACTACAAAAGCGAAACGTGTCGATCCTGCGAAGTAAAACCGGGATCGATACTTATCGCACAAGTTTCATTGGTGGATTTTTACACGTGATTGGTCATAAATTCATTTTAAAAATAGTTATATGTACAAAATCGAAATAAGCAATATTTTAGTGAGGTTTTAGACAAATTTATGCATGATTGGATAAATGGATACTTTGTTAGTAGTTTTGAGATACAACCTTTTAAAGAGGTTACGCTACATGTACTTTTCAGTATCTTCTTCTTTTAACAGATTAAACTACAGATTTTTGGTTTATCATATCCGCTTATGAGTTAATCGAAGAAAGAGTGTTGTCGACACGCAAACGGATCGATAAAAATTGGCGCCAAACTTACATGTTACGATGATTTCACAGATTAAAGAATATGTAGCACGAATTTCGAAAATTAAAGCACGACCAGATAGCTTGTTCTGAAGTCATGAAATTATATGGTGGCTGTGGACTATGACAGCTTGATCTAAGCTCAAAACAAAATTTGTCATGCAGTTAAGCCTTTTTTACCTGATATCACCTGTCTGATAACATAAACTGATATCATTCAGTCTATTCAAAAAAAGAAAACAAATTCATGATCAAAAACATAACGACTTTCACCTGAATTTATTTGATTATTAAGGTTTCTGTAAATAAATTTTCAAAGAAAAATGATTGCATGATAAATAGAATAACATTTTAGTGTCTTCAAATATCAATGTTATCTGTTTTTGGAGATGAGAAATTATCATGACGATGCAGGGCCTTGTCTTAATTTATTCTCAAAATCTCGACCTGATAAAATTGATACTTTAAGACACTGGCATATTATTTTTTATCAATGATCCGCAATCATGAAAATCATATGTTGACTGTGCAGCTACTGTTATAGTTTGTTTTGAAATGTACACTGCCATTTTGTAGGCCACTACTTGTATAATAAATGCTAAAGCATATGCCTGTCATTTGCGTTAATTTCGCATGTCCTATAACTAATAATTCAGATGATGTTCTGCAGTAACCAGCAGAATGTATCTTTATTTGTATTCCAAAATAGAATGAGCACTTTGTTTTTGAACGTTTGACGCCAATTGCATACTCTTTTAAGGTAGCAATGGACACATGGCGTAACATTTTGCCGCCCGATGATTTTTTTTCGTGGTCACATATGTTGTAGAGAAACATTGTGTAGTCATTATATCAAAATTTGAAGGTACCTTTCCATGCTCGTTTTCATGCTAGAGTTATCTGCCCTTGCGTGGTATTGGCCATTTTTCAGTAAAACGTTTATATTCGTTTTAGGACTAGTATAAACTTAGTACCAGCTTTTAGCTATAAAACAAATATATTTTGATAGACCTTATACATGTACACAATGGCTGTTGCCAAGAAAATTTCTCTTTGATCAATTGCATTTGCACAATTTGCCCTCAAAAGTTAAAAATGTCCTTATATTTTTAATTCAACATGGTAAAAATGCCATAAAAACCTATTATTTGAAGAAAATACCATATGATTTTTTCTTATTTTCCGATATGTTTAAAACCCGTATTTTGCCTTTATTTGTTAAAAAATTCAGCGCTCCTTTCCATGCAATTAAGAAAGTTTTTCGTTATTTTACAGTGACCCCTCCTAATTGCATGACGCTTTTAACGCATTTTTATTGTAAAATTTAATGATCCAGTCATTCAATTGGCATTAAATGTTGAAAAGAAACTAAGTTATGTAATTTTATCATCATTATTCTACGTTATTTCCATAAGCAGAACCTTACGAAAACCGGTCTTTTCAAACAACGCGCAGAAAGAGCCGTAAAATAAACGAAAACCCACTTCTGGTAAATAGAGTCGGGAGGCCGCTGTCCATTGCCACCTTAAGCATGTGAAATAACTATAAATGGAACTTTCTGTTAGCTTAGGTAAAGAGTTCAGTTGTGAAGCGTCTTGATTTATATTACATATGGCGAAATGTTCAAAAGATCGCAATTTTACGATCGTTACATCATTAATTTGTCAAAAGGCTAATAATTTGTCACTCAGACTAAATATAAAAACGATAAAACTACTAATTGGGGAACCGTGCCAATTCTAAACGATACCTTGTTCTAAACTGAGCTTAAAAATGTTACAAATCACTACAATTGCTTAAGGTAGCGGACCTCTTAAAGCTATTCAATATTTCGCAAGTAATAAACTTTAATAGTGTAAATTAAGGTTTCCTAATGATTTCACTAGGAAGCCTTGGTCAACATTGTGAAAGTTCAGGAGTTCCAAAACGTTGCGAAACTATTACGGGCCAACTACCTTAAAGTAATGCTAAAATATTAAATTAAATCGACTCGATGTTGGAAAGCTTGCGAAGATATCTCCATATTTCGGTTAAACCAATCATTTCTTTTCACGTAATCGTGCCTCTATATACTGCGTATTTACGACTTTTTAGCATTGCAATTAGGTAATAAATGACGAAATTACTATTCCATAATTTTCGCTAGCAATCAAAAAGAAAAAAAAACCAAAAAAACACACATCATCCGGAAAAACACGAGTCACACCGATTTCAACATCTTTTATTAAGACTGGACTATCTTGAACACAAGGACTTAATAAAATTGAGTATTGACATCATAATAAAGAGCTACTTTGAACGGTGTCATAAAATCGTCATCAAAATCTTGTGTGTCTGGTAGATTTTTAAAATGTTGCATTTGTTAACATCACCAAGATTCAATTATAGGTGGAATTAACATCTTCACAGGTTGGATTACTTCATGTACATGTAAATGCTTGAATGGTGTCTTGTAAAACTTTGTCACCCGGTGTCGATGTTCGAGGGTTGATCCGGGAATTCATACAATGGGTTAACAAGTACAAAATTGCTGTAGGAGGTAGCATGGTATAAAGCACGGTCTAAATGAACTTGTAACATTAAATTTTCGCGTACATGTACTAGTAGTTTAGATTAACAGTATAAGAAAACTGACCAATCGAGAAGTGCAAAAACAATATATTACTTTTTTTTTGAAGAGTGGTATACACTAAGTTGACAGAACCAGAACAGAGAAATTGGATTTGTCTTTGCTTTAATGAAATAGCCCTACTTGGGCTGAAAAGAGTATTGAAATACAACAGAACAGAGAGAGAACAACATTATGTCATGGAATTTGTATGCTAATAATATATAACAATAAGAATACAAAAGGACCACTATGGTCCTTAATAGCTCAGCTAAACCTAAATAGCATGAAAATCACAGTGTTGTAAATTTCAAGGGCACATAACTTAAGATGTGAGATTATGATCCAGCTGAAAATTGCATTCATGATCTTCTGGGTTTTGAATGATCAATATTTGTGACTGTTAGAGGGAAATCTATGTCGAAGAAAACAACATTTTTGTCAAAGTCAAGGGCACATACCTCAAAACCTGAAGTTCTGATCAAGCTATGGTCATCAACATTATGTCAAAGTTTTGTTTTGATTGGTCAATATTTGTATCTGTTAGAGTGAAAACAAAGTCGAACCGACAATTTTGTCATTTAACCATAGTTTTACTAGCCCCATCAATCTGAAAAATGACATCAGCCAAGGTCTTTTGACAGTATACATTGTGACCAAATTTTGTCTCAATTAGTCAATATTTCGAGTGAAAATAAAGTCGGAAACGGCAATTTTGTCCAATTCAATGGCACAAAACTCTATTTTTTTATCCAATCAAAATCGAGCAAATCAAAGATCATATGGTGACCAACATTGTGGCCAAGTTTTGTTTTTATTCATCAATATTTGTAAATGATGGTGTTAGCAAAGTCAAAACTAGCTATTTTTGACGTTCAAGATCAAATAACTCCAGACTTCCTGGTCCGATCTTACCCAAAAGTCGAGCTCATTCAAGAACTTATGTTCATACATGTTTTGACTAAGTTTAGTGATGATAAGTGACTATTAGTGTATGCTAGAGTGTTAACGCCAAAATGTGAACAGACGGACGCCGAAGGACAAAATGCGAACACAATAGCTCTCCTTGAGCACTTTGTGCTTAGGTGAGCTAAAATAGGGTTGCTACGGGTCGGGAGAGTTGAAATTTCCCTGATAATTTCCTGACAAAATCAGGACATGAATTGTCATGGTAAAAATTAAACAAGAGGAGCAGGATGGTCCTTTATCGCTCACCGTACCAAGATACCATAAGCCACAGTCTTATTTGAATTTATCACTTATTATCTGTGACATTAAGAATTTCTTAAGGTCACCAACATTGTGTCCAGGTTTTGTCTTGATTGGTCATTTTGTGGTTGTTAGGGTAAACACAAAGTCAAAACAGCAATTTTGTCAAGAGCAGATAACTTTCTGATCCGTTCAGTCAAAAATTCACACTCATGAGAGGTCTTATGGTCAAAACATTGTTTCCAGTTTAAGTCAACTATTGTAGGAGCTAGAGTGTTGACAAAGTGGAAAATAGTCGAAAACGACAATTTTGTCAAATTCATGGGCACATAACTCGTGTTGTTTTGATCCGATCAGTCCAAAATTGACACTGATGTAAGATATTATTATCACAAATATCGTGTCTAAGTTTTGGTTCTGAATTTATCGCCAATGTGATAACAAAAATAAGAAAGTTATGGCCGCAACTTAAAATGGTTCATTTAAAACGAACACATCCATAGATATGGGACTTAGTTGAAAGATCAAAAAGCGACATCAAAGATATTCTTATTTCTTGGATGGTTGACAACAACACACAAGATTGAGTAATTGGAATCACGTTTACTCATTCATCATCAGAAGTGTTCGTAGCATTCTGGCATAAACCAACCCCTTACAAGGCGCTCTTGGGAGAAGATATCAAGATTTGATTGTTTTCTTTAAGCCTTCCAGAAGATATCCTTCATCTACTTCAATCCTAGGATGACCTACTCGCGCTTTCAATGACACAAATAGCAGATCCCAAGTCAACATAAGCAATTACTAAAGTGGAAATAACCCAACCCATCTGTTTTCCACAGTAACCCTAGCAGTAGAGAATACAACAGATATACAACAAGAGCAAGAGCCTACCAATGGCCACGGACTGCAGCAATATCAACCTGTCAGCGTGTAACAATAGAAAATAATAAGTCTGAAGCAAGTCGAATGAAAACTTGTTTTCTGTCGCGTTACAAGGACACTGGCATTTTGATCAATTTTCCATAAGGCCTTTTTACCATGATACTTGTCAGTCCTGACCCATTTTTGAAAGTAACCACCCTTGTTCTGGTAAAATCATTCTGTGAAAGATTGAAGCAAATCTGACAGTGGAATCGTTATACCAAGAGAAATTTAAAGGACATACATAAGTAATATAGCTCTTCGGTCGGTAAAGCTTACAAGAGAGACATGAGCGCCTGACTCGCTCCACAGGCACGAATAACCTGATTATGATTAGCATAGAATGATAAACATTTTCGATTAAACAAAATAAACTGACATTCACTGATATGCAAAATATTGTACAACATTATTTGAAATCCACCCTCAACATTCGTGAGAAATTGAACTGAAATCAAATTTAAAACTTCTGATAATCTTAAAAGTTTTTTTCATTATATTTCCTATTTATGGAAATTAGCTAAGTCTATAAAAGGCAACTTATTCAACTGATTGAAATAGATTTTTATTTTATGATAAAAAAAATCACATAACAAAAAGTTATTGTACAATTTAGTTGAAGGCAAACACCCTTTAGTTTGGAGAAGATTTTTAGAGTAAAGGTTTACGGACGCACACGCAAAGGACACATCGTCATAACAGTAGCCCGCTAGTATTTTAACCAATGGGACTAACAATAAGTAAATATAATTATCTTAGCATGCCGTCTTTGAATCAATCCAAAAGACAAAAGAAGACTGAAGAAATTTCTCAAAATCAATTATATTTAGCTTTTATTCTATTTTCTATGCTAGTCCCCCTTCCCTGTAAGATCGCTCATGAACTCTAAGAAAGTATATTCGCAACTTGGCAATAAAATACCAGAAATAGAATAGAAATAGAATTATTCGGAAAATAATTTACTATTTGTAGGTCTTTCGTGAAATTTCTGAAAAAAAAAACCCAATTTTTAGACATTTCACGAAATTGTTTAAAATTTTAGTAATTACGTGGAATGACCTAGTGAAACAGGCATTTCACGAAATGCCTGAATCTTTTAGGCATTTCATGAAATGCCTGATTTTACCTATTACCTGCAACATCTCCATGTATTGGTCCAATGTCAAAAGCGACAGGGACAACAACTTTGTCTATTCAATGAAAACAAAACAAAACATCGCCCCCCAGTTAAAAAAAAAAAAAAGAAAAACAAACAACAACAAAAAAAAACCACAACTAAACGATGAAGTAGTTCATGAGCTTTTGATAAAGCGGGCAAATATTTCACACAAGTTCAAAGGTGAAGTATGCTAAGTATGATAAAGCTAATGTGTATTAAGGTCGAGCTATGAGAACTTGTTTGATTGATCAGAGGACAATTGCCTAATTATCCAGTCCCATCTTTACAGCTAACAACATCGTGAAATTAACATTTATCTCAATCAAAACCATTCTAAATCGCTCACTCAGCGCTCCATTCATTTATTCCAAACACTCACTCAAAATCGCCCCGTAATAACAGATACATTCAAAATTAATAAAGCTAAAATAAATCGTGATTTTACTAAACCAAATAAAATTTGTTCTTGAAGATATAGGAAGCTATATTTAAAACGTATACATGCATATTCTTAAAAGGGAGGTAATCAATTTCGCTAAGTTTGTTCAACCTGAAGAAAATAAGTGATATCGGATTACCTAACTTTAATTTCACTCAAAACTCGCGCCAAACACTAATTCAATTTCAATCCAGAATCATTCCAAAATCCGCCGTCAAAGCGCAGTTGGTAGCGCGTCGGACTGTCAATCAAGAGGTCCCGAGTTCGATCCCCGACGACGGCACTCATTCTTTTCGACCTTTTGTCTCCCACCAATGGGTCTATAATCGTAGACTTATATGGGATAGCAGCATGGGCTAGGAAAGGATGTGATGGTGGTACTGGTGTGAGAAATACCAGGAATCCGTTGTTAGGTTCTCCAGCCGCTGCGATATAACTGAAAGATTGTTGAAAGCGGGATAAACCCCAATTCGAACTAACGAACGGACATCATACCACCATTAAACCACAAAAGCGCACCTTGCCGACTTTCGTGCAAAGGTAAGTTGCTCGGCTACAAAAAGGATAATCATCCAACGTACAAGTATATTTGTCACGAGGAGTTAACTCATTTTTTTAAGGTATCACCAATTTACCGCAAAGGTGTAGCCCTATACATATTTCTGTTTTAATGGCTTTAGAGAGTCTACCTCATTTAAATAAGAATTTGCAAAAGTGTACCTATATATATGATTTATTTGAACCATCAATAAAAACAAAACTGCTCCATCATTATCCTCCTTTAAAGTTGGAGTCGTTAATCGACTACGTTTGTAGGCTTATTGTTATAACTTATATCACATAACTTCACATAACATTGGTGTGAAACCAAAACCTCGCAGTAACAGCTTCAATTAAGCTGTCGTCACAAGGTTTAATTTTAACTGACGATAGGAATTTCCATGCATCTTTCTGGAAAGGACAACTGGTATTCTGCATTGGCTCTAATGGGAGATTTGTTGTACGATTACCGGTCATTGCTTCCAACTGAATAGTGTAAAAGTGCGCCCATTAAGCACATTCGGTAACCTAGTGACGATCCATTCCGTAGTTTTCATTTGACGAAGCAACGATATATCTATAGAGAATAACATGTAAGTGTCTTAAAATATCAATGTTATCTGGTCGAGGTTGGGAGAATTTATCATGACGAGGCGTTGTCGAGCCATGATAATTTCGCACAACCGAGACCAGATAACATTGGTATTTTAAGACACTGACATGTTATTTTATTTATCATGCAATCATTTTCAGCGCTAAATAATAATAACCCCTTAAAAATCAAAGAAATTCGGGTGAAAGTGTATGCAAATTGTTTTTAAAAATAGATATGATATGTTATCAGACAGGTGATATCAGGTCAATACAGGCTTCATTGCATGATAAATTCTTGTAACGCGAGTTTTTTTTAAACTACACGAAGCTATTTATAAAATTCAGGATATTAAAACACCCAAAGAAGAATATATACCGTTGCAAAATCACATAAATAAAATCAATGAACGTAACCAGTCATTTTAGAATTTAATCATCAAATCTCACTGATTAACTGAAGTTATACAGCCCTGCCTGCAATGGTGAGCATAGCAAGAAATCATTTTTTAAAGTTTGAAAATGTTTTGTCAAAAAAAACGTAGAGCATATTTATTCATTGATTTTATGCACAAGACGACATGGGTCTTATTGTTCGGTGAACATTAAACCAGAAAATGTGTACTTTAAGTACCTTCGTTAACAGAAATCGTTTTTAGCTCACCTAAGCACAGCGTTCTTTAGGTTAGCTCCTGTCATCACATGTCCGTTCTTCGTTCTCTAACGAAAGTCGTCAGCAATTCTTAAAACATCTACTCTTCAGTAAACAATGTAGCGGATTTCAATCAAAATTGGTAAAAATGGGTATTGTATGACCCTTCTCTTCAATTGTTCGTTATGTAAACATAATATTGACATTATCCGAGCTTCTAAGGTTACAATATCTCCTTCAAATAAGGCTCTCCTGGTTTATTAGCATAAGGACTGTATTAAAGGACAATTCAGCTTGATGATGATGATATTTATTGAATGAATAACCATTTGAGGCTCTTGTTACATCATAAAAAAGACATGTGTCATGAGTGAATCTGATACTAAAACTGATCATCTGCCAGGATTTACCCCTATTTATAAGCTTTTGATCACCATAGTGACAACCTTACAAACCAATCAGAGGCAGTGGAAGGTCTCACTTAACCAATCAAAACATTCCTGGCTGACAAGAATCCTGTCAGGTAAAAATGACAATTCCTGGCAACTGCAGCCATGTTGCCAGGAGCAAATCCTTTCAGATGCAAATGCTACATACAAATAAACAATATGAATTATTGGTGCACATAAACAGATAGAGCACACCAAGACCTAAACATTGATACCTTACATTATAAAAAGATTTCTCAGAAAAGCTAGAATTGGACAGTTGAAAATCTGAAGTGGCTAGGAATTCAAAGGTTCCCTCCTTCCAAACTTGAAGGTCATAGCCAGGAATTCAATAACTTGTTAAACATAAATAATTCCTTAAAGCAAATGCTGTAAGGGCAAACAACAAACATAATGTAGTGTTATTGACAAAATAAGGGCTTCTTTACAGAGTTACATAAGATAATAGAGGAATAAATAGTTTGTAGTCAGGGGAGATAATCACTGCAGTCTTGTAAATAATCAGACGAGCAGAAAAAGAGCAGATTTCTCTAGCTAACTGCCGCAAACAGAACAGTTTCAACATTCAAATAGTCCTAAAATACTTCACAAACCCAAACAAACACATTTCAATGTAAACTGGGCAGTTCAGAAATACAGTAACTAATGTGGAATCCTGGCAAGGCTAAAATAGTGGGTGAGGTAATATTTCAAAAAAGCACTATTTCCTTACTGTTACATTTACATTTACTCCAAAAATGGACAAGGCAGGGCGAGGCTTATTTTGACCTCAGTAACCAATAGGCGGATTCCAATCACACTTTGCAGAAATGTCTTTTGAGAGACTCTTCTCGATACCTGTTTGTATTTTTTTATTGAGCCCGAATTTAGGCGTTGCAGTGCGGTGCTTAAATTGATCCTGAAATCTTGAAAGATCTTCTAGTCGGTTACTTTCTTTTTATTGCTTCTTCTCATTTTATAAAATTTGTTTCATACAGGTGATGTAGGGCGGTAATGGTTTTGAACATCATACATTGATCATCTTCTCACAAACCAACGGGCGATTTTCAACAAACTTTGTCTATATGTCCCTCTTGTGACCCTTTTTAAAACTTATTTGTGGAATTTCAATTGACCTAAAATTTGGTTGTGGCAGGCCGGTGGTTATTTTGACGCTGAAATATTTAAACATCAACAAACCAGTGTGCCATTTTCAACCTTGTCGATCTTTCTTTTTGTTGACCTTTTTCAATTTATGATGCTGTATATATAAAAAAGAAGCGTGGATTTGCAATCTATATTAGTGCATTTTTTGATCTGGGATTTCGGAAAATTTATGGGTGAATTTCTGGATGAAAGTCTGTTGCAGGTCAACAATTTCTGAATATTGAACAAATTTTTTCAACCTTCCCGGAACTAGGAGATTTATAACTAATTTTTAAAGTTAAAGTTATTTATGCAACTTTCACCAAAAAACATTTTTTCGTAACTAGTTTGATGACTGGTCAAATCATGTATGTAATAAAGCAGGTGATAAATCTAATTGCTTAATGGAATAGCAACAAAACCTTTTTGTTTTCACTGTTTTGTCATATTTTGATTTTGATCTTTATACAGATACTATGGTTTCTGTTGCAAAAACCGTTGATAATCCATGGTGATCACCAAGTTTGTTGATCTGTTAAATTGGAAATGTTTATTATACAACGGCAATTTACAGAGACTCTTCAGTACATAAATTTCGAATTGAATAGTCAGGCTAAAATCGTAATGGGAGGATTTAGCCTTCTACCAAAAGTATATTATAAAAAAACAAAACCAGTAAAACAAAGTACAAAATAATAAAAATCATCTTAGAATGCCCAATAACTTTGCAATTGGTACATTTTATTAGTATGCAAATACCTTGTGGTGGGAAAACTGCGCATACTGCATATTTGAAGAATTTATGTCAAATAATTGTTTATATATGTCTTTAAATGATAGTTTCTTGTATCAAGAAAGGAAAGATAATTATTTCTTCTAGAATGCTTCCCGTCAGCTTATGAAACTATATTGTTTACTGCCTTAATGCGGACAATATCTTTTAGTCTACATTGTTACCATTTCTTAGGTTTACTACTTAAATAAGGGCGACATCTTTTAGTCTGCATTACTACCATTTCTACGGAAAGTCTGTCAAATTTTAATGTATGAACGGAAATCCTATACCCTTTTCAGTTTCACGAAGTTTGTCATAAAATTCTAAAAAAAGGCCATCACGTTGTGAAGATTGTTATACATATGGGAGTAACATTAACAGTATCCTGGGTGCGTAATTAGTGAAATAGAAGTTTGTTTCCACGAAAGTTCTTATTTGTATTTTCTTGCACTTTATAAAAATGATATCAAAATTTCGGTAAAGTGTTTTGAATTTTCAAGCACCTCATTGTTTTAGTTTAAATCGTACGGCGTTAAACTACAAAAAGAGCAGGGTAAATAAAGTAAATCAGAAAATGCTGCGAAAGGGATGAAGCCATATGCACGTATTTATAAGGTTGCATCATTTATCAATTTCTTAATATAGATGTGCAATTGCATACCTTATTGACATTTTTGTTGATTTTTGCCATACTATATTGGGATTCACATTGGTGATCATCATGGCATGACATGATAAATTGTTTCCGTAAGGATGCATAAATAAAACTATTGATGACATAATTCAGATTTGATTCTAGGAAGATACATTTTTTTCCTTTTCTGATATACAGCCGTGTTTCACAACATATGTCCTTATTCTAAACCATTATATAACTGACATTACTATTCAGAGAACATGTGTACATATATAATACGTACTTAGTGTATTATATGAAAAAATATCTAACGAGGTTGGAAGAATTGATAATTGTCGAGGCTCTGCCGAGACAATTATCAATTCTCACAACCTCGTTAGATATTTTTTTCATATAATACACAAAGTTAGACATATTTTCATAGAATACACTAAGTACGTATTATTTTTATCTTATAACCTCTATTTGTTTTGTATTCGTCGATGTTTCTAACTGAAATGCAACTTTCTAAAAATAACCGCATTATATCTTTGTTCTAAAAATAACTATGTGATATCATAAAAAATATCATACAGGATGTTATCATACGGATATTTGTATAGTTATAAGATAAATATTCATCTGATAGATATATGATTTATTGCAGTGCATTAGCTGGTATCGATCCTGTTTGATGTTTTTTTTAGAATCTTTTACCATATATGTCCATGAGTACATCGTTATATTGCAAAATAAAGGGATTCTGATTTTTCCTAAGCCTTTTTTTTATTTCATCTCATCATTGGATCATCCTTCTTTTATCGTCTTTAATCATAAATAATTTAATTAATTAGTCTTTAAAAGCAACGGTTGTACTGCTTTACCCTACGGTCTATCATTTTTAGCTACAGTTAACATGGTCTTGAAAATTACAATTTGAATGATTTTGGAATGATTTCGGAATGAAAAAAAATGTGTTGAAGGAGAGATTTTTGATAGAAATTAAATGGAGGGGGGGGGGGGTAATTCAAATTCTATAATTTCGTCCAAGTTGGACGAAATTAATGATATTTATTACTTACCTTTTAAAAAATCTACGTACTCTCCAATATTTGTGTCTTCACGTCCCAATCGAAAATTTTAAGACCCACACCATCCAATTAAATCACAGAAACAATTGATCGATTTTTATGAAATTTTGGGCCCTATTTGAATGGTTTGAGTGGTTGTTTGGAATGAATGAATATAGAGCTGAGCGAGCGATTTAGAATGTTTTTGATCGACATAAATGTCAATTTCACAATGTTATTAAATGTTTAAAAACAAACAGTTCTATTATCGAATCTTATGACAAACAAATCGAAGTCTGTTGTTTTAAATTTTGCAAAATATCTTTATTACGTATTTTCTCGTAGAAATTGATTAAATATGTTCACGTTTACTATATGTTCTTTTGTAAATCCATGCACTTCTCTTATTTGTCTAACTTATATTGATATTTGCTGTAAACATTGTAATATTGTTTAATGCAATAAACTTCTTGTATTGTATTGTATATTATCCTCACCCTGTCGTCGTTGACATAAATGTTGCCGTTCGCGTGTCAAAGATTAACCTTGGCCATAAATAAGTTAATGCTGTTGGCATTGACTTAAAATTGCATGCGCGTTCTCTATCTCAAGAGCAATCCATACCACCAAGGAGATATCTCTATGAACATTTTTGTTGGAATAATGTACCCTTTTTCAGTAATAAGGTCCTTCAGCCGAGGCTTGGCACCATAGAATGGCGGCATTGTACGTCATGCTGTTGTACAACCCCCAATGATGCATTTCTCAATAAATCAAGATGCTCATAATGGGCTTCTCATTTTATTGTAGATATCATCGCCTGTCCAGCACCTTGACGGCTGTCGTTATAGACCGCTTCAGATGTTAAGTCATTATTGGTAATCACAATGTATGTTCTCGGAAATACAGTCAAACCTGTATTAAGCAAGCACCCAAGGGACATTAAAAAGTGCTTGCTTTACACAGGTGCCCGCTTAATAAAGGCTAATTTCTGTACAATTGCTCGATTTTGGAATTTAGTCGTCGCTTGCTTAATACAAGTTGCCTGCCAAATACAGGCGGCCGCTAAGACAGGTTTGACAGTAGAAAGAGAGGCAAATCGTGAATCGGTGACCTAACGTCGTAGCTATAGCTTTTTTGTTATGACGTGTTAATCGCTCATCCACGAAAACGTATGAAGCAAAAACGAAAATTGAAATTAAATGATAGAGGTCAAAAGTGAAATCATGTTTCAATTAATGATTTAATTTCTTAACCATACTTTCGATTTGCAACGGTAGCGATCGATTGCTCGCTCTTCCAGCATTGTGAACTTTTTCAAAATAACGCTTTTGTCATTTTGGTCGATTGTAAACGGAATGTTATAGAAAGTATGAGTTTCTCTTTCAGTTGACTAGAATCACAATTTGATTAAGAACCAACTTTGGCAATATTCAGATGCTCAAGCTCAGATTGCAAGTACAGTTAATTACATCGTGAAATTGACTTTAAACTCAATCAAAAACATTCTTAATCGCTCACTCAGCGCTCCATTCATTCATTCCAAACATTCATTCAAATCGATCAAAAACGCTCCAAATGACTAAAAAGTATACAACCAACAACTGCTTTCAAAATAAAAACAAATGTCATCGCGATTTCACTGACACAAGTGAAATTGTTAGCGTCTGATTGGTTCTTGAAAAAATAGGAAGTAATTTACAGAACTTTTATGCATATTTTATCAAAGGGAGGTAATCAATATTGCTAATTTTGTTCATCCTGAACAAAATTTGCAATACTGGATTACCTCCCATTAAATACACGCAAAAGTCGCTCCACACACTCATTGAATTTCGTTCCAAAATCATTCCAAAAACATTCACCTTGTCAATTTCACGATGTTGTTAACTGTACGAGATCGAATGTCAATTTTGCCTTTTACAGACAAAATATACCATTGATCAATTAATCAAACGAATGCGTCTATTCTGTAGTGGCGTTTTTTTTTCAAGTGTACACAATCGGCAAGTATTCTATTAAATTTAATTTTTATAGACGGAAGGCCATTTACACGACGCATGTTTGGAAGTGCCGAGTACAATTAAAGTAACTATTTTGAACAGATTTAAAATATTTTTTTTAATTTGCTTTAAATACTTAATTTAAATCATTTGTTATCATGCAGAACTTTAAAAATATTGGTAAAGATCGGAAGTTGCTGTGACTAATCAAAGGTCAATTTAGACTATACAGGTATTCACAAAGTGATCTTTGATAATGCAACTAAAACTTTCATATTTATAGTGATAAGAAACAATTAAGGTGGCAATGGACAGCGGCCTCCCGACTCTATAAACCGGAAGTGGGTTTTCGTTTATTTTACGGCTCTTTTTGCGCGTTGTTTAAAAAGACCGGTTTTCGTAAGATTCTACTTATGGTAATAACGTAAAATAATAATAGTAAAACTTTATAATTTAGCTTCTTGTGAATGACTGGATCATTAAAATTAACAATAAAAATGCGTTAAAACCGTCATTCGATTGGGAACGAACACTGAAAAATAACGAAAAACTTTCTTATTTGCATGGAAAGGTGTGCTGAAATTGTTACCAAATAAAGAAAAAATATGGATTATAAACATATCGGAAAATAAGAAAAAATCATTGGGTAATTTCTTCAAAAAATATGTTTTTGTGGCATTTTTACCTAGTAAAATTACAAAAATTAGTACATTTTTAACTTTTGAAAGCAAATTGTGAAAATGCAATTGATCAAAGAGAAATTTTCTTGTCAATAGCCATTGTGTACATGTATAAGGTCTATCAAAATGTATTTGTTTTATAGCTATAACTTAGTACAGGGTTTATACTAGACCTAAAATGAATATAACCGTTCTACTGAAAAATGCCCTATACCACTCAAGGGCAGATAACTCTAGCATGAAAACGAGCGTGGAAAGGTACCTTCAAATTTTGATATAATGACTACACAATGTTAATCTACAAAATATGTGACCAAGAAAAACATTCATTGGGCGGAAAAAAATGACGCCATGTGTCCATTGCTACCTTAAACATCAAATTGATACATTTGTTAAATAATCTATATTCTTTAGAAACAGTAAGAGGTTTTTTTCAAAATACAAGTAAGTAAAAAAGCCACTCCAAACGTCGTTCCTAATACAATCACCAACGCATACGTCAAACAGCTTCAGTATTAGATCTATTAATATTCTTCCTATTCTTTTTCCTTTCTATCCGTGTTTTCGGAACACTATAGAGTTCTTTCAATTCACCAAGTTCATCACGTAGACTCTTTATAAGTGTATCCGAACTTTGTTCGGCGTCCAAGTCATTTATAACATCTACTTCGTCAACATTCGACCTATCGATACTTCGAGATTTAAATTTCCCCGCTGATCCATTCCTCGAACCTCCCTTTGATAAAGAGTTCATCTCAAATTGCTCATTTTGATTTGACTTCGGAAGGGGACTGACCATTACCGTTGTTCGACCACTGGAGACTCGATTGCTGCTCGTTTTATTGCTGTTAACAGATCCATTCTCTGTGGCAGGTTTTGTTCGAATTACGATGGGTTTGGCTGGACTTGTTGTGAATCTATCTTCATCAAAAGTTGTA
Source organism: Fragum whitleyi (assembly GCA_948146395.1). Classification (NCBI taxonomy): domain Eukaryota; kingdom Metazoa; phylum Mollusca; class Bivalvia; order Cardiida; family Cardiidae; genus Fragum; species Fragum whitleyi. Next base: position 34,607,880 of record OX411551.1, on the reverse strand, counting down.
GCACTCTTTGTTTCACTGAAGTCAAAACTTGCCGCTGGTCGTCTGTTGGGTTTAGCCGACATTGGCCGAGAAGCAGATTTTGGTTTCTGTCCAAGTCGTGTTGGTTCCTTCAATAGAATTAATTTAGTGTTAAGGTACTATCATCTTTTATATGATCTTTCACAATGTTAACCGAGGTTCCTAATGAAATCATTAGGAAGCCTCGATTACATGTAACAATGTTAAAAAGCATGACTTCCAGAACATTGTTTGAATATTTTATGTCCACTATATTTGTACCTTAAAAAGATACGTCCTCTGAAAATATGTAACAAGAGGACCATGAATATATAAAATATAGAATATGTATAGAATGTATAGAAAATTGTTATAAAATAAACAATTTAATACTGTTTAAGTTGTTCCTTTTCACAGCTTAGATTTTTTCGGCTGCTTTTTCACATTAAAACTACATCATCGTTTGGTAGACCAAAATTTAGACCAGTCCAAGCTTTCGATATTTGTTATTTTTAAATTGTTGTCTTTTAGTAAAGAAAACAGTATGGACGGTGAAGGAAATACTTGAGACAAGCATTTTTTTCATTTCCACATTTTTTATTCGAGGGTTTTTTTTTCCTACTTGAGCCTCAAATTAGAAGTGTATGTTGTGGATTGCGTTAAAAGAACAAAGAAAGCACCTACATGTATTTACTATCATTAGTCACCCATTTTTCTTAAAATTGAAAATCGAGTTATTTACTTTTACATAGTACGATTACGCTAATTTCGGGTGGTTTTTGCTCAGGGTATGTGCAGAGATCAATTTAAACGTACGGAATAACGAACGAACAATTGGGGCGGAAGAGAGACCTCAGCCTCCTAGAAGCATAGGATTGACGAACCTGTTTATTTGGCATAGATATCATGGCCACGAGGTCCGAGGTTCTGTACGGACTCCACGTCTCCAATGGGAATGAGGACTCCGAATAGAACGGGTTGACGTACATAGGTTCGTGTTTAATATCCTCATCTGAAACATACAGCTGGCGAAGATGTGAACTCCATATCAGACGATACCGATTTATGATGATCTAGATTCGAAAACTTTGCAGTTAAATATGACCAAATTATCTTACATACAAATAGATATAGGCTGTCCTCGCGATATTTTAGTCGCCAATAAACTTGACAATCGTGATAAACATGTATTTATCTGTTTGTAATAAAAATGAGAAAAATAAAGAAATTGCTTGTTGTAAGCAATTCATCCACTTTACACTGTGTTTCCGAAAGCTTTCTGAATAAAAAAAAACTTCAACTATTGATTTAAAGGCAAAATGTAAGAAGGATCAAAATTTAAATACATGTAATTGACAAGCTAAGACCTGCTTAGTTGACTTTTATTGTTTGATCGTTAAAGGCCAACATTTTTGCACTATTTTCTTGAAGTTAAATACATAAAATTCAACTTTAACCATTCTGATTCGATAAATAGCTTACCTTTATCTCTGTCTATCTTCCCGATACTGTAAAAAAGAAAAAAAAAATACGTGACCCGTAACACGAAAAGGGACAATCTGGGAAGTGCGTAACGCGCCGACCCTAGTCAGACTGCAAGGATTGTACAGACTGACTAGGGTTGAAACTTTTCGCAATGGGCTTATTTTCTGAATCTAGAATGTACAACCTACCTTCCAGTGAAAGAATTTTTGAAATGCGACCTCTGGTTGACAAATGCTGGCCCAAATCTCTTTTTCAAATATTTATCTTACATAGTTCCCGGATGGTCCCTTTTCGCGTGACGGGTACATACATGTATATATTTTTAAAATGATAGCATTGGTAAATGAAGAGTTGGAACGCCCATTTTCTCATAAGCATATCTAGAAGTCCGATAAAAAATACAAATATGTTTACAGTTAACAACAGCGTGAAATTAACAAGATGAATGATTTTTGGAATGAGTTTGGAATGAAGCTGAATGAGCGAGTTTTGAGTGAAATAAAAGGGCGGTCGATAATTATCGCTAATTTTGTTCCGAACGATCAAAATTAGCAAAATTAATTACCTCCCTTTATTAGATTATGCATACAAATTCAATAAATAGTTTTATAATTCTTAAACAACCAAAAAAAAAAAAAAAAGAAAAGAAAAGAAACAACAAATCAGACGCTCATATTTTAATTATTTTAGTCAAATCACCATTTTTTTCTAGCTAAAACTAGTTTGAATGAAGTTGTTGATCTTATCTTTTTAGTGATTTTGGAACGTTTTCGAATGGTTTGAGTGAGTCTTCAGAATGAATGAATGGAGCGCCGAGTGAATGATTTAGAATGATTTTGATCGGAAGGAGAGTTAATTTCACAATGTTTTTAACTGTATAAGACAATTGGCTAATTTGAAGCTATCTACCATTGAAACCCGCAAATTAGGTAAATAACAACGTGTTCATTATTAAGCAATCCATTATGTCGATGGCTCAGTGCGAAACAGTTGTAACTGCCCATGACTGTAGAAAGGTAGTTACAACGTTTGGCACTGGTCCATCGATATATACCCAGAAACACAAGTAAATAATATAAAAATACAGTATACAATTTTTTCTCCTTCCCTTATTACTAAAAGCATTCCTTCGAGTGTTATTAACATTGTTTAAATTACTTGAAGAATCTAATACACTTAAATAGATAATGAATTTACCTCGGTATTCCCTCTGTCAAACCGTCATCTTTATTGATGTAAGGTTGGCTGTCATTTGCTCTGAAAATATAAGACATCAAATAAAAAACTTTCTCTCGTTTTTCAAAATTTAGGATGATCTTTTAAAAGCCATTGCCTCGAAGAAATATCAGTTATCACTAGGCCCGTTTCATTCGTAATCGGGCTCGGGTAGCATATTTACGCCGGGCATCAAACAGCAGTTAATATGGCTAAAAACTGAGGACCAATAAGGGCCGTGCAAAAAGTGCGGATTCTTGTCATCTAGACTACTTAGCATAACGAGGTCATTAATATCTGTTGCCCCTGAATGCTTAAATCATTCACAAATTCAAAAGATATTTTTATTTATATTGCATATTTGTCTAAGTACGTTCATTTCATTTATTTCACTAATGACCGGGAAATGATTGCTCTGACATCAATCAGAAATCAAGTACCTTACTTAATAACCCGCTTCTGTATCTTAAATGAAAGTGTACTTGTAAAAAAAAAGATATAGGAAATAGGTTCACGGGGCGCCGATAAATTTTACGAGTGTACGTTATAGACGTAAACGCCACACAACGTTAATTCAGACGTTGGTGATTTGATTTTTACTTCATCACCAACATAATCGTTAAGGATAATAAATAAAACGTCTAATTACAGATAAATTGTGACCTTTAATTTCTTCCTTGTGGATAAGCACCTGTTGAAACTACGAAGTATCTAAAGATGAATGAATTAATTCTATCTTATCAAACATTTAGTAACGTCGTGAGATTGACATTCACTTCATTCAAAATCATTCTAAATCGCCATCTCAGCGCTCCATTCATTCATTCCGAATACGCACTAAAACCATTCAAAAACGCTCAAACCCATTGAAAAGTTAATAATCAACAACGTCATTCAAAATAAATTTTGATAGAGAAAAATCGCGATTTCACTGACATAATTCAAATCATTAGCGACTCATAGGTACTTGAAGCAATAAGAAGCTATGTATAGAACTTGTATCCATATTTTATTAAAGGGGGGTAATTAATATCGCTAATTTTGTTCATCCTGAACAAAATTTGCGATAATGGATTACCTCCCATTAAATTCACTTAAAACTCGCTCCACACACTTATTCAAGTTCATTCCTAACTCATTCCAAAATCATTCACCTTGTCCATTTCACGATGTTGTAAACTGTAATATTAATCCTAATTGTCCTGAATATAAACTTTGTTACAAAGGAATTGCCAATTTTAAAGGACATTGGAATTAGTTTAGTCAAGTTTTCCCCACAAGATTTCAGACTGAAGTAGAAAGTGTGGGCTCAGATCAGACTGTGCAGGCTGATCTTTGTCTACACTGTCTACCAAAGCTTTATGTACAACAGAAACAAACAACGCAATGCATGGGAAGGATTGAACAAGTAACAATGACTTCACAGATCGGCGCATATACGCCCGAATGGGCTTGTCGGTAACGTATGTAATGGCACGAATGATAGAGTTGCATTCACACGCCCAATGATCAGAAAACGACACAAGACTTGAGTAAGGGAACCGATGTATGCATTGGCGCTTGGATGTCAACAAAGAATGAAGCTGAAAACGAGGAATATTAATGTAAACAAATTTGAGTTATCTCCTCTTGATATTAAACACGTGCATCATACAATTCCCTTTTGGATGTTATACGATTCCTAGTGAAAAATTACTAGGATTTATTAGTAACAGGATCAAAATGAGTTTAAGTGAATTAAGATAACTCAGGATAAAAGAGAGTAAATCTTATAACCCGAAAATGAATGTTATTTCAATTTGAAATACGTCTTCTTATTTTGATACGAAAACGTCATGAACTGCTAATAAACTTGATCTGTTTGAAATTTACCTCGTTATTAAATCATATACGATTTATTAAGGAAAAATTTACATCAAATAGTACATGTCAATGAAAAATGAAGTTTGATCATGCAAAATTGGATTATGAATGATCAAACCTAATTTTTGTTGGGAATATTTAATCGGATAAGAGTCTGCAAATCCAATGTTGCATTATCAAACTTGACCCTTTTGTTGTTATATTTGATGAGATTAGTGTTTCTACACGTGGGATTGAATATATTTGGAATCGTCAAACTTTTAATCAACCCCTACGACACACCCATTTAACACTATCTAATGATGCACGAGATACAGAGAGTGGTCACTCTTCAATATTACAGGTATTACAGGTAATGACAAAATTGACCTTTACAACATTTAAACATTTTTTTACCCCCAAGCATTAAATGAACATCAACTGAATTTACGGTTGTACAAAACCATTTCTTTTTATAGAATAAGCATATATCAAACTTTTTCGTGGTTTCGTTGACCTAGTGCTCTAGATCAGTTTTTAATCATTTCATACGCCCTACACCGTATATTCTAACCGCGAATGTGCCATAAAACCACATTTGACCCAGATAAAGGACAATTTTAAATTCAAAAAATCAAGTTTTGGTAAACCACATATATGTCAAAATATCACGTGACACCGTCACATCAAGATGGACCATCTGGTTGATGTTGTTGTTGTTGTTTTGCATTTACTTGAAATCAAATTTCATTAACAAACAAAACACTGGTTGCGATTCATAAACATCTTTAAATTGTATTCTTAAATTGTCGCATAACGCGAAGATACTTTGCCTAACAAATAATAGACTAATAGACGGAAAACATTTTCAGAGCTTGGTCACATTACACCTAGTGTAACGTAGTTAGCCGTTATGATTTACCAGAAGGCCCAAAACTTTACGTACACGCGGCTACCCAGGCTAATAACTATCGTTCTTAAACTTTGTGAAAAAAATGTATTTCGAGAATAGCTAGTCATACCATTGTGAAAAGGTTATGGCAAAGTTATTGAAAATAATAATAAAAAAACGAAAAAAAAAAAAAAAAAAAAAAAAAAAAACCCAACAACAAAAAAAAATGGCAACAATAACTTAGAGGAAAATTGATAATTTCAGTATAATTGCAATCCAATAAAATAAAGAATTCTGATTGATTTAAATCGCATCACGTGGGGAAATCCATTGCACTTTATATCTGCATAAAATGCAATAGGTCTTTCGGGAAACCCCCGACCTTCGATCAGCAAGTCATGTGTTATAGGAACTCGAATTAACCAAGTTCCCGATTATCAAATCAACATTGCTATTAAATCTATTGTAAATCAAGATATTTCCGAAAGAATTTACGATTACACTTGCAGTTCTGAATCTGAGCCGACTTAAACTTAGAAAACAACGAATCGACAGAGACCATCAAGCAACCCTCTCAACTAAGACCGACCACTCAGTTTTCGTTAAAAATACAGACTAACTTGTCAGAAACAATTTTTTTGTCATAAGTACCTCTTCGAATTTCAAAGTTGTGGTTTATTTGTGTATCATTTGATTTACTTTATGACATTTCACTTCGATAGCGAGATTAAAAAAAAAATACATGATCTTAAAATAGATTATGTAATCTATACACGCAGAAAGTAGAATTGAAGCTTTAATTTTTGGCCGAGTATTTCAATAGTTTGTTCGATCAAGAGGATCGCAATTATAAGGGACGAGTGTCTTTTTCACTGCGTTTATTGGGGTATAAAGTGCAATTGCCTTAGCACATGGGTTAAACATAACGCCTACGGGCATTATTTGCCGTGTGCTAAGGCAATTGCACTTTATACCCCAAAAAACGCATTGAAAAGGACGTAGGGGATAAAGTTTAAGTCATGTGCTAAGGCAATTGCACTTAATACCCCAATAAACTCAGTGAAAAAGACAACCATCCCTATAGTAAAATGAATCTTTATTTAATTGAGAGAACAATGAAAACTAAAACATGATAAGATACAGCTTTTTTGTTGTTGTTCACGAATTGAAATATTAATCGATCTTACTCGAAAAACAAACTATACATTATTCTACTTCTTAAATCCAAACAATAAGAAAAAATGTGGAAATTTTGTGCCAATTATTCCTACAGCGCGTAATTTTGCACGTGATTGCTGTGTAACGTCTTGACGTCATCAGTTTGTTTTGCTTTTCTTAGAAGACGTGAAAAAGAGTGATATAACGACAGCAGTTTATCTTTTTCATTTCGTAATTTCACTGGTTTTGCAGTGAGATATTCAAGTAATACTCTACCGTTTCTTCGCGATAGACTGGAAAGCTTTAAAGGAAAAAAAAAAAACTTTATGCAATAGAAGTTGGCACATTTAGTCACACCGTGGAATTGACTAGGTTTAGGTATGAAATTGATTGAGTGTGTGGAGCGAGTTTTAGGGGAATTTAATAGGAGGTAATCCATTATCGCAAATTTTGTTCAGAGTGAACAAAATTAGCGAAACTGCTTACCTCCCTTTAATACAATATACATATAGGTTCTATTGATAGCTTCCTATTCCTTCAAGAACATGTAAGACGCTTACGATTTGAATCATGTCAGTGAAAGCGCGATTTTTCTCTATCCAAGATTATTTGAATGACGTTGATAATCCTATATTTTTCATTGGGTTTGAGCGGTTTTGATTGATTTGAGTGAGTGTTGGGAATGAATGAAAGAATGAGGCGCTGTGTGAGCGATTTAGAATGGTTTTGATTGAGGCGAATATTAATTTCACGATGTAACTAACTGAAGCAGTGTGACAACTTTTAAGGTGGAACTCCATCTTTTGTCTTAATTGAGGCGAATATCAATTTCACGATGTAACTAACTGAAGCAGTGTGACAGCTTTTAAGGTGGAACTCCATCTTTTGTCTTAATTGAAGCAAATATCAATTTCACGATGTAACTAACTGAAGCAGTGTGACAGCTTTTAAGGTGGAACTCCATCTTTTGTCTTAATTGAAGCAAATATCAATTTCACGATGTAACTAACTGAAGCAGTGGGACAGCTTTTAAGGTGGAACTCCATCTTTTGTCTTAATTGAGGCGAATATCAATTTCACGATGTAACTAACTGAAGCAGTTTGACAACTTTTAAGGTGGAACTCCATCTTTTGTCTTAATTGAAGCAAATATCAATTTCACGATGTAACTAACTGAAGCAGTGGGACAGCTTTTAAGGTGGAACTCCATCTTTTGTCTTAATTGAGGCGAATATCAATTTCACGATGTAACTAACAGTAGCAGTGTGACAGCTTTAAGGTGGAACTCCATCTTTTGTCTTAAGTTTAAATTATGCTATCAAAATAATTATCAATCACGTTATTAGTGATGCACACATTCGGAAATTTTAGGAAGACAAGGTAATATTTCGGTTTGGTCAAAGATTTCCCCTATTTACTCTTTCGTGGTAGCAGTTCTTCAATTTCACTATTGTCTATACCATGAGTAGGCGTTATAGGATTTCAATTACGTTAATCAAGATAAACTCACTACGTCAGTATCTCCCGCTAGTAACTTGTATAGAAAAAGCCGATTTCAATATTTTTCATTAGGATTGACTGCCTTAACTAAACAGTCATTGAAATATCAACAGTAGAAATTTATTGAGCAAAAACTGGCTAATATATTCATCCCGACATTTCTTAAGGGCCTTTGAACTTTGGCGAATTAAAGCATGTCAAAATATTTTATTGTATTTTGAATCATTAATCTACAATTAAAGTTAATACACGTTCTTCAATTAGTCACGAAACTTCAAAAATATTAGTTTGTTGTTAATTTATTTCAATGATAACGATTGTAAAACAGAAGGAAAATGATAAATGATAATGATAAGAAAAATAATGATAATAATTTCAAAAGAAATTGTTCTTAGCACATCACGAATTCAAGACAACAAAAGTGCTTCAGTAAAAAAAAAAAAAAAAAAAAAAAGCCAAGCCCTACCATGCCCATATTTGGGGGTCAATCAAAATTTCTTGAACATCTTTAGAAGAGGGTCACCATAGGGTCAGTCAAGACACATATCATTGAAATCAGGCCGATGGTTTGCTAGGAGAAAAATTTTTTTTAGGATTTCATAGTGAACATAAGCACACATCCTCCTGCCACGCCCGTTTTGGGGGGTCAATCCAAATTTCTTGAACAACTTTAGAAAGGGGTTATCCAAGAATCATGCATGCTAAGTTGCATTGAAATTAGGACAATGTTTTGGAAGAGAAGATATTTAAAGATTTTAATGTGAATAATAGCTCCGCCCTGCCACGCCCATATTTGGGTGTTAATCAAAATTTCTTAAACAACTTTAGAAGAGGGTCACCCAAGGATCATTTATGCCAAGTTTCATTGAAATCGGACCAACGGTTTTGGAGGAGAAGTTTTTTAAAAGAAAATTTTACGCACGGACGCACGACGGAAACACCGCCATGACAATAGTTCGCTGGCCTTCGGCCAATGGAGGTTAAGATGAACAATTCCTCGGTCATTCAACTAAACATCCTTTTGTTAAACGTACTAACTTGAGGAGGGAGAGGACAAAAGTGTTTTTGAGATAAGTGTACAGATATTGGTATCTATGGACACGTTGTGTTAGCGCGATCTCAACGATGTATTAAGAATTTACGTTACCACGAAGTCATTTAAGGTAACTGCGGACACATAGAAGGCCATTTTAGGTCCGAATTTTAAATTGTCTGCAAACCATGCCAAATGCGATAAAACTGAACTTTGAAGTACCCGCTTTAATATTACGGTCATAAAGAGGGATTTCATAACGTAGAGTTGACGTCATGACGTCATCAAGGGGCCGACCCCCCTTTTAGGGACAAAATTCAGTAATTGTCCCTTTGTCCGGGAATAATGAACCGATTTTTATCCCGAAAACGCCGTTTGCTTCGTACTAAGACGCATGATGTTTGTTTTGATTGATATGAAGATGTAGGCGCAAGAAAAACAATTAATTGTTACGTATTAAATGTAAATGCCTTCTGTGTTGCTGTTTTCGAGTACAGTTACTGAAAATATTGCCTTTTTACTCGAAAATGAGTCCGGTGACCTATGCTGAAATTTAGATATGTTTCTGCCAAACCATTCCGCTGAAGATTTTTTTAAATAAAAACCATGTGTCTTCGGGTTAGACTTTTTGTAAAATTCGATCCCGCTAAGATATCGCAAATCAAAGGATATTTCAACGTCGCGTCAATTGTTCACAAAAGCCTCCTTTTTAAACGAATGAAAATTAAGTGAATTTTCGTTTTTCTTAAAATCACATTCTGATTCAATACTTCTGAAGCCTATATTTTATAATAAATCTTAATTTCAAATATTTTAGAACACGTTATTGCATGGAGATTGGCTCCAAATAAGCGTAGTACCGATGGTTTTGGCGCGACGTTGAATTCGACGAAAACTGTTGCAATAACTTCACAAAATCGAATTTAATAAAAAAATCTAACCCGAAGACATATAATTTTTATTTGATTAAAGCAAAGCATATACTTTTAGCTTCAAAATTACAAAATATCAGCATAGGTCACCGGACAAAATTTTGAGAAATTTCTATTTATTTACAAAAAAATGAAATGAAAAAAGGAACGTCAAATTTAAAAATTCGCGAAATAGATAGCGTTTCGGCCTGTTTTTCTATTTCAATGTGCAAAGAAACTAAACGACTAGCTCATGCGTTCTTGGACTTTCTCAATGAAACTTTTTTCGTAAAAATCGGACGATTTAGTCAGAAAATATTTGCAAATACTGATTTTGGCGGGTCGAAAAGGGGTTGGCCCCTTAATGACGTCACGACGTCAAATGAACGAGCTTCGGACCCTTTTCATTGCGTGTTAGCTAATGCCCGCATTTCAAATATTAATCTCAGCAATTACTGTGAGATTTTATGAAAGTCGAAAATTTGACTATGTTATCTGTCCGCAGTTACCTTAAATGATGATTTCGTGCGTCACAAATGACCCTACGCGTTCTTAAACACTTACCCTGATCGTATTTAAGGTTATTCAATTCAATTTAATATACCAAAATGAAGTTGAATGAATTGGGAACATTGACGTGTAATTAGAACATTGTTATATTTAAAGAAAGATACACGAGATTGAATTAAAGTTAAATTTTGAATTTCTTTCGGCCCGAAAAAATAGATTTATACTTATTTTTTTTTAAAAAAATGGCCCGATGTTTTTTTTTTTTTTTTTTTTAATTCGATATTTTTTTGCCCAGCTTCATTTTCATATGCTCCCATCTTTTTGTGACGTTTTACCGTACGGAATTTCTATAATTGGGGATCAAAGTTTATTACCCTTACGTCAAAAGTTGGTAAAAGACAAACGAGGTACGTCGAAAAATTCCCTGATTTCTTTTGACAGACTTCACAAAAAGTATTTGATTGATTTTTATATATAGAAAAATTAAATGGCTAAAACATTCTATGTTTTTCATAAACATGTATTGAGGTTTTCCCATTTCATTTGAAAAGTTATCAATGCACCCTCAAATAGTCTTTGAACGTGCTAATTAATGGTAAAGTCATAACGTCGAGCCTGAAATATAAACTTACAAAATTCAATTTACATTTACGTAAAGCGACGTCGACGTAAAACTTAATGAAGTTACCGATCAGCAACACTTGTGTTAGGTAAATTCATGTGTACCACGAAGTTCTCTCGAAGGGCCCTTAATTCAAAGACCTTTGAACACATCTGTAATTTTTTATCTTTTTATTCCAATAGATCGCAAAAAATCTAAATCATCAATGAAAATATAAGGTGCAATTAAAACGTCAACTTCATAGTTTTCACTTCAAAATGACAAATTTAAAATCTGGATTATAAAAAATCAACACAGTGAAAGATTTAAAAAAAAAAACTTTTCCAGTGTATCGAACTACAATTGAAGAAAGTAATTTGAAAATTTGAACGAATTTCATCGGGTCATTTTATGAAATTTTGTTAAAAGTGAGATCTTTGGAACAGAAAAAATGTGAATATTGAATTCAAGCAAGTTTAAAATATAACATTTGAGTTATGACAATTCATTAAGCTTCATTTTGGTACAATTTTCGGAACGAAAAACGTCTTGAATTAAATCGCACTGCATATATAAGTGGGGGAAGGGTATTTGTAGAAAGCGCACCAAATCGTCATTTTTACGACGTCATGGTAACGTAATTGCCAAATTAAAAATGAAAAAATATACACCGTTAAGGTCACACTAACTGGGAGTTTATATATACACCAAAATTTATTAACTAATCTTAAACAACGCTATTGTCCTCTTCCACCTTAACACACCAAATCAAGTTAAAGTTGTCTGTAAGTCTGTTTTTCATAATCTTTTCTCGATACCCGAACATACGAGGGTTGATCCAAAAATTCGTAAAATTAGGTTATAAAACTTTTAAAAAAGTATTCAAAATAAAATTTATACGAGGCTTGATCGAAATATTCGTAAAACGAGGATATAAATGTACAGAAAGTTAACTATCGAATTAGAAATCATACAGTCTTTAATTCACTATCTGTGTAATAAATATGGTAATTTTTAACTGTTTACGTTCAATAACGGCTGTAAAGTGCATAAATCAAGACAGAGACCACCACGAAGGCGGGGGAGAATGAACGTCAAATGCAACGTCAAAATTAACTCTTTTATACTTAGTCTCCGTCAACTCTCATGCCTTTCGATGCCTGATACATCAATTGCAGAAATTATCCACATATCATTTGGAATCAAATTTGTTTACAATTTCTATATGCTTGGCATTTCTAGTAAAGTGGGAACCCAGATGCCAGATCTTTATTTTGAAAAAATAATGAGATTCACTTGGGACACGTTCGTTCGTAGAAACTCTATTAGATGATTCTAATTCCTCCTATGAAGCATGGCCCTCTTTGATTATCTGGGGTAGCCAAATTATCTGAAATATTTGTGTTGGTGAATAACATAGATCATGACGAAATCCGAAAAAACGATATTCATATTTTGGTGTTTTCATCTTGTCATTTTCCTCGAATAATCTATATTATTAAAATTTGTCAGTGTTTAGTAAAATATAACACTAAAGTTTCAGAAAACTTTCAGAAATCTATATTTATTTTACTATGGTAACTTATTCTTAGGCCGCTAAAGATAATTTTGAAAAATAATAACGTTCATGCTCTCTGTAGAAACTAAACTTCACATTCACTAAATTGTATGGTGAACAATCCAAAAATGTGAAAACTATAAGCCCATTATTGGAACTTCTGGATCACCCCTCGTACATTAATTTAATGCAACATCTGTGTAAAGAGTGTGGAAATTTTCGAGTGTGTAAGTTCAAAAGCGGTAGGAAACTGACTAAACTAAAACATAGACCCCGCACAAAGGCGGGGGAGCAAAAACTTCTAATGCGTCGTCATAATTAACTCAATTCTAAAAAGTATTGTTTTGCTCGCATACCTTTTTGTGCCTAATAAATTAACTTGTAGAAAGAATCCGCATTATATTTGGAAATCAAATTTGTGTGCAATTTCTATGTGAATAGTATTTCTAGTGAGGTGGAGATCCAGATGCAGGACCTTTTTATTTGATAGATAATGAGAATCAATTCGGTCGACTTTATTCGTTGAAACTCAACTTGATCCTCTATTAAAGCTTGACCCTTTTTGAATATCCGAGGTAACTTTAGAATACTAAGTTCTCTTTTTGACATTATGTTATTTTTTTCTAAATTATCTTAAATATTTGGTTTGGTGAATGATTAATGATTATGACAAATTTCGAAAAAATAAACGGAATTCACATTTTGGAATTGACGTCAGATTACTATTCATCCGAAAATTTAGTCTTAAAACATTCCGTATCCGTAAAATCTTTTCCAAAATTTGTTTTAAGAATGATAATTGATCCCCTGTTTGCGTCTTTTGTACTTCTGGCAAGGAATTTTGAATAAAATTTCCAAACACTTTCAGAAAATTGATTTTTTGTAATAGATTCTCGTGCCAAAGTTATACGAAACGAAGTTATATGAAACGAATTTCTGGACCATCCCTCGTACGTCTAATTAATGAAACAGTAATTATCCAATTACATTTATCTTAGAATGGGAATCATTTTCAATATTTCATAAACGGATCATTAGGATGGGTGATTTCAAAAATCAATCATACCAATATTACAAAAATGTCGGTCGGTGTACGAAGGTTAATCAACTAAACCAGGGTCAACCTCTTTATTACAGTTGAAACTTCACTCGAACAAGCAAGCATTCGTGAAAATATCACGTACAAAGGTTTGAAGATATGCTTACTTATTTCTAGTCTAATCTGATTCCGAAAGTTAAGCTTTAGATGGTTGTTTCGGCAATTCTGATCAATACGTTTAAGGTAGTAGACCCGTTATAATTTCGCGAAGTTTCGTAATGCTTGAACTTTGGTAGAGTTAGCCGAGGTTTCCTAATAAATTCATTCGGAAACTTTGGTTAAAATTATGAAAGGCCATGAAACCGAAATGTTGCGGAACTATTATAGGTCTACTACCTTAAAGAAAGACAACCTTCTTACTGAGAAATCTGATTTACATAGAGATAGATCGCTGAACGAATACGGTTTTTGATATGACCGTGATGTCATGTCATTCACGTTTGCATTTATATTACTTCCTAGGGTTTTTCAGTCAAATCCCTGGAGATCCCCTTGCAAAATCCTCATTAGCTACAGTTAAAAATACATGTATCTTGAAGTTAACACTCATTCCGCTCAAAATAATTCTAAACCATTCACTCAGCGCTCCATTTATTCATTCATTCATTCATTCATTCCAAACTCTCTCAAACCATTCAAAAACGCTCCAAAATCACTAAAATTTAATATTAACAATTTCATTCAAAATAGATGTTGCTATAAAAATGTCGAATGTTTTGAATAATGTCGATGTTTTGAACTATTTTGGAGTCTAACTGAATGGTTTGAGTGAGAGTTTGGAATGAATGGATGAAGCGTTGAGTGAATGGTTTTGACCGGGTTTAATGCCGATTTCATGATGTTACTAACTGTACTTGTAGGTGTCTATATAATTACAGGTAGCTAGGTGCGAAATGGGACCCCCCCTCCCCCCCAGAAAAGTTTAGTTTGTCAATCTGTCTGTTTGATTCCCATATTTTTTCAGCCAAAAAAAGTTTTTCATAACTTGAAATGTAGATAATTATTTCTATTATTTTTTTAAGCCTTTAACCTAAACGCGTTAATCAAGGCGACGACAATTCAAGACGCTAAGTCATTACCGCAAACATTTAAATAAAACATGGTCGAATAAATAAGGTCAAAACTGATCTTATTTGTTATTGATGACTGTCACAATATCAGACAAATGTGAATTCTAATTGCTTCTAGGCCAAGGCAAAATAAAATGTTTATAACCAAGAGTTTGTCATTCAGCCGCCGTCATAGCGCAGTTGGTAGCGCGCAAGACTGTCAATCAAGAGGTCTCGGTTTCGATCCCTAATGGCGGCTCTAATCCTTTCGACTATTTGTCTTCCACTAATAGGTTGAAAATCGTAAACCTATGTGGAATAACAGCTGGAGGCAAGGAAAGTATTAAATGGTGGTACTGGTGTGAGAAATACCAGGAATCCATTGCGATGTGCTCCAGCCACCATGATATAATTGAAAGGTTTCTGAAAGCGGCGTTAAACCTCATTCAAATAAAATCAAAGACAATCGAGCGCTTAATGGGAACACAAATCCTTTTATATTTGTTTATGAAACTTGGTAAATTGTAAAGGATATGTTACCCATCAAGCAAAAAAGGGCAATCTGGGACGATTGTAAATACGTCGCGCCTAGTCATATTTCCGCGGACTGCGCATGGTGTTTTTCGCTTTTCGCTTCTGGATCCGATCTCCTTTTCATACATATCGCGATGACATAAATTATTAGATTACGGCAATGGTATAGATATAGAACTTTTTGTGAGTGTTGAGAAACTATTTCTCATTTAATTTTTAACGTAAAATTAATCCTTGACGCGTCACTCAAAATTTCCATGCATTACGTTAACCGGACATTCTATAAAGGAATAGATCTCAATAACGGGACCAGATGATTGAAATTTAAAACATTTTCGAACAGTTTCAAAAGTTCTTTACACCATTTCAGCCATTCTATTTCGTTAAGAGATAAAATAACTCCAATATTGATTGAGCCTGTGCGTGACATTTCCAACAATTTGACATCTGCGCGTCTTCGCGTTACGCACATGTGTAATCGTTGCAAATGTCTCACACAGGCTCAAATAATTTCTCGGTGGTTCCTTTTTGTATGGCGACTCAAAAATATTTGACGCAAATTGTCACTGTTTGACAGCATTTTGACGTTAACACGTATATTTTTTATCTTTTGATCTCCATCTAAAACCCAAGGTTACATAACAACTAATTACCTTATCAAATATACAAGTAAATCATCATTCCATTGAGCAAACGCGTTTTGTATACAGGCGTCTGAAAGCGAATTCTTCGGACCATTTCTGCCTGTCCTACTCCAACATGAAAATTCAAACTAAAGTGCAAGAAGAAAACGTTTGCGAAATGTTAAACAGTCGGTGACTCGCTTTGCAAGCAACTATGCTTGCAAAGCGGGGAACCGTTTTTCGCCGTTTGCAAACGTAAAAAGTAATCCTTAACGTATGGCGTATACACTTTTTCACTTTTACATTTATTAAAGAATGAAGATCTATTTTTAAGGATGACGCATCCAGGATTATCTCTACTGATCCGTTTACTTTTATTCTCGTTGTACATTCGTCTCGAGCGTAAAAATAGATTTTTTTTCATTTCTTCGCTATTACAATGTAGTGAAGTTATTTGCTTGACAATAGAAATATAATGTTTACAAATAAGGTACAATGTAAAATCTTTGTTTCTCAATGAAATCCTATGTTGTTGGTACTCATTGGAATTGTCTTGAAAAGACAATTCCAATGAGTACCCACAATATGGGATTCGTGAAAGTATTGAGGAAATTTTTTAATTTGAAATCTAAAATACCCCCTCCATCTGTAGCTCTATATTGCTCCTCTTTGAATTATTTCTTTTCTTCGAAAGTACATTTCACATTTTCGCGAGTATTCGTGTACGTGACTGAAAGCGTCAAATATCATTTGTAATTTCAATACATTAATAATGTCAAATTCAAAAACCCTAATTAGTTATTTCATAATATATGTAATTACCAATTCTAATATGGGCGTTAAGCAAAGATGTTAGTTGTGTGTCAAGATCAATGTTTATTATTCCTAATTTCAAGGAAACATTTTTACAAAAAAGGGTTAAATGATTAAATCAAAGTGCTGTCAGCACTGTAAATCGTACATCATTGAGAGGCTGGGATAGTGCAATAGTTCGCCAATTAAAAGGGCTCAAATTTGGACAATAAAAGTTGGTAAAATCTTTAAATTTGTGAGTTTTTTGTCTTAACACTCCATCTTTTCGAGGACATCGCCAGCTCATCCAACCTCGTGGGTCCGATTTTGAAAGTTTGCTGATTCGCTAGCCCTCTGCTAGTCTAAATTATTTCTTAACGGATTTTTTACGTTGTTATAATGAGCACGCGCCAAGCTAAAAGCTTGTCTGTTAATATTATTCCTCTCTCTATAGAGTTTAAAAGCCTGTTTAGCAACAAACATTTTTCATTAAACTATTTACAATTTTGATTACCAACATGTTTGTATTTCAAGCATTGGATTTTCCCAAATACTGTAAATGCATTTCCCCTCAAGAAACACGTGAAATTGCCAACTATGCTATTTATATCTTTGGTTTCTGACAAATAGATTAAATCTAGCAGCACTCTATGATTATTCATGAGTTGTTCTAAAAATAGATCGCTCTTGCTGCTATCCTAGGGGAAATTCAAGGGGAAATTCAAATGGCAGCCCGGGAGTCGCGTGAGCTGATGTAATAATCTAAAATTGACTGTAATATGCATGCGCAGAAAGGGCATTCATGTGAACGGAGTTACCCACTGGTGGTAGTAAACAAACTTCAAATTTTCCGCTACAATAATTAATTAACCATGGAATATCGTTATCCCATTAAGAAAACATAAACACGTGCAAAATACTATATAAATTAAGAAAAAAAGTATTTGTTATTTAAAGTAATAGAGACTATTTATTTTTTTGTAATCGAATTGTTGTGCACTATTCTCGACGCCATTTTGGAACCCAAGTAACACCGGCCTGACCCAGGATCAGAAGCGTCGAGGTTGAAAGGTTACAATGACATCACTAGTGTCGAAACCGAGGCCGTTCTGATGGAAACCCGGTTAACTCGGGCCGAAACCGAGTCCGATATGAACTTACCCCTATATCAGTTTATCGTATGTTTTTGTCGGTTTATTTGTTGTTGAATAATTTTTCTTCATACTCAAATTTGAATTTAAAGAAAATAGGATTGGAGCGTGATCAGAGTGCTCATTGAAATCAAATATTTCAAAATTACAAAATTATTTCTATTTGTTAACACATGCGAAAAAAAGTAAACTTGCCACGCTCCCTGTTTGAGTGCAGACGACTATTGACTAATGATAATCAAGTTAATTGACACATTTCGAGCAGACGATGTCCATTTGCATCTATACCACGTGGTCTGAATTTACACGTGGGTTTTGACCGAGTGATAATCATAACAGAAATTTGATTGGTTGTCAGCCCTACAACTGGTAAATTACCGTTCGAGAAAGTTCAGAGCAGTAATATTGTAAGTGCTACAAATTAATTATACAGTTAACCTATTGTACGTTTCAACTCCTTTACTCAACCGAAAATCGTGTTATAAACACTGAAAATACTAACTGGTAATTACTAAAAGCGAAAATTACATCAAATTTTGTATTAGCCTCTTCTCTATTTGTCGAAAAGTAAATAAGGTATAAACAAAGTTTGTAGATTGTGACTGAAAAGGCCGTTTCTTCGGTGTTTGAAAACACATAATTTGGTTTGAACACATTGCTCAGAAGATAATGGTAAAAATGTAGTGGGTCAAACAGACTGGATTTCTGGAAAACGGTAGATATAAATCTACTGCTTCGCAGTACGATTTAAAAAATCATTTGAAATAATATTTTATAAGATTCATGTTTGCAAAATTCACGTATCCATTTTTCTGTAACAAAGCCAAAAACTTACACAACTATTAAAAACAATTCGGTTTCATTCAGGCATCGGACTTCAAGAGCCATTATTGTTAAAAACATGAAAACCTCGGTAGTTCGCAGTGCAAGGGTCGGGACATTTTATATGAACTTACCGTAGTATTAACCAAACGGAGCGTATTCTTCTATTTCTTAGTGACCTATGGTTATGAAGTACTCTTGCTGCTGATTATATATCTTTGTACTAAATGTAAAAAAAACTCAAGAGTTACCTTGGAAAGTTGTTTTCTGTAAAAGATGCCCGAGGAGAGATCAAAGAAAACGCATCATCTAGGAGTTTGTGCATCCGGGATCTTGCCTCTTGTAAGCTTTCGTCGCCGGAAAGGTTTTCAGTCTAAAACGATAATAAATGTAGAATGTATGAATGATAGCGTTTGCGTTTCATCTTGATTGTTTGCAAATATGTATTCGTACGTCATAGAATATATCATTGTATAAGGTTGATCATACACCCTTTTTTACATCGAAAGTTATCAAAAAGAGAAGATGTACAATCATTCAAATAACAATCATTTGCTTTCATCCCTTGATCTTTATTACAGTTATAAACATCGTGAAATTAACAAGATGAATGATTTTGGAATGTGTTAGAAATGAAATTGAATGAGTGTTCAGAGCAATTTTTGAATGAAATATAAGAGATGCAATCCAATATAGCTAATTTTCTTCGAGCTGAACAAAATTAGCAATATTCATTACCTACCTTTAATAAAATATACATACTTTACTGCATTTGTGTCTTCATGTACCTTTCAGACACTTTAAAATCCACACCAGTCAATAAAAAGGTAGAATACTTTGATAGATTTGAATAAAATGTTGATCTTCTTGAACGATTTCGATATATTTTCAAATGATTTTGGTGTGTTTTTGATCGATTGAGTGAGTGATTGGAGAGAGTGAAAGGAACTCTGAGTGATCGATTAAGAATGATTTTGATCAGCGTGATTGTCAATTTACAGGCTAAAATCGAACTATTGTTATTCAAATGATTGAACACTTATACGGCAATGATATTTTTCACAATAACATATTAAAATATGCATTTTGTATAACAAAATACACTATTTTGGCAACTTCTGTAGATTTGAAAAATTGTGGACTCACTTATGCGAACTAAGGATAGTATGTTTAAGACAAGTATTTTAGCTAATTTTATTTTCGATAGCGGTTCCTATAAGGTCAAAATTTAAAAATATCTGCAAATCTTGCCTTAACATTAAAATACCGCTTTTATGTGTCAGTCATAAAAGGGATAAAGAGTTCACGCCATGACGTCATCAAGGGGCCGACCCCTTTTTTAGAACACTTGAAATGCGACCTCTGGTTTAACTATACTTGGTCTAATCTCTCTTTCGAATATTCATTTGCCAGAAGGTTCATTTTCGCGGGTCACATTTTTAAAAATATCTTTATACAATTTTAAGTCATTTACCTCATATAAGTGAAATATAAAACATATAATAAGTGAGAGTAAATAGATATCACAAACTCAATGATTAGAAATGCAAATACTCTGCATATTTCTTTTCTTCGTAAATGAGCCGTGTCATCGAAGGTTCAAATTTACATTTTAATTGCATTCTTTCAAAGAAGAACAAATCAATTGACTAATCTATCAAATTCTTTTCCTACAATTTATGATTCTGGAAAGCAAGTAAATGTCAAATTGCTCTGCGTAACTAAGGTATGTCCAATAAAGTTGTATAGCTAGACAGAAAATTGTGAAATAGACAGAATTTAGGATGCTTTCGGAATGATATTGAATGATTGTTTGGAGCGATTTTGAATAAATTTTAAGGGGGGGGGGGTGTAATACAATAACACTAATTTCGTCCAGATTGGCTAAAATTGTCGATACTTTATTACTTCCCATTAATAAAACCTACGAACCTTTCTGTTTGAGTGCCCTTTGGGGTCTAATCAGACACATTAAAATCCATACAAGACAATAGAATAATACACTTATTGCATCAATGTGAATGAAAAGGTGATATCTTTGAATGATTCCGAAGCGTTTTTGAATTATTTTAGTAAGTAGCTAATATGCCACGAATGGAGCCTTGAATGAGTTATTTTGTTCGGAATGATAGTCAATTTTACGATGGCTTTAAATGTACTCTTTGATATGATTGAATTGATTTCTGAGGTAACTGATTTTCTGTGATTTCTAATCACTTTGAAAGCCCAGGAAGTAAAAAGAAAAAAACCTCTCATTTCACGAATCGAACGTACGTGTAAGCTACTCATTTGTTTAGTTTGGTCTATTGGCTAAAACTGGACCTTTATGAGAAAAATTCCCAATAATACATAACGTACATATCTAACTATTTGATTCGTATTTTTCCTGTGAAAGTACGTCCAAAGTCTACAGGTAACAACATCGTGAAATTCACAAGGTGGATAATTTTGGAATGATTTTGGAATGAAATAGAATAAGTGTGTGGGGCTAGTTTTGAGTGAAATTAAGAGAAGGTATTCTAATTTCGCTAATTTTGTTCAAGATGAACATAATTAGTAATATCTATTACCTCCCTTTAATATAGTATACGTATTTTGTTTGTGTGTATTCGCGGCCCAACCAGACACTTTAAAATCCACTCCAGCCCATAAAAATCGTAGAATAATTTGATCCATTTGAATTAAATGTTGATCGTCTTGAATAATTTCGAAATGTTTTCTAATGATTTCTGAGCTTTTTGGTCGATTTGAGTGAGTGTTTGGAATGAATGAATGGAGCGCTGAGTGAATAATTGAGAACGATTTTGATCGGATTAAGTGTCAATTTTATGATGCTTTTAACTGTAGAAGAAATTATTAGATTGTAAGTCATCAAAACAACAGGGTCAAGTTCAGGTCAAATATTTCCAAGGTATGAAACATGTTTTTGGGGAAAAAATCGAAATATAGAAGTAGGATTTTGTATTTAATTATTCTTGGACAAAAAGATACAAAGAGACAGAGACAGAGAGAGAGAGAGACAGAGAGACAGAGAGACAGAGAGACAGAGAGACAGAGAGACAGAGACAGCCGGTTCCATGTACAATTGGGAAAATCGAGAAATTGACAAGTTAAATGATTTTGCAATGAAATTGAATTAGTGTGTGGAGCGAGTTTTTGGATATTGGGCGGTATTAACGATATTTTTGTTTTCTTCCTTTAATAAGATCTACGTATTCTTCTGATAGTGTGCCTTTACGGACACATCACATCAAAACCAGCTAATAAGATAATTTAATTGTTTGATCGATTTGGTCGAAACAATAATCATTTTGAACGATTCGATGCGTTTATTGTATCTTTTTCGGAACGTTCTCGGAGGGTTTTGATCGAGTTGAGTGATTTTTATAATGATTCTTACCGACAATCCGCCATTTAGGATATTCTGGACTGGTCTACTTTTACTTTCACGAACTGGGCTGCCACTGAAACACAACAATCCATCGTAAGCTTACCCTTATCCAACTGGTTTTCATTTTTGACTGAAATGCGGATATTTGGCGCCTGTAAGGCAGTGGACCCGTAATAGTTTTGCAACATCTCAGATGTAATTAACTTCAACAGCGTTAACCGAGGTTTCCTAATGATTTTCATTAGGAAACCTCGGTTAACATTGTGAAAGAATATATGGTCCGAAATGTTGCGGAACTATTACGGGTCCACTACCTTAAATTAGTCTTAATCAAGTTTTCTCAACAACTCTTATGAAAAAATCAGGTAATTATGGTGCACGCTTGTGCAGTCTGATCTTAGTCTATATTTTATTCAAAGCTTTGTAATATGTAAAACTAGACACAAATCGTAAATAGCATTCAAAGTTTTATTCTATAGTAATTATTATCATGAATTATTCCTTAGATCAACCATTTCAGTGCAAAAACTAGTGCAAATTACCCGTTTGTCATAATATCCATAAATTTTATCTCTGGGTAGTTGCCTTTTGTTATATTGTTTATTTGTTAAATATATATATATATGAATTACATATGCATTTGCAATTGTGTATGGGCTTAACAATATCAAGCTTACAAGTATGGGCTAGCGGTAACCGGACAGGGACGGTGCAATCGCCAGATATCCAAGTGTACAGTTAATCGTAGCGTTTCATTTAACAGTGAAAATTTTTGTGCCGAGGTGGAGGGGATGACGATCTGAACTGTAACTGTTGCCCGATGCCGAAGGAAGAGGGCAACAGTTCTCAATGTCATCAAAGACTACGACATGAAATAACTGTTTCATTAGCTGACCGTAATTGTGTATATTTGCTTTATCATTAAAAAAAACAACCAAAAAGACATATACAGAGAAGAAACGTTGATTTTTTTTATCAAGGTTAAAGAGCGCGTAACTCCGCACATTCATTACACGTGCAACAAAATGACATCATTTTTGAAAGCGGGCAACAGGTCGGTGCTTACTGTTAAAGGGTGAAACAATTTATACTGTTGACCGGTCACGTTGGGGACAATATAATAAACTATGAAATAATTTCGAAAAAGTTAATGTACATTTACATAGAAAATCAGCTAACAAAGGCTAATTTCGACGTCAAACAGTGTCAATATCTCAGTAATTACATAATCATTGTGATATGACGTACGTTGCGGGAGTAACATAACATAATCGTTTTGTCATCAAAATACACAAATACAAATAAATATACATATAAGCTTAAGAATAGAGCGTGTAGCAACGTTTTTACTACCACGAAAATGACGTCAAAAATATGATGACGCAATTTTATAAACAGCGTTATATGTCACGCGAAAATTTTTAATCAATGATTTTCAAGAATTTGGTCATTTTTTGCAAAACTCTGTGCAGATTATAAAAAACATGTACGGTATTGAATTTGTGGTAAATAAATTTATTGATCTCGTCGTGTCTGAAAGATAAAAAAAATCGACAAAGCCTTGGTTTTTATCCGTTTATTGTAGACCCGTTTAAACAACAACAACAAAAACATTTTATGACCTCTTAATTAATATCCTAAATATCTACTGTATATAAAGCATGTTTCTTAGATGAGGCAGTGAAAAAGTTAGTTCGTGTGTAGGTGTCTTTTTTTTTCTTATAAATTCGTTAAGACACAATTCTGTAATGTACATTCAAACCTTTATTTCATCTGCTTAGATCAGGAAAATATAGCTTTATTGGTTGAGAAATAAAACCCAAATTATTTTTTATTGCGACTGTTAGCAATTCAGATTAGGTGCAACTTCATTTGTTTCAATGAATTAGATTGAAGACTATTTCCCAAACGAAATTAAATGAACTTTCAAAGCCACGGAACTACATAAATACAGATCCACATTTTACATTTCATGTTACATGAAATATAGATTTATTCATGTTTCATTCTTTCCAAGTTACTTGATGGATTATTTCCTTGTTAAGGCCCAGTCCCACTGCACTAACATATGCATTGAAAAGTAAAGCGTTTGAAAATCTTTACATCCGCTGTAAAGACGCTATACATATGTTGTGTACTCAGTACGTTCGCTTAGCATTACACTCTTCCCGCCGAAATACCGTCCATTTGTCCGCGTTGAAAGTTTTGAGCTGCACAACCGCTTTTTACGATTTAAATGCGAACGTTATGAGAAAGAAACGTTTCTGATTTCATCCGTCATATATCCGCTGTAGCCGCACTGCATTCAAATCAATGTTCTTATTCAAACTTTCATGCAATACCATTCAGATATACAGCAGTCTTTGTTCCTTTGTAATCATCTTCACGAGTCAAGGGGTATCGAATCGATAGCTTCTTCTCGAATAAGATAAGTAAAACGTTTCTTACCCTTGGTTCGACAAGATGCTTTGTGATGTATAAGTATCCTTAAATTTTGTCGAATATTCTTGTTCCTTTCCTACTTTAACACACGTGCACAAAACAAAATGGTCGATGACATTTCACAGAATTTTTCTCGATTTTTTTAGAAACTGAATTTGAATATATATTATACTTAGTTTGGTGATATTTGAAGGATAAAATAGGACGTAAGTATTTGACAACGGTTTATTGAAAATAAATTAAAAAAAAAAAAAAAAAAAAAAAAAATGGGCCGCCAATTGCACCCTTTTGTTTCAATAGAGATCAGTCTGCTAGTATACATTGTGACTGGATTGAGGCATTTTTCTTCATACTTTCAAACCACATTAGTCGATTGAACAAAGCGTGTTACATAAGGTTGGGATGAAAATTAAGAAAATGGCGACAATTCGCCATTTAAATTATTAAACATCCGTCGTATGTGCCTTCGATAAGACTTCTCGAAAGAAGGTATGTGATGGCATTGCGGGTAGATAAATCTTATATGCTGCTGTTTTTGAAAAATTATGGCGAGGCAGGGACTTATTGGACCTAAAAGAACCATAAAATAATTATCTGAAAAACCTGTCCTAATTCCACTATCAAGCTTTAATTAAACTAAGTTATAAATTTGATATATCCTATGAAATAACGTTTGAATTTATTATTTGTTAAATATGTTTCGCAATCTTCTTGTCCAAAAATGTACCTTCGAGTTGTTGAAGACGACCAAGATAACTTACATGTAAACTAAGATTTATGATCCGCTTCGAAAAACGAGGCCATTTGGGACTCCAATAAATATCTTATAAGGATAATTAATCGAACAAGGGGTCAACTAGAAATTATAAATTTCCAAATTATATGAAAGGAGGATAAATGATCCTTACTTGGTTGCATAAAAATGTTTAAAAAAAATACAAGAATTCGAACCTTGTTTGTCTTCGAAGCCTCCAAAACCTTACAAGAATCGATACATTTTGTACTCTTCAGGTAATCCTGCTTTGCATTTTTGGTCATATATATGCAATTAAAGGAAAGTAATAAGACACAATATGTAGTCATTATTATCATCATTATAATTAGTAGCAATAGTATCATTGGCATTGCTAGAATAAGAACTACAACTATACTGAGTTCCATAAAAAAGTGTGCACTTTCACTTTTTACATTTTTCGTGATTTTTACAATGTTGGAAGAAAATAAGGGAATAAGTTTGATAGCATACTTTAGTCAAGGCCTTTTGAAATGAAAAGTCAAATCAGTTTTGGATAAAGTATCGCATGCTGCATACGCGCAGGCAGAACTGAAATTGTTGAGATTTGACCTTCTTACAACTTTTTCTTTGGTAAGAGCTATGCGTTGATATTGCATTATAGAGATTTAGAAGCCATTCCAAGCCATTTCCAAACAAAAGTTTTAATTTTCATTCAGACGTTACGTGTACGTCAACGTTAGACATTGCTACTTTGCTAGGCCAGTAACTTATCGCTGAGTTGTGCTTTGGCGTTCTATGACATCTCGATTTGCTTAATAAAGGCCTTATGAAATGACGACCTCGATTTCTATTGGAACATGAATACTCACTTAATTTTAATGACGTTCTAAAACTGACAAGGTTCGATTTTGTTGTACGACGTTAATTGGTGGTTTAACCACGCCGTAGTATCATGCACTATTTTATTGAAGATGTGATTTTATGCTTAGGAAAGCCGCAAAGATTCAACTGAATGCATTTTCAGACCAATTATTAGTCTAACGCGTTATGCACATGCAAAATATGCAAAATCAAATGTCTCAATTCAGAAGAAAAGTTTTGCTCATCGCGTGATTTTTGTTTTCAAATATCGTTTGCACATACTCCTGGGGATAGTCATACGAGGTTTTATGACGATAGATTGAGTAATTTCAGAGATATTCAAAATTCAAAAGTGCACACTTTCGTTTGGAACTAAGTATAGATCTATGGTATTCACACGTTTACCTTTCAATATGATCCTTCACCAGGTGTTTTGGTGAGGCATTATCAATATCAGCTACATACAAATAATTTACATCAAAAGGTAGCTCTTCTTCGAAATCCGTTGACATCGTGTATGAACTACTTGATGCTATATTGATTCTGCTTTGACAATCGCAGCTCTCATCGTAAATTTCACTAGCAATTATATCTCTTGATCCAGTCTTCACAATTGTATTAAATGGTATTTGATTTGCGACCTTTATACTACTCAAGCTAATTTGTTGATTACGGGCGATACCGCCATAAGTGTCGTCAGAACAGATTGGTTGGTTATTTATATACTGAATATCATCGTCAAAACTAAGTTTTGAATCAGTTTGTCGGCTTATCTGGGGAATGTTTCTAGAGTCCATTAACTGTTTGTTCATTTCGCTACCCACTTCATCATGTTCGGCAGTACAAAATGGTTCTACACCTTCAACAATTTTTCTACCGACATTTCTCACTTTGTCGATAGTTGTATCGTTTAGTTGAATTGTTATCTGCGAAGGAAGCTTTTTAAGTCTGTCCTTTACATTATTTGTAGGGTCTTGTATTGGATAGTTTTTATGAAAGTTTCCTGTTCTGTACTCACACTCTTCAAAAGCAGCACACGTGTTGTCATTTTTCAAGTCTTTAACTACTGTATCAGTATCAATATAAGTATCGTGTAATCGACCAAGCATTTCTAAAGTTCTTGCTAAGTTTTCGGGTACAGTGTTTCTCTTCTTTAACTTTCTTTCTTTGATGTCTGGTTTTCGGTTTAATAACGGACTAGATTGTCTTCGTTGTAACTTGTCCTGTCTGTTTCCTGAGTCTGGTATTTGATCCATTCTAAGATTTTAGATTGCCGAAAACAAAATTCCTCGATTTTAATAAATAAGATATCAAATACTGACAGTAGTATAACAGATACCCACATATGTAACGTAAACACTACCACTATAGTAGAGCTACATATATTTCCAAATTTGTGTAGAACAATCTTAACAAAAATATGATAACAAAACTATACAGACACCATTATTTGAACAAAACAGTTGTTTTTTATTAACAATGGGGCTCCCCTTTTCGTACTCCAACAAAATGTGTGGCTTGCCATAGATTTCGAAATAACTTTACGAAGCCTCAGACATGCAGACTTTATTGCTGAATATTGACTCCGTGTGGTCATTACTTATTTACTGGTCCTTTCATGTGCTCTTTTACCTAGCTTGGAATAAAGTTTATACCGCCTTTACTTAAGCTCTTGTCCCAATCAGTTATTCATTCAATTCTTGGTCGACCATTATATCGATAAAATGTACGATCTATATTTTTTTACAAAAATCTATCGTTATTCTAATATTTCTTATTGCAGTTAAAGTTCATGCTTTTAGTAGCCGAACCAAAGTAGTTTTTTTTAGCTAGCAAAGCTTTGCTGACTTAAGTTAATATACAAAATTTTGAGGAAGTCTGAAAGTTCAAATGAGTGCAAACTTCCTCTGGCAGATTAACCACTAAATCAATGAATGCTTTCGCTTTTAAAAAAGTAAGTCTCCCGTAATGTTGCATACCTATGTCTGCAGTTTCATCCCCCTCATACTTTAAACTCGTAAAGGGTAAATCGGGCTTATGGTGAGCTGGGTGGTCATTAGATATCCCTCCTACGTCGTTCACCATCAACTCTCTTTAGTGTTTAGATCACAGGGGCGATAATTGGATAGTAATGTTTGTCAGGTCATTAAGATGAACCGTATGAATTAATGTATAGAATGAATGAATGGAGCGCTGACTGAGCCATTTGATTGAGATGAATTTTAATTTCATGATTTAACTTACTGTTTGTCTTGTTTTCTTATACTGGCCAATATGCTGAACTATAAAAGTTTGATGCATGCATCTTGTACTAAAGACATAAGCCATTTTTTATAAAACACATTAATAAAAATATTAATCATATAATTAAGCCTGTATATACCTTTCATCACCTGCCTGATAACATGAAATGACATCAGGCAGTCTATTTTTTCTAAACAATTTGCATATTTATTATCTTAACAATCAATGTTGTCTGGTATCGGCAACAAGAAGTTAGAGATAAATGAAAATGATAAATGAAATAACATGTTAGCGCTTTATATATCAATGTTGTCTAGTATCGGTATTGAGAGATTAGCTCGGCTCGGCAAAGCCTTGTCATGATAAATTCTCCTACCCTGACTAGTACGGCGTTCAGGATGACAAAACGATGTGTGTATTTTCGTTATTTATCGTCGTTACCGTAGCAGATGTCCAAAAAAGCGACGCCCAAAGAAGGCCGTTAGTTGTTACGGGGGATAGTGCAAGGATACATGACGAAACTACTGCTGAGATCCGCCATGGTTATTTAACGTGCTCGGTGTAAAGCACCGTCTCACGAGGCCTCAGTTTAACGTCTCATCCGAAAGACAGTTAGTTTGTTAGTGAGCTAGCCCGGGAATCGAACCCACACGGTCGAATTTCAATGATTTTGAAGTCCGGAGCTTTGTCGATTGAGCCGAACGGCCTGGCGAAACGATGTAAACTGTTTGCCAATTAAGCTCCGATTTGTAAGCAAGTGTTCGTGCAAGGCGGGATATAATAGGCAAACTGTTTACACCGTTTTGATATCCTGAATGCAGGGCAAAATTCACTGATATTTTAAATCATTTGTTTTTTCTCTATGCCCGATAACAGTGATAGCTGAAATATTTCTCTATGCAAAAAAGTCAAGAAAATGAAAAGTGACTTTAGACCGTGTAATGATTAATTCATAGGTAATAAAATGGACAAAAGTCAGAATTTATAGCCTACTTTCTAAATAATTAATGAAGGTTAAATCTAATACAATACTGATTGATTGAGGATCATTTTGACCATGACATAGAGAGCTCGAACTTTAAAGTTACCACATACAAGTTTCTTGCTACATGTAATTGCGTTAAAAATTAGATCAATATTATCCATGATTAATGCCCTGGCAGGGCGGAGCCTAAGTAACGGGTTGTTGCACTTAAGGTTAAGGGATATCAGCTTTTATCTAAAATAACCTACTTCTAAAGAGAGTCGACATAAATCAACTCAAGACCTAAAATCGTAGATTGGTAACCAAATCCTCGTAACTTCAGCTAAATCAAGCTGAAGTTACGAGGCATTGGTAACCAAACGATTAAAAGTGTTCACTATCTCAAAGCACATGAATCCTTTAGGTTTGAGGATACAGTTATTTGCACGCGTTAACAATGATTACCGACTAGAGTTTGAAAGGACCCAAACTATTGAAAAGTAAACTCGCCAAATTACGTCACGGCTAAGCCCCGCCCTGCCAGTTCATTAATTACGCAGAATAATTATTGTTGAAAATACAAACTATCAACATATCAACATATAGCCCGATTGTCATTTATCGGTTCATGTATATGTAGGTGAAAATACACGTATATGTTCTGCGCAAAGTAAGAGCCGGTTCAGTTCCGGAATTGTTCTGCGCAAATTATTACTTTTTTCGCAAATTCAAGAATTGTACCGGACAATTCTAGAATTCCACAAGGCTTTTTTTTCGATTTCTCACCTGCCGAAGTCCCTGCGCAAAGTAGGAATATTTTTGGACAAGGTAAGAATTCATAGGGCAATACGGTGAAATGTTGCATGAAATAGTTACCCATAGAATTTTATGAGTAGAATAAGTATTTTATTAAGGCAATGCTTAAGTATCATTTAGAATGCCTGAAAACAGATATTACTAGAAGTAAATTACGTCTTTCTCACTTTTTTGTATTTTTATTAGGTTTAGATCATTTACAATTACGAGTGACAGCAGTTAGCCGTTAGCCTCGCCAAAGAATGGCTATGTCTTTGAAAAATACAGAAAAAGTGAATGTTTTAGAATAAACAAACTTATATAAGTCTCATAAGGTATACAAAAACAACAACAACAACAACAACAACAGAACATACACGCATTATTATCTACTTTTCAAAAGTAATCACAATGAAAACAATTACAATTAATCTTACTTTGTCCAGATTCTTTTTTTGCGCACGGACAATTCTGGAATGGTACTGCACAAAGTAAAGATTCTTACTATATCTTCCTTCTTTGCGCAGAACAATTCCGGAATTTCGGATTCCGACTTTGTACAGAACATGAACATCATGAGTTCCGTAGGAAATGTGCACTTTCAGTCATTGCATTTCTTGGACTAGAAGTATCAGTTAAATATCTTTGTCAGGAACATTGAAAAAGGCAGCTTTCTTTGTGATAAACAATCTGGGTTAGACACGAAAGTGGCTCTTTCTACAAGTTCCAAAACTGTACAGTTAAATGTTGGACTACATTTAACAACATCATGAAATTGACTAGGTGAATGTTTTTGGAATGATATTGGAATGAAATTGAATGAGTTTGTGGAGCAAGTTTTGAATGAGATATAGGGAAGGTAAAACAATATCGTTAATTTTGACCAAGTTGGACGAAATTAACGATATTGTTTTACCTCCCTTTATATAGAAAAATATTTTCAATTTCTTTAGATATATTTCTATGTCTTCACGGACCAATCGGTCGGTTTTTGATGAAAAAGACAAATCCTTACATTTTATGAGCGAATTTAATTAGTTTTTTAAGTGATTTTGGGGGATTTTTGAATGGCCGGAGTGAGTGTTTTGAATGAATGGAACACTTATTGAATTACCTAAAATGGTTGTCATCGGAGCAAGTGCCAATTTCAAGATGTCCTTTACCGTAATCGATGAAGATGGTAAATACTGACCTTTCAACTTGCACACTGGGCAGGGGTGTTGAAGGGATTCCCATTGTACTGTATAAAACACTAGTAGGGTGAACCTCATCTGAAAATTGTTGCAAAAGCGACATTAAGATTTCTAGTCTAAACCAGTGAAACCCCAATCAAATGACCCCTACTTAAAAATTCATTTTTGTAGTAGAATAATGTTTGGCTACGTCATATAAAACAACCAGGAAGACTGTGATTTCAGAAGCGACCTCCCTTAATAACAAAAAAAGTCATACAGCCACGAATTCAAGATAACCAAACGCGGCAAACTGTTTGCGAATATACACCGCTTTGCACGCACTAAGCGGTGTATTTTGTAAACATTTGCCACGATTTGTTATCCTGAACACAGGGTTATTCTGGCAAGGCTACCTGAAGATTTATTACCCGCTTGAAAAAAGATCGATTCCTTGGCGAGGGAGAGTTTCATTTCTTTAATTTCTTTCAGTCGGTAATAAATCTTCTACCTGGGCCCGTAATCTTGTAACGAATATATTGCTTGTAAATTGCAAATTCTCCGTCTTATTTCAGATAATAATTTAAACAATTAACAACTAACCCTACGAGTATGGATCTAAATTGAATTAAATGGCCTAAATCAAGATTCTTGGTTTATAAGTATCGTTGTTATAGTGCATTTACCAAATATTGGTAGATCTTTTATTGAAAGCAATTCACACATAGCGCATATTATATAGATGATACCTTGCATAACACTTTCTGATATTGTCGAATTAGCTAATCAAAAAGTGATTTTTTGGACGTAATAGAAAACATAATAAACATTTACCTTTCGGTCTAAGTTTCCGTCTCTTGTGTCTGGTGCGTTCTTTATTTTTCTGTCTCTCTAGAAGAGCTCTTTCTCGGAGGTCCTCGTTGTCTTGCTGGAAAAATATTGAAGGAGAAAAAGAATGAGAGAGGCAAAGACAAAGTATACGATACCAAAAATCGTAATTATTTTTGAAAATCATATCATATTCTTCATCATTGATTTACCGAATGTTTCAATTAAGTTGATGATTTCTAGAATGCAGGTTTTCAATCAAGATTATAGAAAATATTCAGGAATCAAACCGTTACCAAGTCATAACGGAAAAAATGCTTTTCATTTTTTTCAATTATAAACCATCAAAGTTCAACATTTAATTTGTAATTACTAAAATTTTGAATACCTGTTTCATAAATTCTTTATAGTTTAGTAAATTCCAGAAAGCACGACTTGAGTTTAAGTTAAGTTGTTTCTTAAGGCCCTGCATTCAAGATGACACGACTGTGCAAAAAATTGCAAATTATAACCCCATTTGCACGCAAGTGCACGTGCAAAGTGGGGAATAATTAAAAAATATCTTTGTCATCCTGATCGCATGGATATACATGTATATATTTAGTCCGAATTAAAATTTACGATCTCGGATAAGAAATGTCAAATATATAATGAGTGGGACTTATTTGTTGAGATATTTTCTTACATCAGAGAAGCTAGACTGTAAGACCTGGTATTTCATAAGACGAGGTTTGTCAGTATTGTCTGTATAGTCTAACCCGGGTATTGAACCATCTGTAATGACAAAAAATATATGAGCCTGGATGTGGCATTATCAGCAATTTGATGTGTGCGTGAGTTGCAAACATTGAACAGCCTAGACAGTCACATAGTAGAAAAGACCTTCGAGACCTTTTCTATAGATAGAGTGTAAAGTGAAGACTCTGGGCAGACTGTTGAACTGCTGGACTGCTCCATTTCAAAGATGTTAAAAATGAAAATGAAAGGCACGTCTTGAAATCATCCTATGTGTCAGAAATCAATGTGGAAATAGAAGACTTTGTCACGAACTTTATTTCTTTTTTCGATATTATTTCCTAAAGAATTACATGTAAATTAAGGAAAGCAAGACTTGGAAATAGCGCAGGAAATGATCTAGTGACTGTACAGGCTAAATTATCACTTTCGCGCTTGCATACATTATTTGAAGCACTCTTATTTCAATAGTTCGGCAAAATTGCCATTTTCAGAGTAAGAAAATGAAACTGTTTTTTCGTTTTGAGAATTGTTTCTCTATCGGCATATTGAAAAAATGATTGGCAGTACCGTTTACTGGTACACTATTAAGAAAAAGTATTGGTTCAATGATTAACAAAACATGATTAAATTCAGAACTTTATAGAGAAAGTGATATTTTATAGAAATGCAACCTTGTGAAATCGATAGTACTTTTAACAGAATTAAGGTCTTCACTTTTATAACAAAACCTTTCCCACCTTTGTCGATCCCTTTTCACGCCCTTATTGTTTTTATCGTTTCTGGCTATCAATCCCTATTAGATATCCTAGTTGTGGAAGCGTTTGCTCTTATTAGGGACGCAGCTGGATGTTTTGTAAATATGTCAGAACTGGCCAACTTATCATGATTAATCATAGTTTTAACCAAAGCGTGAGATTGACAAGGTGAATGATTTTGGAATGAAATTGAATGTGTGAGTTTTGATCGAAATTAAAGGAAGGTAATCCAAGACCGCTCATTTTGTTCACGATGAACAAAATTAGCGATTTTGATTACCGCCCTTTAAATAAAATATGCAATCAAGTTCTATAAATAGCTTTCTTATTTTCTAGAACCAATCAAACGCTAAAAAATTTCAATTATGATAGCGAAATCGCGATTTTTTGCTAGCAAAATTCATTTTGAATATAGATGTCGATCTGATCTTTTAAGCGATTTTAAAGCGTTCTGAATGGTTTAAGTGAGTGTAATGAATGAATGGAGTGTTGAGTGAGCGATTTTGAATGGATTTGATTGAGATGAATGTCAATTTCATGATGATGTAACTAGTTGTACAAATTTAGTTTTAAAGTGACTGATACCTCAATATAGCCAATGCATGATCAGTATTTTTGGCAATCTCATAAATTGACAATATTATTTTATAGATCTTGTTTTGGCAATAACGAATATTAATGTAGTATTATTATCAATTCTATCAAGAGATGAGAAAGATTTTCTTGATTTCATTGAAGTATGACATTAAAAATCTAATCACACTGTACGAATACGCAAAGCGGATTCATACATGATGATAATTAGATTTTTAGCTCTATATCTCCATGAAATCAACAAATAATCTCTCCATATCATATGATTTAATACCTGGAAGCAAAAAAAAATGAAACGATTGCTCGAAAATGAGTATTTCTCATGGAACTATGTTACGCAAAGGCTTTCAAAATAGCTGTGTTGGATCATTTTTGTAACATAGACATAGACATAGACATATTTTATTCAGTATTTAAGGCCATCGGCCCATGATACATACAATATTTAACAATTTTGTTAATAACAAGAGTGACCAAATCATTACAAATGTGAATATCAAGATTATTATCATTGCGGTTATCATTATTAATATATAGTCATGAGAAATACCATTACATTCATAGAAACAGTTCAAAAACAAATACCATTTTATGTATTGTGATTACCTATGATTATGTATAATAGTATGCAAACTTTAATATACATAATATACATTACAAATGAGAATATCAAGATTATTATCATTGCGGTTATTATTATTAATATATAGTCATGAGAAATACCATTACATTCATAGAAACAGTTCAGAAACAAATACCATTTTATGTATTGTGATTACCTATGATTATGTATAATAGTTTGCTTACTATACGAGTTCATTAAGTACATCTCTTCGTAGCGTAAATGCTTCTACCAGAAATTTTGACACTTTATAAATACAGTCCTCTGATTTCATATTAAGAATACTATAGAACATTAACAAAGTTCTGTTATTAAGCCAATATGTTTTGAAGTATTTCTTCCTTAAATTTTCATATAAAGAACATTCGAAAAAGAAATGATACTCATCTTCAACTATTGAAATATTATGAATTTTACAAACTGGGCAAAATCTAAGTTCTGGATCAATAGATAAATATCGACCCTTTTCAATCATCAGATCGTGTGAAGAACATCGAAAGTTTGCTAAAGATTTCTGCAATATATACGACAAGTTAATACTGAGGTAAAATTCTGGGTTTAGGGTGGATTTAAAATGTTGGTAATGCTTTGATTTATGAGAATCACTTAATTCTGATTGCCATTGTTGCTTAAAACACAGTTTAATCCTATCAGTAAAGATTTTCAAGAATTCTGCATCATTACCTACGTCTTGAACTATCCAAGCGTAACCAAAACCGTAAGTGTAAAGAAGATTTTTTATATGCGTTGTCCAGTTTACCCTACCAGATTCCTCCTGTTGCAGTAACATGTGATAGCATTGCTTTGGATACCTATTGCTATTCATTTGGAGAATACTTAACCAATATTTAATGCAGTTTGGAATGTAGAAAGTACAAAGTGGCAAACGTCCACATTCTCCTAACGCAAAAAAGTCGCAGGTATTTTGAGAGAGATAACACAATCTTTTACAAAATTGAATTTGTACCTTTTCAATTTTTTCAGCATACTGATACCCCCAAATTTGAGACCCATAGCATAATATAGGCTTGACAGTAGCGTCGAAAATTTTAAACATATCATTTACTTGTAGGGGTCCGAAGTGGTTACGTAAGCGTAAAATATAATTCATTGCTTTCCTGGCTTGTAAAGAGAGCATTTGGTGGGTTTTAGACCAAGACAATCGACTTGAAAAATAGACACCTAAATATTTATAGAAAGGAACTGTTTCAACAAGATTACTGTCATAATACCATTTTTCTGTTTGTTTAAGTACACCACCGTTTCTAAAAAACATAATTTTGGTCTTATCGAGGTTAATTTCTAGTCCAACTCCTTTACTAAATTGTTCAATTTGGTTTATTTGGCGTTGTAGCTGCACCACTGTATCAGAAAAACTAGCTACATCATCAGCAAACATTAAAATAATGACGTCACTTATTTCATCTGAGACAAAGATTCCACGTTCACTAGGGCTATTGACATAGTTCGCAAGATCATTAATAAATATAGAGAAGTTTGGGACTTGACACACAGCCTTGTCTGGTACCAATTGAACATTTGAAGTAAGGTGTCAATTTACCGTCAATTTTAACACTAGAACTTAATTTACTGTACATGGATTTGAATAATTGCATAAAATTCCCACTTATCCCGTTTCGATCCAATGCTTCGCAAAGTTTGTCATGTCTAATACTATCAAATGCCCTTTTAAAATCAACGAATATGCAATAGAATCTACCACGACGTTTAGATAAATATTTTTGGATTAAGGACATTAGAACGAATATATTATCAACAGTAGAATAGTTTTTCCTGAAACCTGCTTGTGATTCATGAATCACATTATTATCATCGCACCAATTCGTTAATCGAATATTTAATATCTGTATAAAAATCTTACAGATTGAGTCTATGAGTGAAATACCGCGATAGTTATTTGGGTCCATTAAGGGACCTTTTTTATGTAATGGTGTTATGATACTGCGACCCCATGTTTCAGGGAACTCACCTGTTTCAAATATTTTATTAAAAAGTGTTTGCAAAAACGGTAAAATAGAATTGAGTGTGTGTTTATATTATTGATCTACAATGACCTGGCACTCATTAAATATTCCTTTTGACCCTTATTGTTAGTCGATAAATGTTTCTAAATATAGACTTTACTCGCGAAGTTAAGATGTAATAAATTGTATCACACCGCTTTGTGCATACGGAAATTTAGCGGGTGTGGTAAGGATGCTTTCCGACAATCGGAAAGTCACGCGTTCAAGCCGGACCTTGGCCAGAAATATTTTTTATTTCTTTTTTTAGGAAAACTCTTTTCTAAGTATCTCTTTTGATATTTTGAACAGTATTGGATAAGGCTACTTGTATTTGGCACAGAATCCTTACCGTCAGCCTCAATTTGTTTACAATTTGATCTTTGCAAAGTCATGCCCATAAATCATCTGAACTAAAGATATATTCAAGAGATGAAGAGGCACTTATTTGATTTGTGACGGTATAACATTAAAAACATATAAGGGGTTTGAACATGTTAATCGAATTCCTGTTTAAGTATGATTATGTTATCAACGTCAACAACTCGATTCTCTTCAGATGTTATAATTCAATACCATGAAGCAAAGAAGATCTTTATTGGGACTACTTTTTAGTACATGCTTACCAAATACTTAATATGTTCTTTCATTGAGGTATGAAAAAATCCACACTCGATCAGAATACAATAGTCTTGGTTGGTGTAAAGAACCAAAATTGAATGATATAAGAATAAAAGGATATTAATCGACAGTGACAAAAAAACAATAACAAAATATTGATAAAGGTAATTAAAAAAAAACGAAAAAACAAACAATTTTTTTTATGATAATCACAATGATTAAAATAAGTGTCTCTACCGGAAATTGAACTCGACCCGTCAGCTTTTCGCTGGTCGGGAAGACGTCTGTAACCACTGTACTACCACGTCTCTTTAATGTAAATGTGAAATAATTTAACTTAAACGGTGAAATAAAATTGAGTTACACTGCGGGAATTCTCGAGCACTGACGGAAGTTAATGAGTGCCAGGTCATTTTAGATAAATAATACATCTCCATCGGTATACCGTCTGGACCAGGAGATTTGTTAGGTTTAAAGGATTTAATACTCTGTGTAATTTCATATTGAGATATTGGTGATTTCAAATCATCACAATTTTTATTGACACGGAAATTTTCTAGAAATGAAGAGTCAAAATCTTCCAATGATAAATTGTTTTCAAAAATTTGTTTGAAATGGTTATATAAAATCGACGATGATATCAACGTATCCTTACGAGTAACGTTACACGATTTCAAAATTGACCAAAACTTTCTTGCGTTTGACCTACTTTTGATCAAATCGTCTTTCAGCTTTCGTTTAAAGGAATATTTCTTCTGTCGGTATACGTATTTTGATTTATTCCTACATAGTTTGTAACATCGTAAATCAGATATGTACCCAGTCAAACGAAAGCGACGAAGCGCTCTGTTAGTTTTGATTTTAGTACGTGTGCACTCTTCATCCCGTGGATTGGGATTTATATTGTTTTCTTGTATAACTTAACATTTGTGAGGCAGAAGCTGACTTCGCGTAGATAATGTTGAATGACTTCAAAATCCCCTGTATGTATAAGGCATCATTCATATTTGAATCAATATATTGAAATTGAGTATATAATGTCCTAAAATTATCTGAAAAAATAGGAATTTTGTCATTTTTCCATTTGTATATATTAAAGGGAAGTAACAAACCACCATTACTGTTCGAAACTGAAGTATTCGCGTATTGAAAATTCATTATACAATAGATAGGGAAATGAACTGATACATCATTTTCTAAGACAAAAAAGTTATACACAAATTGAAATAAACTTGAGGAACAAAGTATATAATCTACGGTACTTGCCCCGTTATTTGCAATACAAGTATACTGTCCATTGTAATCCCCATCAAAGCGACCATTTAAGAAGTGGACATCATAAATACAACAGAGGTCAATCAGCGACTTTCCGAACCGATTATATTCAGTATCCACTGATCTTCTAGGAAGACTAAAATAATCCGATGGATACGGAATATTATCGTCAAATATGTGTTTTAAATTATCGTGATCTATAAAATCTTGAAAATCTTTTACTCTGGCGTTAAAATCGCCACACAGGAATAAATGAGCGTTGGGGTATGTAGTAGTAATAGATTGCAATTTTGAATTTAACAAATCTATACCATTATTATTAGCATGATCGTATATAGGAGAATATTCTGGAGAAATATATGCGAATATAAATATTATATCATTATCAATGTTTGACAAATGTTTACTATCAAAATATAAAATTACACAATCCTCAAAGTTTTCAAATATACGATGAAACCGATTGGATCTCATTAAATCGTTTTTGATAAAAACGGACACACCTCCTGAACCTCTGTATGCCGACGCTTTTTTATACCTCATTTTATCAAATGTAGTGTATCCTGGTAATAAATTTTCAAAAGTACTTTGACCTTTAATTCCCCAGGTTTCGCAAAACCCGATGATATTAAACTTTGAACAGTAATTGTGAAAGACGCTGTCATTATGAAACTTCAAGTAGAAAGACCCTCTATATTCCAACAACATATATTTAATGTAAGAAGATCATGAAGTTTATTTTCATCATTGTTTATCGACACTGAGCCATGGCCCGTATGCTAATCTCGAGCGGCAGGATATGGAACTGCCTGGTTGCTTGTTGTATCGAAAGTATACAATTTACCATCTATAGAAAGTTTATCATGTTTCAGGAATGCCTTTTTGCCTGAGTCAATCGATTCCTTCATAAAGGGATAGAGTAAAGCGCGTTGTTTCCTCACACGTTCTGAGAAGTCCTCTCCGACACGTACGGTTTCGGTCTGATGCTGTTCATGTGCCTGTTGATCACTATTTCGTTTTGCCTTAACTATTTCCCTATATGTTCTTAAAATTCTCTCTTTGTCCTTATAAAAAGAGAATTTAACTATCACAGGCCTCGGTTTGTATTTTCCCGGAAGTCGGTGTGCTCTCTCAATACTTATTTGACTAGCGTCAAGTTTAAGGTCGTGATGGATATACTGCCTCACTTTTTCTTCTGTGTCATCCCAAGTTTCACCATTGTTTTCTGTGATATTGTAAAACTTAAGGTTTTCTCTCCTTGACTGGTTTTCTAAGCTCTCAAATTTATTAGACAAAATAATATTCTGTTCGTTGAGATCATTTACTGTGCTTTGTAATTTTCCAGCACTTTCTTTTAGTTCGGCATTTTGTGCTTTCATTTCTCTGTTTTCCTTTTTCAAATCCTTAATACTCTTCTCCATTTTATCGAATTTTTTATCAAGTCTTTTCACACTTTTTTGGATGTCAAGTAGGATGCTAATCGGTATATTAGAATTTTCTGTAGAGTTAACATTATGCTCATCGCTCGTCTCAAACCCTTCACTTTCGGATTCCTCGTCACGATCTGATTGAGTTATCTCACCTTCATCTTGGAAGTTTTGGGTAGGGTTTGGGGTAGGGCGTATTACAGTTTGTGTCTTATCCTGGGATAAAGATGAAGCATGCGAATTACTGAACCAATCATTAATAGTAGATAACCAATCATATATGTAACACCTGTTACATATATGATCACATATGTAACATGTGTAACATATATGACTCGGAAATCATATTTTGTGACGAATATGATCGATGCCGGTTTTTGATGTGACATGAAATCACATATGCCACAGGTCAATTTTGATTTAAAAACAGTACACATTACCACCACACATGCCTGCTAGACTGCCAACTTAAAGCCAACTTAAAGCCAATAGGCTGTCACCTTCTTGCCACTAAACTGGCAACTTCGCAAACATTATCAAGACGAGACATGATCAATTTTCACTGATCTCCTACTACTGCTGATGCGCAGGCTGATCTATATGATGTGTGTTTTGCCTTGAGTTCCAATCTGCAGACCAATTTTCTTGCTGTTTGGATGTTGCTGGACACACTTACGTGCGCGCTCGAGATGCACTGGTACCTTAGGCAAAAAATCATTATTTCATACGTCCTCTCTCTCTCTCTCTCTCTCTCTCTCTCTCTCTCTCTCTCTCTCTCTCTCTCTCTCTCTCTCTCTCTCTCTCTCTCTCTCTCTCTCTCTCTCTCTCTCTCTCTCTCTCTCTCTCTCTCTCTCTCTCTCTCTCTCTCTCTCTGAGGTTGATTCGAGTTGGAGTGAGTCTCATTCGCTCTGATGTGCTAACTATTGTTTTGCAATCGAGAATAAAATCAATAGTGTAAAGAATATAATGATGTTGCTATTGCTGTTAATTGTTTGACTACAAATAGACAATTAAACCTGTTACATATATGCTTCTAATGTCAACCTCCATTTCGGACAAACACATTTGTAACACACTTTATCTGTTACGAATGTGATCATGTACGTAACAAATGTGTTACATATATGATTTGTTACAAATTTGACCCAAAATAGCCGCGTGCTATAGTTTTCATCGGGGAATAAAACCAATTTTTCGCCCAATCGGAATGCACGAACTTTGATGTTCACAACTTATATTGATTTATATGTAAGTAAAATGCATGCCCCCCCCTTACGAAAACTCACCTATACCAATAACTTTCGACGGACGTTTTGACTTCTTCGTTTTCGAAGGCGATTCTATATCGTGTTTATGGGACAGGGAGGTAGTCGAATCTATGACAACTGGTCTGCAATGTATGAAAGGTTACGTGAAATACATGTAGTTGCGGACAGCTTTATTTAGATTTTGATCTAGATGAATAATATGATAATGGGAAATATCGATTAAACTTTCAAATAAATTTATAAAACAATGTAATTTATAGATTTATAACAACATATAAATGAATAAAAGAATAAGAAAAAAACACAATTTATTGACAAAATTAAACAACAACAACAACAACAACAACAATAAAAGAATAAAACAAAACAAAACAAAAACAAAACAAACAAACAAAAAACACAACAAACCAGTTAAGTTGAAATAAAATGCATACCTGAAAACAATACTTTAAATAATTGTCCAAATTTAAATATGCAATAATTTTTGGGGGAGGTTATTTTTGGTCCCGGGCGGGTATTGGTGCCCGCTACATCAGTATACTTCTCAGACAGTACGCAACCAGTTTAAGACTGATCCTAATATCGACTATTAAAATATCTTAGAATGGGCTATTCTGATAGTTGATAGTGGGACCAGTCTACGCCCGGGTAGGATCCTGGCCAGAAATATATTAGCCCCAAAAATTCATGAGGTAGAAATCTTCATTTACAACAATTGCGTTTTCTATAGAGTTTATGATTAGTACATGTCACACTATTTTGTTCACAAGGAAAAACAACTAAGTATAAAGTTGTTAGGAAAATGAAAATACAACTAAGATTAAAAGTTTGTTTGTTTTTTCATTTTCGGCTGGGTGCATTTTTAGACAGCGGGTAATCACAACAAATTTTGTGATGATGGGATATTTGTGTTATAAGAAAAAAACGTACGAAAAAGAAAAACTCAAATCAAAGAGAGACAGAAAGATGGTTAAATGATTTGAACTATAAAATGAAATACCATCTTTCTACTTCAAAATGACTCAATATGCCAAGAATGTGCATCTAGTATTCAAAATAAATCTTGATATGTCAATAGATTTCTAAATTTGAAAGAACACCCTAAAAATTCTAACATTTAGTAGAATGTCACAGACGTTATGGGTTTCTCAAAGTTATGTTGAGTGAATATTTAATGAATAAGTAGGTTTCCGTAGGTTCTTCTGTAGGTTATTCTTTCTTTGACTTTGACTCAACTTGGCCTTATTTCCAACTTGTCCGAGATTTCATCTTGACAATCATTCTGACCAATTTCAGGGTGATTGAGCAAACGATATAGCCTAGAATTTCTAGACAGTTTTATGAGAATTGACCCAGTGACCTTCCCTACGTTCAGGATGACAAAACGGTGCAAACAGTTCTCCAATTGCGTGCAAAGCGGGATATAATTGGCAAACTGTTTTGACAGTTTTGTGGTGAACGCAAAACTTGTTTTTACCCTACTTGACCCGTTTTTGAACATGTCCAAGAATCTAACAAGAAAATAAATCTCACCAATTTCACATTCACTCAAATCGATCTAAAACGCTCCAAAATCATTTGAAAACATTTCGAAATCGTTAAAGACGATCAACATTTTATTTAAATCGATCTAGTTATGCTGCAATAATTTTATTGACTGGTGTGGATTATTTGAGCGAGGAAAAGAGGCGCGTCTCAGATTTCAACTCTAGATTTTAGATTGAGAGCGACGTCCCTTAACCGTCTGAGCTATTACATCTTACTGACAGTCACCGGTTACTATATGTTTTGAATGTAAAATATCATTTGTAAATTGATAGAATACGCCAGTGATTGATATTTGGGCAATTTATTCGTATCGACCAAGTGCGGGTATATAAAAAACATATACTTTTAGAACATGTATAGTTGCACAAGTTAAAGTGAGTGATCAAACTTCACTTTTGTCTATAAAATGTATAGACACAATTGACATTCGATCACTTACTCAAGCTTGTGTATCTATGAGTCGTCCAATTCTGTCTTGCGTTCGGGATGAACGAGATGGACTGTTTGCAAAACGTGACGGACTGTTTGCAAGTTATACACCACTTTGCAGCAATTGTGCGTGCAAAGCGGTGCATAATTTTCAAACCGTTTGCAATGTTTTGTAATCCTAAACGCAGGACATATTTCGTTCCAGATATGTCATCCATTGTCGACTTCTTGGTCAGCTTCAATTATATTTTCGCAATAAAGAAAAAAAAAGGTTCATGACTTGTTAAATTTTTAAGTCACGTTGATTTTGCCAATAATTCTAAACCTTAAATCACATAGGAAATGTATTTTTCGTGACATACATTCTTTTTGAACGATCGTCTCAGTCATTTATCAACTTATTCGTTCAATCATAATTGAACTTTACACATATTTTAACAATAACTTTACTAAGATAAATAGTATGGGTTAAAGTGGCGCATAGGTTTTAAACATATCATAAAAGTGCCCTTAATTCTGAGTCAGGTCGTGATACCTTTGATTGCGATAGATTTTTCAACTGTTGTTTTTTTTCTTTATCATAACATAATATATTCTTTATTAAACCATCGCATGAAATAACATACATTATGGTATAGTGCGGTTTTATTGACTTGAATCTGACCCCTGCTATTTAGATTAATTAAAATCTGATTATTCCTACTCGGATTTGCACGTGCTTTCATAGGAATGAACAACAAACGATATTGAATTTATTATACATTTTGTTAGTTGTTAAATTATGTCGGTAATTGTTATTTAAGCATTTTTTCCACAGAGGTCAAAGTCGGGTCAAATTAACCAGGCTATAATTCATAAACAGAATGACATAGAATTGATTTGATAATGATATCAAGGTGATATTTTAGTAAAAGAAAAATAGGTCTTACAAACAATTGATTTTAACATTTTTTCGTTTAAGTTTTTGTATATTTAAATTCGTATCTCGATTCTAGGGCTCAATTTGTAAAAAGAGGTCCAAACAAGACGAATACATCAACTACATTTACATGTAAAAACATCGTGAAATTG
This sequence comes from Fragum whitleyi, assembly GCA_948146395.1. Lineage (NCBI taxonomy): Eukaryota > Metazoa > Mollusca > Bivalvia > Cardiida > Cardiidae > Fragum > Fragum whitleyi. The sequence goes on along the minus strand of OX411551.1, from coordinate 34,563,306 downwards.
ATATTCACCTCAATCAAAACCATTCTAAATCGCTTTCTCAGCACTCCACTCATTCATTCCAAACACTCGCTCAAACCATTCAAAAACGCTCAAACTCTTTGAAAAAATATAGAATCAACAATGTCATTGAAAATAATTTTTATAGGGAAAAAAACTAACACAATTCAAATTGTTAGCGTCTCATTGGTTCTTGAAGAAATAGGAAGCTATGTATAGAACTTGTATGCATTTTTTTTACTAAAGGGAGGTAATCAATAACGTTAATTTTGTTCATCCTGAACAAATTGCGATAAAGGATTAACTCCCATTAAATCAACTCAAAACTCGCCCCGCCCACTCACTCAATTTCATTCCTGATTTATTCCAAAATCATATATCTTGTCAATTTCACGATGTTGTTAACTGTATCGTAAAATTGGACAAGTTGAATGTTTTTGGAATGAAATTGGAATGATATTGAATAACTGTTTAGATTGAGTTTAGAATGAAATGTTAAGAAGTAAATACATTTTCACAAAATTGGCGATATTTTATTATTTCCCTTAACAAGAATGTACATACTTTTCTATAAATTACATTTGAGTGTTTTAGTTGACGCTTCCTCGAAATACCAGCTAATGAAAACAAGGGAAGGTTGGTTTGATTTGGAATGATTTTGGGGCGTTTCTGAATGGGTTGAGTGACTATTTGGAATGAATGAACAGAGCGTTGAGTGGGCGATTAAGACTCGTTTAGAATGGAATGAGTGTCAATTTCACTATATTTCTAACTGTATTTAACAACACTATTGCTGTCAATATTCGATCGATCTTTACCCATAAGCAATACAAATTTTGCTTATCCTGTTGATTGCCTTTGTACATTGTTCAAGATTATCAATTCAATCCTTGTTTGAATAATATTGATTGTGAGGTCATTGAATATACATTGCATAGATCATAGGTGAAGTCTGGCGGACTATACCAAAAAGGCCTACTCAATGCCTACTATAATTATATATAATAATGCCTACTACTGGCATTGAAAATAAGCTTAAAAGATATATACATTTAGGATGAAAACATTCGAGAAGAATTTTGAAAATGGTACTCCGCTTTGCACGTGTAATCACGTGCAAAGCAGAGGACCATTTTTAAACGTTCGAAAAATGTTTCAGGCATCTTGAATGCACAGGCACTTGGATTCAGGATTTGATAACAACCTTATTTCACTATAATAAATAATACACAAGGTAGTGCAGTCGCCATTTTCTAAGGGAACGGATGTTTTTACAAGCATTTTGGTTCTCGATTCTCACGAGTAAACACGTCCTGTGACGGAAGCCAAAGATGCTTGTAAAAAACAGCCGTTCTCTTAAACATGGCGGCTGCACTACCTTGTGTATTATTTATTAAAGTGATATGAAAGTAGTAAAATCCTGAATGAAAGTGCCTATGCTTGAATGCAGCCAGTTGGCTTACTTTTCCGGAGATCTGACTCGCGGTGAATGATGTTTGGTTTGCGGTGAGGACGCCTGGGTGACCATCTTGTTTTCGTACACGTATTCCTCCGCGTCCGGCTCCGCCGTGGTCTCGATCAAAGCTTCCTCGTCCGCGGGCTTTATCTGGTAGGCGGTGGATTTCTTCGTAAGACTGGATTTACTTGTTTGGTACGGTAAGGGTCTACGGGTGTTTGTTCCAACACCGTTCGAGTCGGTGTGTCGACTTGGGGACTCCTGAAAATGTTTACAAAGAACTTACACTATTTCAAATAAATGTAATTTTATGACATTGGACTAATATTCTTCTCTACTAAACCAATTGACTTGAATTTGAAAGAGATACGTGTGTTACAATTTTGAAACAATTATAAAACAATATAACGAAAGCTTGATGATATCACAATAAAATAAGCCCAGATGACAGAAAGCAACCATTTCTCGTATTAACCCTTTCCTGTTTTACAAAATTTTGGACCTGTCCAAATTCAAAAGTTTTGCAGACGAAAATTTGAAGTGGATTTAATTTGAAAAATAACCATTCTGTAGGGTAGAAAATAGTGTGGAAAAAGAAGAAATTGCGTGTCAGAAGCAATTTCTTCTTTTTCACATTTTTTTCTCAATCATAAAATCACAAGCACGTAAAAGGCAGGCATTGAACAGCAAAGGATTAAACAACGACTTTTTTTACAGAGGTTAAAACCAATACTTTAATCAGACTGTGTTAAGTCTTTATTTAACGCACATATATTGGTGTATTAAATTATCTCTTGCTTCATAAAATAAACAGAATTTGAAAAAAAAGGTTCATGGTTTTATGTGCCAAAAGTATTTTCAAAGAGGTGGAAGGGAAATAAATCTCGAAATCTACTTCCCGGCAAGGTTCTATCCCTTTATCCACAGGCGATTTCGAAACATCTTTTTCAAAATGATAAAATATGGATCTTGCGCGTTATTTGTTGAAATAAGAATAATAAACAAGTCCAATTTTTGTCGTAGCCTTACCTTTGTTTCCTCTTATCTTAAAGCACTAGTAATATGAACACGCTGCTATATAATTTCTAGATTAATAGAACAAATAGATCTGTTTAATATAAAGCTTGATATTAGCAACAGAAAGGCCTATATAAACGGACAGAAGAAAAAGTCCTGCCTCTTTGTTTCATTTGGGATTATTTTTGTGGTAACTAAACTTACTCTTCGGACGTCATTTTGCTGTATCGACGTTAGATCTGGTTCAACGTGTTTCTCCATTTCCTTCTTTTCTCTACAACACTTCATATAAACACACACAAACAACCACACAAGAACGATAAACCCGCCCACAGACCCCGTGATTGCGGCGACCAACCACAGTGGCATACCGTCATCGTCGGTATCTTCTGTTGGCTGTGAGACGGACTGGTACGCTGAAAATATTTGTTGTCACTCATATTGACAAAGAAATGTAACCCGTGTAACAAAAATAGACCATCTGTGCAGTGCGTCAAGTATCGACCCTAGTCAGTCTGCGCGAACTGCGCAGACTGACTAGGTTCGAAACGTTTCGCATCCGGCTGATTTTCTGGATCTAGAATGACCATTATCCTTTACTGTATAAGAACTTTCCAGCCAATTAGAATGCATGAATCTTGATGAACGCAACTAAATTTATTTTGGAAAAACTCGACTTTAGCCTCTACCGGGGCAAGACAACGTCTGGTATTTGAACAACCCGGTCTGGTAAATTCGAGTTGTTTGAAATGTTTTTTCGCACCTTTGAACAAACATTCAGTTATATCGCGGCGTCTTGAGCATAAAACAATGGATTTCTGGTATTTCTCAAACCGGCACTACTATAACAACCTTTCCTAGCCTCGAGATGCTATCTCACATAGGTCTACGGTTATCAACCCATTGGTGGAAGACGAATAGTCGGAAGGGAAGAGTACCACTATCGGCCATCGAACTCGGGACCTATGGAATGTTAGTCCGACAAGCTGAATTCGAACTCTAATTGCTTATAAATCGTAAGCGCCTTAAGACAATTACAACTTTTGAGAAATGGGGCGTCAAAAATAATAACATAATATTACAAGCGAGATCAGCCCTGCCCCAGGATGACGAAACGATGCAAACTGTTTGCGCATTATAACCCACTTTACACAAAAGTGCACATGCAAAGCAGGAAATAACTTGCAAACAGTTTGTACCGTTTCTGACCCCGAACACAAGACTGATTTAACCGAGTTAAAAACCAAGTGATTCACCCCAATTACAAAGCATTCTAAACTTCTAACAGAATTCATAAAGGACAGTTTCAATCATTTCCGTTCACATATCAGCAGTTATTAAAAAAAGCTGGTGTCATCAGATAATTAATTCATAGATAAATAAAGATTTCGCCCACTCGATAAGTAACATTTACAGATCCAGTAAATACAGTTAAAGGGCCTTTACTCTTATATGAATTATCAGACCAACCCGACAAAGGTAACATCCCCTTACCAGTAGAGCAGGGACAATTGCCGGAGTACCCGGGTATCTGGAAGGGTGACACTCCTACCCGGGTCCTAGGCCCGTTTTATTAAACTTCTTACGAAAAAAATAACCGTAAGTAAAAATCACAAATCGTACCTGGTGTTTTCATTTATTGTTCAATTCTGCCTTGCAATAACTCATTGGAATCGTCTTTAGAAGAAGATTCCGATGAGATAATGCAACACAGAATTCCATATTTAGTTACTTATCTAGTATAGAAGCAATTTTAATTTTTGACTTTTGTAAAAAAAATGATCGCAATATGTCTAGTTAAACAGGCCCTTGAATCACTACCCGTTAGCGACTTTTCTACAAGCACTATTCCACTTTTGGGATCAACTTCAGAAAAGAGTCTTCAAATCTTTTCTGAAGATGGTTTCCAGAGGGTCCTGCGGCCTAACATAAGTTAGTCTTGATGGTCCTGGCTACAAATTAGCGAGTCACAAACTCACAACACATGCCTCCCTATAGTTCCTGGCGGATTTTGCATGTTCGATCCTTTTTTGTCTTGAAACATTCTTGATTCGCCTTTGCATTAAGTTGATGAAATTAATGAATGAACAGTAATCATCGGGTGCTAGAGAACCCGCGAGTAACGAGATCTCGAGTGATCGGGTAATAATTTCTACTCACACCAGATCAATTCATCAGTTTATTGACTTACGTTCAGCTACAGATTGCACAACCTGGCGAAGTATGATAGCAAGCTCTTGTGTACTCAGCACATTTAATGACGTCACAGCTTCTGTTGGACTTAGTCTGGTTCCTGATTTTTCTACAGCATACACGACATTCACAGAGGTGCTTTCACCTTCCCGGGATACATCGTGAATCTAGTAATCAGAAGTAGTTATTTGTTTAATGTGGAAAGAAGTTTTGCTGACGATTCTATCGGCCGAGTGAGTTAGAGATGAGAAAGCGACAACTCGATTCTGTAAAAACTAAAGTTTAATTAAACTTGCGTTACGGTAACAGACCCTTAATGGATCTGCAACAGTATCGAACTCATGATTTTTCAAAAATTTGACCGTGATTTCCTAATGAAAATCATTAGAAAACCTCGGTTAACAGTGTTAAAGTTCATTACTTCCTAAATGTTGCGGAACTATTGCGGGTCCACTATCTTAAGCGACCACTTAGGGTACCAATGACAAAGCGGTCGCTTATGGAAATTGTTGCTTATTACAATATTTAAAGATAAAGAAGACGCGTTATTTGAAAGCAAATTATTATTATTATCATCATAATTAGTTGTGGATCTAATCTTATCTATTGGTTTTGTAGCGATTTTGAATGGTTTAAGTGAGTGTTAATAATAAAAGAATGGAGCGCTATGCGAGTGATTTAGAAAGTTTTGATCGGAATGATTGTCAATTTCGCGATGTTTTCAACTGTTATCTTTCCAAAGAGTTTTTTTCCATCTTGACCACAGGTAACAGTTAGTAACATCGTGAAATTGGCATTCATTTCAATCAAAACCATTCTACACCGCTAAATCAGCGCTCCATTCATTTATTTCAAACACTCACTCAGACCATTCAAAATCGCTACAAAATCAGTAAATAAGATTAGATCATCAATTACGTTTAAAATGAATATAGCCAGAACTAATGCGATTTCTCTGACATAATTGAAATTATTAGCGTCTCATTGTTTCTTAAAGGAATGGGAAGGTATTTATAGAACTTGTATGCATATTTTATTAAAGGGAGGTGATACAATGTCGCGAATTTTGTTCACCGTGAACAAAATTCGCGACATTGTATCACCTCCCTTTAATTTTACTCAAAGTTTACTCATCACAATCATTCAATTTCATTCCAAAATAATTTATAAATCTTTCACATTGTCATTTACACAATATTGGTAAAGTAGCTATCGGAGACAAAATACTTACATGAACAGAGGCCTCTCCATTGTTCGTGTATCTTTTGCGTCGAAGATTTTCAAACAGACCTTGTTGCATGAGTCGCTCTCTTTCAAAGGCTTCACTGTAAGCTTCGGCCATTCGTTGTTCTAAATCTGTACGGAAGCTTTCGCTTGAAATGTCAATCGTTTTACGTACTGCGAGGACTGAAATAATTAAGCAACTTTTTTGCAACAACTTAAAATTGTATCATCAAAAGATGATTAGAACTATTTTCAATTTTGAACTATCAAAATGTCAATGACCGACTAATCAAAATTAACTTTAATGAGAGATATTCCTAATTTCATTTTATTTTTAACTATTTGCGTGCCAATTTTATGGTATTTTCCCCAACACCTTTTTAAGAATTCGGCCCTCTTTTAGGATAACAAAACAAAAGTGACCGTATCATAAATGTACTCCTTTTGAACACCAGTACACTCACATATTGTGATTCCATATCTGTAACATTATAGGTAGATTTTTTCCCTGTGAGCCGTGAATTCTACTTTCAACGGTAAGATTCCTGTGCCATTTATCCAAAATAGATAAAGCAAGTTATAACAACACCTTCAAAAAGTTACAATTTACCTTTCTAACGAAAGTTATTGCTTTTCTTAAATCGTAATATGTACACATACATGTGCTCTCATTATTGAAGAGAAAGGATGAGGTTCAAATCCTATTAGATCCTTTTTTAATATACCCGGTATACCCATAGTAATGGACTCGGCGTCTATGTCAGAGCTCAGTTTTGAAATTCACCTATAGCATTTTATTTTCATTTTGAATGCAGGGCTGGCTACCTCGTCTAAATAAATTTGGTTGAAAACAATGGATTGATATGACACGTTTAACCCCTACAAAACATAAAGTAGTCATCTAGCAGTTTAAAGGAGTAACTTCTTACCCGTTTTCACCCAGAAACTTTCGTCAGAGTTAGTAATGTTATTCGTTGTTTGATCTGGTGTCTGTGGTGTAGACTCCGTACTACTAGGAGTTGTTGAGAAAATTATACTTGCTGTTGAATTAACTGATTCTGATTCAAGTTGAATCGATGAAGACGCGGGTGTAAAACTTGAGATGGTAAATAAAGATGGTAACAATAAATCACTTGAATTCGCCTTATTGATAGATGGCATTGAGGACAAATCAAGTGATTGAATTGATGAGATGCCTATCGTTGGTTCCATGCTGAGAATCGTAGAGCTGACCTCGTTACTGGTGGTAGTACTTAGCTGCTCGTCTGTAAATGAGATCGGGTGATCATTTGTTGTTAGTGAAGTAAAGTCACTATTGATTGTATCCAATGTGAAGGTTTCCATTGTCGACATCAAGATAGAACTTTCTATGGATGCGCTTAAAGTCATTGTTGGAAGAGATTGTGGAACTGATTCAGATGAACCGGTTGATAATATCACTGCGGAATCAGAGGTGTCTATGAATGTAACACTTGAAAATTGACTAGAGATTGAGTCACCACTGTTGAACACTGACTCAAAGGTAGACATTTGCGACATCACAGAATTCGGAATTGGTAGTGATGTAACTGGGGATGTAGAAAACTCAAAAGCGGTAGGAGCTGTACTTAATTCAGTGTTTACTTGAATTTGTGACGAGAACATTTGACTTGTATAATCAACAATATTTGATAAAACGGAAGAGGGTGATGTTGGTGGTTGATCAATTGTTCCAAGAGAAGATGATTCGTCTATTTCTGATATCTGGGACGCTAAATTGGTTCTTAAAACAGAATCCAGCGTTGTTACTGTTGGTGAAAAGGACAAAAAAGTACCTAGTGAAACTATACTTTCATTTGAAGAAGTAATAAGAGAATTTACAAATGATTCCGTGGATTGTAGTCTTGTGACGGATAAAAGACCAGAGATAGACTCTGTAACTGAAATACTCGTTGCAGCCTCAGACCGCAAATTCGTTATAAAAATTTGCGAATCTGTAAACATGCCAGTCGTCATTGACTCAAAAATACTAGAACTGTCTAACTTTGCGTCACTTTTGCTTGAAGGCGTTGACAGAAATTCGGATGTTAGCAGAAAATCTGTACTTAATGTTGATGTGGTGTTTGAATCTAGTGACACAAGACGTGAAGTTTTTGGCGTTGACGGATAGATGATAGACGAATAAGGCGTATAAACACTTTCTACACTTAAATAATCCGTGCTAGGTATAGTTGTTTCTATAATGCTGAAGGTTAGCGTTGTTGATGAGGTTAACTCGATACTTCCCAACAATGTGTGACCCATACTAGAAATAGAATCTACTGTTGGCATCGTAGATTTGGTCGTTTGGGGTTTGAATGTATCATAACTCTGAATTGTTGTAATCATTTGTTCTGAGATACCCGAAGTAAATTTAGCTGATACCGTTACCGAATCTTCAAATGATGGAAATAGTGTTAATTGGGACATTTCTGAAAATGATGAATATAACTTCGAATGAGGAATGGAACTAGCCACTGAATTCATTTCAGACATATCCGAGAAAATGACACTTGATGATGCTTCGAAAGTTGGTAAATCTTCACTATTAGACTGGGATGACGCTTGCGGTTGTGATTCAGTAAATGGCAAATATACGGAATCAGTTGTTGTATTAAAATGAAATGGACTAATCGACGTTGCGTTAAAAATAGAATCAGATTTCAATATTGCTGATTGTTGAACACTCATTGTACTTAAATTGCTTGTTGGTGAAGGCACAGATGTAGACTCATTAAGGTAAGATGAACTGGGGTTAATGGTTAGGAACACCGAATTACTAGTCACTGATGAAAAAGGCTGCGATGAAAGACTTGTCTTTGTCAACGTGTCTGTCTTATTATACTCCGACGATAATATATCTAAATCACTTGAACTTTCAGTTAGCGTCGGTGTCGTCGTTACTGAAGTTGTTAGAAATACAGATCTTAATGAATAACTGTATTCACTACTAAAGGTTCCGCTCGATGTTTGAAAATAATTTGATGATGGTGATAAATCTGTTGATTCGATACTAAACCCTGTACTAAATGACAGTGTCACAATATTAGACAGAGTTGTTATTTCCGTTCCTGAATACGCAGTTAATTCAGAAACTGGTAACGATTCCTGAATCATACTCTCTGTTATAAATAATGAGTCAATATCTGACATAAGTACAGAAGACACTGAAAACATGCTGTTTGTATTGAATACCGAGTCCGAATGAAATGTTCCAGGTAATGGTGAATTCACTGAATACAACGCCGATGCTGATTGCTGAGGTTCATTAGACATTTGCAACGAATGTTCCACTGTTGTTACATACACTGACATATCAGATTGTTGTGAGTCATCTATGATACCACTTGGAAGATCGGTGTTTATAGAAGTTAATGTCGTTTCAATCGAGTGTTCGCTTGACGATATTGGTAATGTTTGTGAAAGCATACTTTCAAGCCTAGAACTTGTTGAGATTGTTTGCTTGTCAAATACCGAATTTGTCATGTTTAGTTGTGAATCATCTGAAAACAAACTAGTCACACTCGAATGTGTATCTAACATTCGCGAAGCAGTCGAGTACATAACATTAGAAGTTATTTCCTGTGAAGAATAATCGTGAAAGATTGTTGGTGTAGGTTTAATGATAGAGCCTGTGATAGGAGAGGTAAAACTTTTTGAATATATGTCTGACACTCGTGAATATTCAGTAAGTAAAGAAGAAACATACATTAAATCTGATTTTGACATGACATTAGATGTAATGAAACTTGCATGTTCTGAGCTACTGTAAGTCTCACTCATGTTATTCATTTCTGTAAGAAGAGATGTCGTTGCAATAAAAACACCTTCCTTTTGTATGATCGTGGAATCATCAATACTAGCACTATTTATCTCCGTTGGAATAGTTGAACTTGTTTCCGTATGTCTACTTTCATTAAGTAATGAACTGTTCCCAAGCGAGCTTGTTTCTTGCTTGAAATCTGTTTTTGTTTCTATTGATGATATACTCAACATTTGGTCACTTTGTGTATAGGAGAACGTATTGTAAGATGTTTGAATACTGCTCGTGACATCAGAAGAGACAAACTCTGATTCGTTGATAATTTCAGAGCTTTGCAAATCGAAAATGGATGCAGACGTGTAGCTGATGTGAAGACTCGATGATGGTACGAGGGAGGGTTCTATGATGACTGTTTTTGGCGTTGATGGCGATGCTTCATGTGATTGGGAAGTGGAAATCTCTGCAATGAATAAAGATAACGATGTGATATTGAAGTTTAGAATACCCCAAATACAAGAGAGAGAGAGAGAGAGAGAGATAGAGAGAGAGAGAGTGAGAGACAGAGCGAGAGAAAGAGAGGGAGGAAGAGAGAGAGAGAGAGAGAGAGAGAGAGAGAGAGAGAGAGAGAGAGAGAGAGAGAGAGAGAGAGGAGAGAGAGAGAGAGAGAGAGAGAGAGAGAGAGAGAGAGAGAGAAAGAGAGAGAGAGGAGAAGGCCTTTAATCAAAATACCATACATCTATGTTATCCGCCATTGTCTTTCCGTTAGACAAACAAATTTTGGGAAAATTACTCTGATTCAGAACAATTGCTTGGGTGTTTCATTTTTGGGGGGATAAGATTGGGTTATGTATATGGAGTACCTGCTTAGTGCAAACATTTTTTTTCTTGTTATACATCTAAAATATTTTTTCATAAAAAACAAACACTATCGCCTTTTAATTCAAATTAATGTTCGGCAATACAGTTTTTTGGTTCCCTATTCTGAGAAAAAAAAGTAAATGAAATAAAAAAAAAATATAAATTATTCTGCAGCCCAATCGTGTAGTTTCGCGATAATTTGTATAGAATTCTCAGAGAAATGTGAGAAGGGTTCGTGTTGTTAACCGGACATATGCACTATAATTGTGTTTTACGGTTGTTTACCCTAACTTCTTTACAATTCATTGAATAATTGATGAACATTGTTTCGTCTTTCTTTCAAGAAGTACCTGAATCATGCGAACTTTCTAGCTTGTCCACTCTTAAACTCTTCATTATAATTCTGCTGAATTAATTGTTATGGTACTTTTTTGTTAGTAATATGATACACCTAAACAATATTTAAGTAAACCATGGTATTAAGCGAATTTTTGATAGAATCGTGAATTCCATATTCATTCTTTTACAATGAATTTATTTAAAACCGGTTGATTGAAGCAATTTGTGAATGATACAGTTAACAACAACGTGAAATTGACAAGGTGAATGTTTTTGGAATGATTTTGGAACGAAATTGAATGAGTATGTGGAGCGACTTTTGAGTGTATTTAATTGGAGGTAATCCAGTATTGCAAATTTTGTTCAGGATGAACAAAATTAGCAATAATGATTACCTCCCTTTAATAAAATATGCCTAAAAGTTCTGTAAATTACTTCCTATTTTTTCAAGAACCAATCAGACGCTAACAATTTCAATTGTGTCAGTGAAATCGCGATTTTTCCCATTTGTTTTTATTTTGAATGAAGTTGTTGGTTGTGTACTTTTTAGTCATTTGGAGCGTTTTTGATCGATTTGAATGAATATTTGGAATCGATGGATGGAACGCTGAGTGAGCGATTAAGAATGTTTTTGATTGAGTTTAAAGTCAATTTCACGATGTAATTAACTGTAGATTGACTGGGATAAGTCATCTTCACGAGTCAAGGGGTATCGAATTGATAGCTTCTTCTCGAAGATAAGTAAAACGTTCGTAACCCTTGGTTCGACAAGCTTGGGATAAGTAGCCAATGGCTCGTATGAAATTTAATGATTGTACCAATTAGAATGCGAAAAAAAAAATAAATAATGGAATCACTTTGAATTACATGTGAATTATAGAACGGTTCCTTTTCGAATGTATTTGATAAGATAAATGTGCTTATCTAGAGTAGAGACGTTTTCCATATTTCCTTTATCATATGGAACGGAAAAAAATATCAGAACAGAAAAATAAAACTTTGATATTATCTTGCTAATACGGACAAAAAATATTGATAAAATAGCTACTGGTACAGTTAGAAACATCGTTAAATTGGCACTCATTCCGATCAAAATCATTCTAAACCATTCGTTCAGCGCTCCATTCATTCATACAAGCACTCACTCAAACCACTCAAAAACGCTCAAAAATCACTAAAGATAAAATCAACAACTTAATTCAAAAAAGATACTGCTAGAAAAAAATGGCAATATGAATAAAATGCATGTAATTAAAAATAATAGCGTCTAATTGGTTCTTGAAGAATTATGAAGCTATTTATAGAACTTGTATGCATATTTTATGAAAGGGAGGTAATAAAAATAGCTAATTTTGTTCATTTTGAAAATGATTAGCGCTATTGGATTACCCCCCTTTAATTTCACTTAGAACTCGTTCCGCACACTCATTCATTTTTATTCATATATCATTCCAAAATCATTAATCTTGTCAATTTCACGATGTTCTTGACTGAAGTGATGGTCTTCAGCAGAAGTTGACTATTTTTTGCTACATTATGGCCTATTCAACAAATGTGACCCGTCACGCAAAAAGGGACTATCTGGGAACTCTTTTAAATGAATATTTGCAAGAAAGATTCTGTCCAGCCTAGGTCAACCAGAGGTCGCATTTCAAAAATTCTTTCACGGGAAGGTAGATTGATCATCCTAAATTCAGAAAATAAGCAAAGTGCGAAATGTTTTGAGCCTAGTCAGTCTGCGCACTTCTTTACGCACCACCCAGATTTTCCTTTTTCGCGTGACGGGTCACAAATATTAAATTACGAAACAAATCGATGGATCAGCGGAAAACTACTGTAAGTGCCTATAAATATATATAGTTTTGCACCGAAACCCCAATTTGCCCATGGATATCCGATGATATGCTAGAATTTTAAGTTCATTTTGGATGACTGTATATAGGTTTTAATTGATAATCTAAGTACAGTCAGACCATATGTCACCGCGATAAGCTGTGAAATTTCGATTAGCTGTAGAGATTTCTTGCTAATCATAATTTGACTGGTCACAGATGTTCCTTAAACCCTTTAACAAACATCAATACAGATGACTGTCAAAGTTGGAGCCAAAACAAAAAGACAAAAAGAATTGCACGTTAAAATTGATGATGCTAATTAAAACGCATTTCTTCCCATAAGTGATACCTTATTTAATATGGAACAAGTAAAATGCATATTTTCTCAATTCAAAGGATACCTTTGATTTGAAATAACTGGTAATTAAACTTACAAATGTACGTATTCATATTAGAACAGGGAGTGTTACACCGATTCAAAATGAACTAAACAACATGAGAAAGAAATATGACATAATTTTGTTATTGTTTTTTTTACTGAGCCCTAGGAAAATAAAAGCAAACTTCACGAGATTTAATTTTTATTTTTATTATTGAAGACAGGTTTACCTGTCTTTCAATATAGGGATCGTCGCCATCGGATTCTTATAACAAACCTACATGTGTCATTACGCTAAAAAAAGTAGACCCATTCATAAAAATAAACGCGGCAAAAGTAATCAATAGTGTAGCAATACGTGTATACCGTAAAATTTTGGTGCTGACCTAAATTCTGGCCGGGACCTCAGGGGAGTGAACACGTGATCTATGCAGTAGTTGCCTGCAGAAACGTGTTTTACTTTCGTAAATGGTGCTGTTTTAGGGCGTTTTCGGCTGCAATCTTTTGCATTTGCTCAAAATTTTCAATTGCATCCTACAACTGTTTTTATACATAGCATTGGCAAGCTATTGTAACGAGTCAGGGGACAGGGTCGGTTTTCTCTCTCACCAGCCTCTTACTATCTCTCTATCTCTCTATCTGTGGAAAGTTGCAGATTTAACTGCAAAACGTCGCTCGAGGGTTGCCGCTGCCAAAAGTGAGCTCAGTCAGTAAAGGAATTCAAAGAATGACGAAAACGACCATTTAAATTTCAGTCTACGAGGCAATTATTATTTCTTCACTGTAGTTACAACGTTTTCATTACAATTTTTTCTATAAATTCCTAAATTTGGTAGAGTGAAGCGGAATAGCGACGTAGTGTTAGTTCCCTAACCGTCGAGATCGGACTGAGCTGGTGAGCAAAGAAACGCTGCCTATTTATATCATTCGAGCGCGTGCGACCAAAAATATTGGTCACGACGTTGGTCATGACCAAAAAAGTTGGTCGTACGGCCAAAAAAAATGGTCGCGACCCAAAAAACGGGTCACGACGTCGTTGGTCACCCTAGAAGACTCTGAAATGGTTCTGACGGCTTTCTCTAAATTAAGGAACTAACCTCCTTAGAAAATCAAATATTTAGTGAAAAGAAGCTGTCAAAACCCCTAAAACGTGGTTACTATAAATAATAGTGAAATTGACCTTGACGATCATGTGATATAAACAAACTTTGTACACATAATGCAACTTTCACGGGTCACCGAATCCACTCAATATCCGGTAAAAATAGAAAACATTCTGCAAGATTAGATCGACCTTTTGACGAAAAATGCAAGAACTAGCGAGTGTCAGACCTCGACAGCGATTTATAAGTTAAGTATAATGCTCAGAAAATGATATGCATTAGTTGTCTTGCATTGCAGAAAATAAATAAATGAAAAATCGACAGTCAAAATCGGACGGAGCTGTTTATGGATTCCGGCATTCCCGATCAAGCAAAAATGGACTAAAAGTCTCCAAATGACCTGAATACCCTAAGAAATCTACAAGATCTAGTTGCACGAAGTGTTTTACTGTGCATGTAGACCAACAGATCTGATCTGGGTCTACAGCACATGATTTATTCCGTGTATTCTAGTACCTACAACACAGGGTTGAAACAGATTAACACAGTATGCACAGGGATTTCTTACAGTAACTGCCTCAGAAATACATGTACAGACTGACCCCAAATCATAGGAGTGAATAATTATTAGGAAAACTGGAATGCACAAAAGAAATTTACATGCTGCAAGTACCCACAACATCAGACAGAAATAAACGGATACAGCATATACAAGGATTGATAAGACATTATCTCTTCAATACTTGGACAGGCTGACCCCATTAGATTTGTGATACCGAAAATATGTCGGATACTAGATGCTCAAATACTGCTGAAAGTGATTGAAAATCAGGGGATAATCAGGATACATCACTATTTTCAGTTCCCCATGTTAGACTCCCTATTTCTCTTAAAATTGTGTGTTTGTGTGTCCTTAAGGTCCGTCTCCCGGGCCTGTCGTAGTGTAAATAGATAAAAACTAAAATAGCACAAGGCTATTTGAATAAACTCGTAAACACTTGGAATTTCCTATGTTTGAATTTTTACTTGGATTTACGGAGATATTTCGATGGCTTATCAAATTACTTTCTTATTAGGCTTGTTTTGTCTATCCATATTGTACAGCATTTGGAACATCACTCGGTCATATCCGTAAACGGCAACAGATCGTGATCGTGATATTCACTCGGCAATCATCGGGCGATCTCCGAAGTCTCAGATAAATGTAGGTTACGGAATCGGCCGAGTTGTGACGAATGCGTTAGATTGGCCGCGTGGTGTTCCAAATGGCCTATACAGTAGTACCATGCATGCGCGATCCCGGTTTTGAGTTTCTGCTTTTGTTTTCGACAATTTTCTGACAATAACAGAAACTGTTTTGGAAACTGGAATGGATGTTTTTGTAACATTCTGGAGTGGACTTTGAAAGAATTCTAGTCAAGGTGATAAATGCTGTAGCTCGGGATTTCATTAACGATCTGTCATTTTGGCAGTTTGTCAAAATTGATAGTTCACCGGATAGTTCAATCCGAATCTTGATCTAGAAAAGCAGTTCGTGGAAAAGGCCTGAAAGGTTGGTTGTCTTAACAGGTTGATATATTATTTTGAAGTAAAAATAATTTTCTACTAAGTAAGACCATATGCAAGGAGAATAACCTGAAATGGAGATCGAAATATCTCAATGGAAAAATAGAAATAGAATGTTTCACTCCTGGAAGAAACTTAAATGGTATTCATAAAAAAAGCTACAGCTATTGTACGGGAAAATACTTCTTCTTAGTATTGACTTTGACTAGTAAAAGTATAAGAATATTGGTATTACTTTCATTGCTTCTTCTATGTGGAGATAATTAGTCAAATCCTGGATCAGATAATGAATGTAAAAGAAATTTGAACAAATTTCCAATTCAGGGCAATATTCACCATGGCAATGAAATGTTCAGCTCTTTATCAAGGGGTAACTTAGCAATGAGTGTCATTTGGATTAACATTTTATTTAAGATTTTTACACATCCACTTAATAAGTTTGACTGGGAAAAAATCGGATTTGGATCATATTGGATTGCTGGGGATAATCTATACAATTTTATAAAACAGGGTTGCAATAATTCATATGAGTTTTTAGAATACAGGAATATTGCCACCATATTTATGTTGGTTACATGAATATTTTTCATTTAGGATATTGAAAACTTACACTTGGGGATGAATAGCGATTATGAAGGCAGTTACCCTCTTGTTAAGCTTGAATTGGCTAGAGGGATAGGTTTATCTGGAAGTGATGATTCTTCAAAGTAAAGCATATTCATTTGTTAGGAAGGTGCAGTTTCCATATGTAACCATCAATGATTGTTTTAACTTTTTGATTCCCACTCAAGAGATCTTCTCAAAACGCCACAATTTTCATTCCAATTGTTAATATTCAGTCCTGTCTTCAATTCAGGCCTTTCAGGCCTTTGATTAATGTTTGTGACCTATTAGTGTATATATTATATGTGAATTGACCTTGTGTGACGATGTTCTTTGTACAAGTCTGTCTGTCTCTCTATCTCTCATGATTGTTACATTACTAAATTCTGATTGGGTTTGAATCAATGTTTATCGAATCTTTAAAGTTTTTTTGTAATATCGAGGCGTCTGGATCACCTATAAATGGATTCCTATTATTTCTCTCTCGAGCAATACCGTGACATCGAGGCATAAAGATCCCATTTATAGTAATGATTTTTCCCCAAAAAGAAATAAGAAAATGATGTGAGAAATCTGCAGCATATTACGATTTGAAAACAAAACGCAGTGTTTCACTGCGTTTTGTTTTCAAATCATAAATTGCCAAAAAGATCTCCACAAGCGATCGGAACGTATATAAGTATATATAATAAAAGGAAATAGTTATTCTTCAAGCATATGGACCAAAGTACCACCAGAAGCCGAATAACTTTTACAATTACCCCAAATTACTACACTTATACCCGAGGTACTTAACAGTATACTTAAAAGTCCGAGCAATGTTCCGGAAGTTTTTTTTACCTGAACTTGATGCCGACTGGCACATAACGCCGTGATACAAAAAGGTACATTGTATTATCCATATCAAATAGTAGGTGTTCATCATAAACAAGGTTCCTTTGAAGTTGTTAGTATTCACATTTTACATTATCCGCCATGGTATAATGAAGTCACTTTCTTAGTAGAGGGCAGATTTTTTTCCCTGTACAGTCAGCTGGTAGTAATCGCTTTCAAGAGACAGAACTATCACACAAACATAGACCAGAATGTAAGGTTATTCTGATAACAAAAACAATTACAACAACAGGTAAGCACGGACTCATCCAATTGATTCTTGCGAACATTCAATTAATCTGTATATCACATAAGTCCACAGAACAATAAATTTAAGATATGTAGAGTTATCAAGCAAATATCATTTTCAGATACATTAATAAATCATCGTTTTCAAACGCATAAATAATCCACCTAAATACAAATATAGTAAATTCCTTTCAACTGTAGTATCACAAGAAAGTCCCTGATTTATCACCCCTCAATGACAGATATCCCAATAGAGGCGACAGATACGGCGAAAACCACGTTATCTATAATCATAATCCAGGTAAATAGGAAACATGCTATATAGAGTCAAAATCACAGATCGATATTGGAGGTAAACATTGGGCCAACTTATTTCTCGCCCGCTTTCGGGTCGGGTGTAGACTGGTCTCAATGTCGAATATCAGTATAGCCTATTCTAGGCTATTCTGATAGTCGATATGTGGACCAGTTTAGAGCTGGTATCCCGCTTTCTGAGAGATACTCTGATCTTGCGGGCAACAGTACCCGCCCAGGGTCAGAAATAAGTTGGCCCAATGACGTTTCCATACGCGGATCTAAAATACATTTCTCGGGAGGAGGGTCTAATCAATTTTGTATAAATCCGACAATCATTACCAGTAAGTGAGTAAAGCATCGTTACTACAGCTTGAACATTTCGCACAACCACTGACAAAATAATATTTGAGCCTGTGCGTGGCATTTCCAACAATTTGAAATGTGCTTGAGGTGAAAATAGCGTTGAAAGCCACATACTGTAAATACAAAGTTTCCCGATGATCTACAGATACTTTGAGACCCTATCTATTCATTTAACGCATAGTGAAGACTCTGGCCAGACTGTGCGAATGCAAAGACTGGCCAGTATCTTTTCCTTGCGCATATTTGAAATTGTCGAAAATCTCACGTACAGGCATATTATAATTTTATTTTCTAACCACACCTTTACCGAAAATCTAGAAGTTAGGGCCCCCGCCCTTTTATCTGCGCTTAGTTTCTATTGTAATGCTGCCGTAAAACAACATGCTAAGAATCGTGCATGTATCTTCATTTCATAAGAAAAGAATAACATAGCCCTATTCTTGGGAATTAAACGCAAGTCATCGGAGTTAAGTTTTTTTAATATAAATTTTCTGAGTACCAACAAGTTAAGATTTCGTGGTTAGGTCTTTCATCGACCATATGCATTCGGAACACCACTCGGCTAATCTCACGATCAACCTCGGATGTACATAGACGGACTATTTTTAAAATTACGGGAAACATTGGAAAAACTCGATGACGTCACTTTAAATGACGTTAGCCCTCGAAACTGTGAGTGAAATCATTCGGCGTCGCCAACGCTACTCGTTTAAGTCACTGACATGGAACCATCGTATCCTCATATAATTATCTTTAGAATCTTAAATTACGGCTGCTAAAAATCTAAATTTTTGAGAATGATTCGTCATTCTCAAAAAATTAAGACTTTTCAGCCGTTATTTACTGTAAAAGTTATAAATCTACAGTGCTAGTTTTTCTTACACTGTTCCCGCCTAACAAAATGCACGATTTTGTTATAGTGCGGTTTTATTGACTTAAATCTGACCCCTGCTATTTAGATGAATACAAATATGGTTATTCCTACTTGGCTTTGCACGTGCTTTCATAGGAATGAATAACAAACGATATTGAATGTATTATACATTTTGTTTATTGATAAAATATGTCGGTAATTGTTATTTAAGCATTTTTTCTTCAGAGGTCAAAGTCGGGTCAAATTAACCAGGCATTACATACCCATCCGCCTGACTTACATCTAAGGTCTGTTGCAGTTCACGGAAATGGCCGAGTGATGTTCCGAATGCGACCATATGGTGACTCACGCCTTCCACTTGAACCACTGTCTGAATTTTTATATTAAGTAGTTTTAAAAATAAAAAATCTTTAGGAATTGATATTTTTTTTCATTTACGAGCGGCGAACCCCTTCAAGTTGGTTATGATCATATAATAATATGTACTAATGTTACTAGCCGCCGTCATAGCGCGGTTGGTAGCGCGTCGGACTGTCAATCTAGAGGTCCCGGGTTCGATCCCCGACGGCGGCATCCATTCTTTCCGACTATTTGTCTCTCACCAATGGGTTGATAATCGTAGACCTATGTGAGATAGCAGCTGGAGGCTAGGAAAGATTGTGATGGTTGTACTGGTGAGAAGGATAACAGGAATCCATTGTTAGGTGATCCAGCCGCCGCGATATAACTGAAATAATGTTGAAAGCGGCGTAAATCTCCATTCAATAATTGAAAAAAAAAAAAAAAAAAAAAAAAAATAACCAATGATACTAAATGTGATTTTAGGAAATTAGTGTACCGTTTTGAATCTCGTACCATTTTTCATTTTTTGTACATGTATCAAGGGCGGGAAGCTTTCTACATATCTATTCCAGAAGAACTGTTCGATTCGGCACGCTCTTGTAAAAATCAGCACGTCGGGTATTATATAAATTGTCAAAATGTGTCGCGATCCATGTTTTAAATATGAATTACTAATCCGAAAGTATTAAGAGACTTATCTAGTTCAACATGTCCTATATAATCCTTTGTTTACATTTCTTCATTTGAGGTCAGTCCTCATATATAGCAGACACAAATTTCAAGTGTTTTAAATCAAGAGATATAGAGAAAATAAATGTTTCTTGATTCACGGGGGTATTAAATGGAAAACGTTATCACACTTCAATGAATTTTCAAAACGGGTGGTTAAATAAGCGTCATTAAGTTTTTAGTTCCGGATCTCCGTAAATAAACAAAAAAAAAATTTTCTTATAATTCAATAAAGAATCGAAAATGTAAAACAAAAATACAAGTTTGGAACTTTTTTTGAATAGTTTGAGTGAGTGTTTGAAATGAATGGACGGGGCGCTAAGCGAGTGTTTATGAATGATGTTGATCGAGGGGAATATCAGTTTTAAGGCGTTACTAACTGTATCAATAATTCTCTCAAACGCTCATTGTAAAAGACGAGACATAGAATTGAATTGATATACGAGGCAATCTTGCCTATATGACGTCACTTGGTTATTTTAGCTATTTAACCCTGATTGAACAAAGCGGACAATTTTAGACTTATCCAAATTCAAAGAATTTCAAACGTAAATTCATTGTACGTTGAAATTGAAAAGAGACTGCTAAATATTGAAGAAAACGTCGAGAAAAAGAGACAGATTAGATCTACTGAAAACAAGAAATTTATAATGGTATAATACTATATTACCTCCCTTTAAAGTTTTGAGCGAACGGTTAAGAATGGGTTTCAATTTCACGATTTTCATAACTGTAAAGTGTTACAGGTAAAGTTCCTCTTAAGGTAGTGGAACCGTAATTGTTTTGCAATGTCTCAGAGGTAATGAGCTTGAACAGTGTTAACCGAAGTTTCCTAATGATTTTCATTAGGAAACCTCGGTTAACATATTGAAAGAATATGTGGTCCGAAATGTTGCGGAACTATTACGGGTCCACTACCTTAATCCATTTAGATTTTAACTTTATGTACCAAGCACATCTCGGACAAACTTACAGCTAAGGAAATCGAGAAATTGGCATGATGGATGATTTTTGAATGAGTGAAATTGAATGAGTTAACAGAAAAAGATAAAAAAGAATATCCTACGAATAGCATGAAATAAGCGATTCCATACGACCAACCTTGAATAATAATAATTAAAAAAACCTTAGACCGTTCTATAAATAGATTTAATATGTCGCTTACTGGACCAATATAACTTTTTAACTTCATTTCACAGTGTTTTCAGGTGAGGGATTTGAATGCCGTGAATGTAGCGCGATAGAAGCGACTTAGACTTTTCTAATCGGTGTAAATTTTTGATGTCAATAACTGTACATACATGAGTACAGGTTATTACATCATGAAATTGGCATTTAACTCAATCAAAACCATTCTAAATCGCTCACTCATCGCTCCATTCATTCATTCATTCCAGACACTCACTCAAACAATTCAAAAACGCTCCAAACTCACTGAAAAACATGTAACAACAACTTTGTTCAAAATAATTATACCTGGGAAAAAATCGGGATTTCACTTATTTGATTGGAATTGTAAGCGTCTGATAGGTTCTTGAAGAAATAGGGAGCTATCTATAGAACTTTTATGCATATCTTATTAAAGGGAGGTAATCAATATTGCTTATTTTGTTCATCCTGAACAAAATTTGCAATACTGGATTACCTCCCATTAAGTTCAATCAAAAGTCGCTCCACACATTCATTCAATTTCATTCCTAAATCATTCCATAATCATTCACCTTGTCAATTTCACGATGTTGTTTACTGTAAGTTTATTCGGATGGAATCAAAGTATAAAACACATATAATTGACCCATCTTGGTCAGGGTATATTATCAAACGAAATCACATCATAAAGATCTTGAAGTTCTTTTCTAACGAAGTGTTGTTGTTATATAAATAAGGCAGGTTGAACGTCAAGTCGATTACCTGTAATTGAATCTGGAACTTATTAATTATTTATAGCGATGATTTGCCTTATGGGAAAAGACCCTATACTGACGTAGAAACGATCCGACAACATCTGTCCAGCGTTCAGGATGACGAAACAGTGCAAACAGTTTACCAATTATACCCCGCTTTGCACCTGCACTTGCGTGCAAAGCGGGGCATAATTGGAAAACTGTTTGAACTGTTTTGTGATCCTGAACGCAGGGCTGTTTTTAGGTAGTCCGATACTATTAGCAACTTGTTCCAATTTTTTAAGGGGGATATTTATGTTATTGAGAATTTTTGCAGTTAGTTACATCATGAAATTGACATTCATCTCAATAAAGATTACTCTAAATTGATCAATCAGTGCTCCATTCATTTTTTCGAAACACTCACTCAAACCATTCAAAACGCTACAACCGATTGAAAAATATAGAATTAATAGCGTCTTTCAAAATTAACTTGGATAGAGAAAAATCGCGATTTCACTGAAATAATACAAATTGTAAGCGTCTTGAAGAAATAGGAAGTTATCTATAGAATTTGTTTACACATTTTATTAAAGGGGGGTTATCAATATCGCTAATTTTGTACATCCTGAACAAAATTTGATATGTAGGATTACCTCCCATTAAAATCACTTTAAACTCGTTCCTAAATCATCCCAAAATAATTCACCTTGTCAATTTTACGATGTTGTTAACTGTACCTGAAAAGGATTCGTCTTTATGTCTTGAATAAATAAGCCGTTGTGGCCGTATATACAATTAGCAGACGTCAACACCAGTTTTTAGAAACATTAAGTCCAATAGATGT
Organism: Fragum whitleyi; assembly: GCA_948146395.1. Lineage (NCBI taxonomy): Eukaryota > Metazoa > Mollusca > Bivalvia > Cardiida > Cardiidae > Fragum > Fragum whitleyi. The sequence continues at coordinate 34,540,498 of OX411551.1, read as the reverse complement.
GTCGTTTAATGAAGTCTAAGGCTATGACATCACAATGCAATACTTAGAATTAACTTTTATATAAAACATAACCTATATCATGAAAAAAATGTTAAGATATAGATTTCTTCTATAGAAACTTATTCGAAAGCCGTTACACGAGAAAGGGTCATCCTGGCAATGGGTGAAATATTAGAGTAGAAAAAATCGTAAAATTGACAGGGAGAATGACTTTGGAATGGTTTTATAATGAAATTAAATCTGTGCGATGAGCGACTTTTAAGTCAAGTTAAAGGGAGGTAGTCCAACATCGCTAATTATGTTCAAGATGAACAAAATTAGCGGTATTTGTTATTTTACCTTTAATGAAATACAGTTAATAACATCGTGAAATTGACAAGGTGAATGATTTTGGAATGATTTATGAATGGAATTGAATGAAAATGTGGAGCGAGTTTAGAGTAAATTTAATGGGAGGCAATCCATTATCGCAAATTTTGTTTAGGATGAACAAAATTGGCGATATTGATTACATACCTTTAATAAAAAATGCATATAAGTTCTATACATAGCTTCCTAATTCTTCAAAAACCTTTAAGACGCTAACAATTTGAGTTATATGAGTTAAATCGAGACCTTTCTGTATCAAACTTTTTTTTGAATGGCGTTGTTGATTCTTTATTTTTCAATGAGTTTGAGCGTTTTTGAATGGTTTGAATGAATGTTTGGAATGATGGAATGGAGCGCTGAGTGAGCGATTCAGAATGGTTTTGATTGAGGTGAATGTCAATTTCACGATGTAACTAACTGTATGCATACAATTTCAATAAATACCTTCCCATATCTTCAAGAATCTATCAGACGCTCACAATTTTCATTATATCATTGAAAATGTGTTTTTTTTTTGTTTTATTTATTTTGAATGAAGTTGTAGTTTTTTATCTTTTCTGTAAATTTGGGGCGTTTTGAATGGTGTGAGTGAGTGTTTTGAATGAATGGAGCCCTGAACGGGAGATTTTGAATGTTTTTGATGAATGTCAATTTCACGATGTTGTTAACTGTAACCTTGGTCACTATGTATCCTGCTCAGTCTGATCTGTGTCAATACGTTATTAATTTTGTAGGGGGATATTTTCTGAATGATTGGATGTACGATTCGCTTCTTGCACCAATTCCAAAATAGTTTTTTAGATACTATGAATTCAAAATTGTAACATACTTAGGATTTTCTTAAATAACGATATCTATAAACGCACATTTGTCAAACCATGCTTGAATAATTCCATAGTTTCTTCCTTAATGATAAGGTGACCTTTCAGTTCACTAGAAAGAGACCCATGATATTCGCTGTCATCGGCCGATATTTATCCTCTTTGTTCCGTTCAAGGTATATAACTGCAGAACATATAGCTTACATATAGCTTTTGGTAAAAAAGTGAAGGCAACTATCAGCCTAAACCGCCGATATTCTATTTGAGCTTTAATACGTTCGAAAGTGCATTTTGTATGAGACTTACTTTAAAAGTGAGGAGGTGCAGGATCTAAATAATAATCGAAGGTTAAGGTCGAAGTTTAACTTTTATAAGTTAATTTGGTTCGATTGCTAAAGTAGGTAGAATACTTATCGAACACTAAATTCATATGATTCCATGTCCCTGAATGAGAAACAGTGGTTTAAGCCCACTGCTACCCAATTCTACAGATTGGTGAACTGGGGCTGGCTAATAAATAAACCCCTGCGTTGGTGAGATTCGAACCACGGACCTTCAGGTCATGAGTCCGGCGCACATACCACTAGGCCAACGAGACAGTCAACTAAAGTTGTAAAATTGCCCCACAGCAATTGACAATATCTTTCTACAAAGATTTATTTCTCTACGAACGGAAAAAATATCTCAAATGTTGACTTTGTCGTTTTCATTTAATTTTCGCATTGATCAACTATCTTCAACAGTAGTCTTATAACTTATTTTGAAATGCACATCTTTCTGAAGCCTCGACCAAAGTTAGAAGGTTTTATATAAGTCAGAGATAAACTAGCCCTGTTGTCTGTAAAATGTCTACCGCCAGTGTACTGTGCCTTATTTTGGTTCTTGGTTTGGCCGCCGTGTCACAAGCCTATACAATTAGGGTATCACTCTGGCTTTGTGGAGGTACCTCACAAAAAGACAATACTTTTCCACAAAACCTACTTCATTACGCATGGAAAAATATCTCACATATTGAATTTGTCGTGTTTATTTAATTTTCGCTTTTATCAACTATTTAAATACAGTAATCTCTTAACTTACAATCGATATTGCTCGAGCGAACACATCTATTAAGCGACCAATTTCATTAAGCGACCATCATAAAAAGTCCCCTCACCGTAAGCAAATTCCCTGAAAAAGAGAACATTCTTGACGAAAAATTGGTTATTGTTGAAACTTATGTTGTTGAAACCCATTAGAATCGTCTCTATAAGACGATTCTAATGGGTTCAAACATCATAGGATTCACTTCGAATTGGCCGACGATCTATAAATGTTATCAAAATAAACTGTCACATTTATCATGGTATTTCGTATTAAGCGACCATTTCCATAAACGACCGCTTTTTGGTGGTCCCTTTAGTGGTCGCTTAACACAAGTTTTACTGTATTTTCAAAAGCACATCTTTTTGAAGTCTCGACCAATGTTACAAGGTTTTATATAAGTCAGAGATAAACTGGCCCTGTTGTCTGTAAAATGTCTGCCGCCAGTGTACTGTGCCTTACTTTGGTTCTTGGTTTGGCCGCCGTGTCACAAGCCTTTACAACCAGGGTATCACTCTGTCTTTGTGGAGGTAATCTTTGCTTTTAATTTATCCGCCCGACTCCTTTCTGTACAATCCATATAGTTTATGATCCTATAATTTTACAATTGAGAAAAAAATGAGGAAAAGAACAAGTGATTGCAACAAACAATCTGTCCTTTTGCCACATTTTTTTTCTACTAATAATTAAATTATTTCTTTTCAAATTGCAACCAGTGTTCATTATCTTCTGAAACCCCATTTAAGTTAGGACAGTCTATTCCAACAATTTAGAATATGTGCGAGGGATAGACATTAAGATGTCTAGACACCTAAATACTGAAGGTATAAAGTTACCTGACGGTCTACAGATACATTGAGATCTTATTTATCTACTAAAAGCATGTGCGGATGCACAGGCTGGTCAATGTCTTTGCTTTCCGGTTATTTGAAATTGTTGGAAATCATTTCTCCAATTTCTCCATTTCTCTCTTTGTCGGAAAATACTTCTTAGAAATTGCAAGATCTTTATTTTCCACTCATGTATCATTCTCGTTTTAGAATGCGTTGCTAATACATTTACTTGAACGTAAAACATTACTATACAATCCTTTGATTTTGTGAAAAAGTAGATATAATGTTACTTGTGTATCAAACAAAGGGCGTTAATGAACGATATACAAAAATCAACTTCGAGCCCATTTCCCTCCCTTGAATACTGACACGATACTGTTTGACATCCTCCTTATTTTTCCTTTTTTTCTTTTGGTCTTTTTCAGTATCAATTATGAATGTTCTTTAGAATGATCTTTTTCAAGCGTTGACATGTGAATAAAGTGAAGACAGTGAGCAGTCCTAGCAAGCATATGTCTATAGCGTATCCAGGAAAAAAAAACGCCGTTTTTCTTTTCAAGTTTGTCAGTACAATTGACACCATGAAATTGACATGGTCAATGATTTTGGGATGATTTTTTAATGAAATTGAATGAATGCGATGAGTGAAATTAAAGGGATGTTATTCAATATCGCTAATTTTGTTCAAGATGAAAAAATAGCGATATTGATTACCCCCCTTTAACAAAATATGCGTATACAAGTTCTTTAAAAAGCTACCTATTTCTTAACCTATCAAACGCGTAAGCGTTACGCAAGATACTGGTACACTTAACAAAAACGTCGACATTGTTACCTTGTTTTTTCGATAAAATCCTTATTTTCCGAGGGAAATTACTTCAATTATTTCAGAAAATCGCGGTTTTTCTTCTACTTTTATTCGTTTGAATTTAGTAATTGATCTTATCTTTTAAGGGATTTTGGAGCGTTTTTGAATGTTTTGAGTGAGTGTTTCGAATGCATGAATGGATGAAGCGCTGAGTAAGCGGTAAAGAAAGGTCTTGATTGAGATAAATGTCAATTTCATGATGTAACTAACATTATATCGAATGTGGATTCCAAAGCGTCTGATAATCCAAAGAAGTAACACAAACAGGGAAATACGTTGATTTTTTTCAAAGAGGTAAACAAGTATCGCTTATTTCGTCCAATTGGACGAAACTATCGATATTGTTTGACTACCACTTAATTTCGTTCAAAACTCACTGTGTCCCTGGATCGATCCCTGACGGCGGCTTTCATCCTTTCCGACTGTTTGTCATCAATGGGTTGATAATCGTAGAGATAGCAGCTGGAAGCTAGGAAAGGAGATGAAGGTAGTACTGGTGTGAGAAATAACAGGAAGTTATTGTTAGGTACTCCGGCCGCTGTAATATAACTGAAAGATTGTTGAAAGCGGCGTAAAACCCCATATAAACTAACAAAACAAATCAAAATTTGCTCCTTTCGCTCGTTCAATAATCATTCCAAATTTTAGCGTCTTTACTGTTTAACAGGGACAGAGACAGGGCTAGAATGTGGATTTCTTGACGGAATTCTATATGACGGGAACTTCGTATACGTAGATGCTTCAAATAAGGTATGTCAGTTCTGATTTCAAAAGAAAAATATGTGACCCGTAACGAGATAAGGGACCATCTAGGAAGTACGTAAAGCGTAGATCCCTGTCAGGCTTCGCGGATTGAGCAGATTGACGAGAGTCGAAACTTTTCGCACTTAACTTATTTTCTGCATCTAAAAATAATCAATTTAAGTACCCATGAAAGAATTTTTGAAATTCGACCTCTGGTTGGCCTCTTTTTTAAATATCTATTTTACGGAGTTCCCAGATGGTCCCTTTGCGAGTGACGGGAAACACATAAAATGTATTCATCTTCAATCTACTTTTCACTCCAAATCATGATTTTTAAAGAGTATTAAACCATGTTAGTTTTTCCCCGGCGATTGAGCAAACCCCCCTTTTTTCAAATTTATTTGCATACGCTACCAGTTACGTAAAAAATGTGTGATAACAATTCATATTCTTTAGTTCTTCTAGGCAGTTTATCAGTTTTTTTTTTTAAAAAAAAACAACAATCTCTTATGGATAAGAAGTAGAAAATATAAAACGAATCGCTATATGTTTTGAAAATGAAGAAAAACGCAAAAAATATATATTAGTACACGTGTGGCGTGCTTTTGACAATACTACAATTACGTTGAATATAATTTACATGTACCTTATCTATTTATGTTCCAAGGAATTCAGCCTGCCTTTGGAGATATTCCCAACTTACCCAAGACATTACTGTTCACGTGAGTACACAAACAAAAGTAGCCGTCAACTTGCTAGTTTCTGGTCTTTAAGCATTCCTGTCCGTAGAGTAAACCTGGCAATATTGTGTTAGATAGAGTCGATCAGTCTAGAAGAATGCTATTTCCATGGCCACGTTTAAAATGCGTTTAACAACAATAGCTAGAACAACAACAATAATATTTCTTTGAATATTATGATCTTCATTGACAATCATAATGATTATATTTCATAAACATATATTGAAAATTTAGATAAGGTATACTTTGGTTTATTAGACTCGAAATTAACCTTTGCCGAAACAATGTTTATTTATCAATAAGTGACATACTTTACCAATTTAAGAAAGGTATTTTGTATTAAAAAGCAATCATATATTTTATTCACGTGAAATCACGTGTAAACTTGGGGAGGAATCATTAGGTTTTAGTCATCGAAACGATAGGGGTAAAAATTGGGTCAAATAAACTAAGGTTTACAAAATGAATTATTTTTCTTACTTTTTTTTCATCATAAGACCCCATAAACAAGCGGTTTCTGGTTGATCTTGGACCAATCGGCAAACTTGACATCGACAAGGACGGGGTTAGTGCAGGTGTTGCCGGCGTCGAAGTCGGTGTAGGAAAAGATGGAGTATCCGCCGGTGTAAATGTTGACGCAGGACCATTGGGTCATCTACAGACTGGTGTCACCGTAGGGCCTGATGGAGCCAACGCCAACCTGGACGGAGCCATACATGCCGGCGTTGTTGATGCTAACGGTCAACTGAATGTAGACACAGACGGACATGCCAGTGGTGGGATTGGTGGTACTGTTAATGTTGGTGGTGTAGAGGTCGGTGGTAATGTGAATGTCAGTGAGAAAGGGGAAGTATCTGGTGGTGGCTCGCTTGGAGTCGGATTAGGGTCGCTTGGTGGGGTCAATATACACGTGACAGCAGGACCAGATGGAGTGAAGACTGGTGTCGGCGCTCATATCGACGCTGGACCGGTGCACGGTTACGCTGGTGTAGATGTAGATCAAAATGGTAAAGTTGACGCAGGAGCCAAAGTTGACGCTAACCTTGGACCACTCGGTTCTGCACAAGCCAATATTGGTGTAGACTCAAACGGCAATGTAAACGGCGGCGCGTCCGGTAATCTCGGAGTAGGACCAGCTTCGTTACAAGGCGGCGTCAATGTTAGTAATGGTCAGGTGTCTGGAAATCTGAATGGCAATGTAGGTGTTGGACCTGGCAACATTGGTGGCAGTCTTTATTTAGGATCTAACGGTCAAGTCAGCGGTGGCTTGTCGGGCAGTGTAGGGTCTGGACCTCTCAGCGCTGGTGGAAACTTGAATGTTGGGTCAAATGGTCAGGTGTCTGGAAACTTGAATGGAAATGTAGGTGTTGGACCTGCCAACGTTAGTGGTACTCTGAATGTAGGATCTAATGGTCAAGTCAGTGGTGGCGTGTCGGGCAGTGTTGGGTCTGGACCTCTCAGCGCTGGTGGAAATTTGAATGTTGGATCGAACGGACAAGTTAGTGGCGGGCTAAATGTTGGTCCTCTCAACGTTGGTTTCGGAGGTGGATCTTCCTCGTCAGGCTCTGGATCAGGCGGCTCACAGTCTACAGGTGGTTCATCTCAGTCCAGCACTGGACAATCGGGTGGGAATACACATCCTGATCTTTTCAACCCCGGTGCAATGATGTCCAACTTACCACAAGGCGGTCGTAAGTATACCGTATTAGTCATAGCATTGTCATTCTCGTTCCGTTGAAACTGTTGTTTTATATGGATATCAAATATAAATAAGTTACCCCCTCGAATAAAAGGGTCATCTCCGAAGTGCAGAGGGTCTCTAAGAAAAGCTCCAAGGCTCTCAAGCCAGAGTTGTGAAATAAGTTTAACAAAAGGTCTTCTTTTATCGCATTTTTCATGAGTAGAAAATACCAAAGCAAATGATTTACTTTTTTCTATCAAAATGAACCTTTCACTTTTGAGATCAACCAAATTGATGTCGATCAATTTGTTCTTCTATTAGGATATTATTGAAAGGAGAAAAATGCCATCTTCGCAAGACAAAGGTTTTCAAACTTTTTTTTATTTCTTACTGATAAAAAAAAAGATGAAAACAATGAAATGATTGAAAAGTAGCCTCGTCAGAATAAATCGAGCGAATCATCACAAAACTATTGCAAGTGCCTATATATTTATAGGCACTTGCGATAATTGTGTGTTAATCCCTCGAAATAAAATAAAATGAAATAAAAACAAAAAATAAATAAATAAAATAAAATAATGAATACATAAAAACAAAACAAAACAACAACAACAAAAAAACTAGCAACAAAAACTACACCCCCTCAAAAATAATAATAATATGAAAAATATAATATTTAAAAAACACGAAGAATTTCATGATATATTTTCAGAGCAAGGATTATATTACAACCCATCCACCTTTTATCAACAAGGTAGGTACCTTTAAAATAGTAACACTGAACTTAATTGCTACAAATTAACTCTTAGTTGTGTCTATCAAAATTCGTGTATTCTGAGTGGCTAAAATTGGTTTTATTTCTCAATGAAAAAGAATGAAGATAAATAAATAGCATGCACCTACTTTGGCAGCTTCACCACGAAGTAGATATATAAGAAACTTCTTAAATTATGGAGAATTTTTTCACGTGTTTTGTTTCGTGATATTCAATTATACGATATTAAGAAACTATTTGTTGAATTCATGGAGGTATGAAACCAAAAACCAAATCACACTCATGTATTCATACAGTATGATTAGGTTTTCAGTTTCATAGCTCCTTGAAATCAACAGATACTCTCTTCATCTCTCAATTGAATATTTTTTACTTCCAGACTGTGTTTCGATCTGAAAATGTTCGCGAATCGTTTAAGAAATGCTTACCCGTTCTGCATATGCATTTACCTGTAAAACCGGGTACCAATTTTTAACTTCGGCAGATGCTTTGTTACAGTTAGTAACATCGTGAATTTGACATTCCCCTCTATCAAAACCATTCTTAGTCGTTTACTCAGCGCTGCATTCATTCATTCTAATCCCTCCCTCAAACAATTCAAAAACGATCAAACCCATTGAAAAATATAGAATCATCAACGTCATTCAAAATAAAAGTTTCTAGAGAAAAATCGAGATTTCATTGACGTAATTCAAATTGTTAACGCTTCATAGGTTCTTGGAGGATTAGGAAGCTATGTATATAACTTTTATTGCATTTTTTTAAAGGGAAGTAATTAATATCGGTAATTTTGTTCATCCTGGACAAAATTTGCGATGTAGGATTACCTCCCAATAAATTTAATCAAAACTCGCTCCACACACTCATTCAATTTCATTCCTCAATCATTCCAAAATCATTCACCTTGTCAATTTTACGATGTTTTCAACTGTATGCATACTGAAGAGCTAGTCTTCGATATTGTATTTCATTTAGGCAACTTTGTTTTTTATATAGAATGAACTTCAAATCTTTTTTTCCCAACACGTAAAGTCTGAAATATATATTCTGAAAACAAAAAAACTTTACGCGCACATCATTTTGTGAAAAAATGAAATGCTTCTATGTAGTAAAAATTGCCTTTGTTTTTTGTCATTAATCTTTTCCCTTGAATATATATCGTAGCAGAATTTTTTATAATTATTTCTTGTGACAAAGATGCAGATGTACACAACACACCAGTCCTGAATTCAGGATGACAAAAAATGGTACAAACCTTTTGCGTATAATACCCCGCTTTCCACGTGCACTTTTGTGCAAAGCGGGGTATAATCTGCAAACAGTTTGCACTGTTTTGTCAGGGCAGGATAAGGCCAAATAACACGATCGATAAACAGAGCTGTTAATTCTAGCAATGTCTTTAATTCGCGTGACAGAGATTCAAAAGTAACATGTTTTTGGACTGCAGTACATTTAATAGTATCGCAGAATTTGACCAGATGAATTATTATGTATTGAAATTGAAAGAGTGTGATGAGCGTGTTTTGAATGATTTTCAAGGGAGATAAATTATAGTCGATAACTTCGTCTAATTGGACGAAATTGGCAATATTTTACCTCCCTTTAAAAATCTCCATTTGTTCTTATTTTTCTGATTTCACGGACAAATCAGGCTGTTAAAGGTCAACGCCAGCCAAAAAGCATAATGCAATTTATCATTTTGATTTAAATCTTGATCTTTCTGAACGATATCTAAATGATTTTTGATCAGTTTCGCAGCTTTTTTGAGTGCTTTGAATAAATGGTTGGAGTCATGGAAAAGTAATTTTGAATTGTTTTGATCGGGAAGTTTTGTCAACTTTTCGGTGTACTAAACAAAAAGGGTCTTATTGAAACCACGGCCAGAGATCAAGGTCAAAAATGTACAGTTAAGAACATTGTGAAATTGACAAAGTGAATGATTTTTGAATGATTTCGGAATGAAATTGAATGAGTATGTGGAGCGTGTTTTGAATGAAATTAAAGGGAGGTATTCCAATATTGCTAATTTTGTTCAAGATGAACAAAATTAGCTATATTAATTACCTCCCTTTAATAAAATATATGTTCTTTCTGTTTGTACGACTTCGTGGCCCAATTTGACACTTGAAAGTTCACACCAGCTAATAAAACCATAGAAAAAATAGGACGATTTAAATTTATTGCTGAAAGTCTTGAACGATTTTTAAATGTTTCCTAATGATTTCGGAGCGTTTTTGATCGATTTGGATGAGTGTTTGTAATGAATGAATGGAGCGCTGAGTGAATGATTAAGAATGATTTTGCTCGGAATTAGTGTCAATTTCACGATGATTTTAAATGTAACTTTAAAAAATCGTTTCAGCTGGTTACCAAGAGTTCTTGAAGCAGATGGGATACAATACCAGAAAATAAATACTGTTTTTCCAAATTCGTTTTATATTATATATATTTTCAGTCATCGAATAAATATTATTCAAAATTATATTTGTTGTATGCTTGGATCTTCTGCTGGAAAAACGAGCTTTAGCCATTACAAGATGTCGTTGGCGATGATGTTGGTACTGTTGCCAATATAAAATTTGACGTGACCAGTTGAAATCGTGGTCGTACAGCGCGATTTTTTAGACATAAACTTGACTCCTGACATTTATATTGATAGGAAAAATAATTCATTCTCGCTGGTTTACGCGTTTTTATAGGATAAAAAAAAACGAAACCTTTCTCCTTTTAAAGCTGCCCTTTCACAGTTTTTTTATAGAAAAAATACAAAACGTAAGAACTTCTTAGATTTGGAAATGTGTCTATTTTTAGATGATTAAGAATAGCCCAAGGTCATTGGCACTAAAAACAACATATTTCAATATTTTTTTTACCTTATTTTTTCGAAGCGGCAAGATTAGCTAGGAATCCAGTTTATAAATTTCCAGTCTATAAATTTCAAAATCGTTCTTTTCCATGAACAATCTTTCATTTTTGCTTGTTTTGATATGATGTTTCCAGCTGTAAAATACTTTTACCGTAATTTTTGATTGAATAAGACAAACATGCGGAATGCACATGCATAAATAGTTGGCTCGAAATTGGAGAATTATTATTTAGGCGTTAGTAGTTGCTTTATTTTTTCAGAATGAATTTCGCTAAATTCAGGAATAACAGTCTTTCTTTCCATGCATTACCAGATCGAATCTTATTTTTTTAAAGGCTTCAACATGATGAGGTTGTTACTTCCAATTGTTTTTACGCGAGTTTTCAAAAATCACATTTACCCAATCTGTGAAAAAGTAGCTTTAAGAGACGACCACTAGTCCGCGTGCTTCAATAAAAGATCAATTTTGTTGCTTTTTGATACAATTAACTTAGGATACGGAACTTTTATTGGAATGCAGGAAAAATAGTTATCCATTAACCGAACCATCATCCTGGTGACTTATGTCCTTGATTTGATTACCGTCGATCGACTCCAGCGTAATGCTGGCTCCCGTCTGTGAATCGCGTATCGGAAACATTCGTCTTTTCAAGCAGTTATAAAACGAACATAGAATCACAAATCCTAGCGAATGACAGAAATATAGGGCAGTTAATGCTATATTGACCTCGTGAGATACCGGAACATTATTATGGTTTAGAAGATTGATCCAGTAGTACGGAACAGTCGATGCAAGGCAGATAGTTGAACCAAATATAAAACAAGATGGCGACACTACAGCGGTTCCCCGGCAGTCTAAACGGTGGAATCGAAGGATGGTTCCCGTTATAGATGCTATGGTGTAAGGTATAACGACGGATGTAATGATGACGAACGGTATCCAGGAAATAACCGTGGTGTTAGTGGGGGAGTAGTCCAAGGAGCATAGACCAATATCTGAAACGATACAGTTAGAAACATCGTGAAATTGACACTGATTCCGATTAAAATCATTCTAATCCATTTGCTCAGCGCTCCATTCATTCTTTCACAGCACTCACTCAAACCATTCGAAATTCTCCAAAATCACTTAAAGATAAGATCAACAACTTCCTTCAAAAATAGATATAGCTAGAAAAAATGGCAATTTGAATCAAATAACTAAAATTATGAGCGTCTTAATGGTTATTGAAGAATTATGAAGCTGTTTATAGAACTTGTTTGCATTTTTCATTAAAGGGAGGTAATAAATAAAGCTAATTTTGGTCATCTTGAACAAAATTAGCAATATTGGATTACCTCCCTTTAATTTCACCAAAAACACGCTCCACACACTCATTCAATTTCATTTCTAAATCAATCCAAAACCATCGATCTTGTCAATTTCACGATGTTCGTGTAGCTGTATGTGTTATACAGTCAATCACATCGTAAATTTGAGACTCATCTCGATCAAAGAAATTCAAAATCACTCGCTCTGCGCTTCAGCATTCCAATCCAAAAAGTCACTTCAAACACTCAAAAACGCTCCAAACATATTTTAAAAATGCTTCGAAACGTTTAAATGATTCATCAATATTTCGATAAAATCGTTCCAATAATTGCACGATTTTATTGGCTGGTGTTGATTTTTAAGCATCTGATTTGACTATCAAGACACAAGGCACAAAAATACGTAAATTGGAAAAGGGAGGGGGGGGGGGGGGGGTTAAAATTTATCGCTTTATTCAATTATTGTTTTACCTCCATTAAAAATGATTCATAACTCGCTCGAAACACTCAATCAATGTCATTACATAATCAGCCAACTTTTAAATTTCAGTATGTTCCTAACTACTCAAAATTCTCGTACTAATGTAGGCAAAAACTTTGAGTTTACAACTAGGGACAACAAACTGTGAAATTACATGTATTAAAACTTAAAACACGCGAATTTTTCGAAAAAAAAAAGCTTTTATCGGGATACTTTTTCGGTGTTCAATGAACTCCGGTCTGCGCGAAAAATTCGCCAGACCCATATATTAGATATACATGTACATTCGAAAGAAACGCAATTATTAGAAAGAAAACGCTATCTGCAAATACGAGGGATACGGGCGTAATGCCATTGAATCCATTACCCTGAAACCAAATTCTAAAGATCAAACATATTCAGAAATGGAATAATTTGGAAGAGAACTATTTATGAAGCGAAAATGATACAGATATGAGAGTGATTTTACATGTAAATGCAGTTTGGGTAATGCTTTTTAAGGATTTAACGAAAGAAGTGTTTAAATAACATGAAAACTAAAAACAAAGAGGCTAAACAATGCTAGTAACGTCCTTCTGCCGACACTCTCATCTTAACGAATGTCCTTAAAAGAAAGTTTTCATTAATACTATAATAATATTATTACTATTATAATCATAAAAATTTTATCATTATTGTCACGCTTATCGTTATTATCATCATTTTATACTTATTACTATAATTGTTCTTGCTATGTCTATCTGAAAATACCGATAAAAGGATGAAGTTGATACCAAACCGTGGTTCTTTTTAGACAGCTTTGCAAGCCAAGGGAGAAAGCATTGAATATCGGTTGGTGTCACCCGGGTCAAGCGAAGATATTTTTTATAAAAAGTAGAACGACCATGAAAACGCTTATTTTTGCTTTCGTGACAGAGTAATTTCTGTTTTGATCGTGACGGTTAATTCAATGCTGTCAAAACTGACCAAGCAACTTTATCATTGGATTTAAAGTTTTCGTTTTTCTCTTCTTTCTCGAAGAGTTGATATCGAGGGGCAACACTGTTGTAAGTGACTATTAATATATAGGCACTTACAATTGTGTTGCGTTAACCCCTTTATATGCTTAAACAATAACTGGCGATAATGATTATCTGATTTTTAAACTCATCCGTTGCATAATTTAGGAACTTTCTTAAAAATCATGAAAGGAATTTCCGATACCACTGTCTTAACGTACCTTGAAATGAAACGTGAGACGTTTTATACGTCGTGTATTTATCCATCTGAAGGGTGAAAGCGAAGTAAAAAGTGCCGCTTGTCGAATTACAACTGTCGAACGTCCTTCTAAACTCTGTATAAACTTTTTCTGTCATAACTCCGATATTGAATTCCTCATAAAACAAGTCCAACGATCGAACAGTCATGAAACGTAATATCAACGTCCAGACTACGCCATTGCGAAATCTGATCTCACAACCGTAAACCGTACGTAGAAAAAGTGATAACACGTTGAAGAAATTTTCGGGTTTCGGCGTTAATGCCGTTGTGTTTTCCTGGTGGCACGTTGTGTTGTTCCCCAAAACGAGAACGAAATAACGTGGAGCGACGAGATTTCCGTTGATATCATCTGATGAATACGGCGAAGAAAAGACCTCCATATTGATGTTACCTGAAATTAAAATGATGTTTTTCGTTTACTAGTTACAGAGGGCTGTCACAAAATAATTCATACCTGGAAAGCTTATTTATAAAATATACAGCCCTACAGGGATTTCGGATGTTTCAAACATTGATGCCTTGGGATAGAGTCGTTTTTATCACGTGAATATAGACAGAATTGGTTGATTTTCACAGACCAATTTAACTACTCTTTACTATGGTCTTGTTTTGGAAGGAAAATGTATGAAATAATGAGATGTAAATAGTTTTTATAACCTCTTCTCTGTTAATCATATATCAATTAATACATTGAATTGCGTTTTGACTTGTACACGTTGAAAAAACAATCTTACGAAATAACATATACAATAATATCTTAAGCGATATATAGAAAAACAAAAGCACCACCTACAGGTGTCAACGTCTACGCCTACGATGTATTGCACATGATGACGCAAACAACACAAGAATGTGAGAAGGTGAAGAATATACCGAGTGTTTTCTTCGAAAACGGCAAAACTAAAAAGAAATTCTTAAATTGATGTGACAGAACACGGATTGCGACAGAATCAACATAAAACATGTGTGCATTCCGTAATGTAAAATGATTTTTTTTTTATTTCACCTCGTTTTTATTCCGATATTTTAGAAACTAAACCAGCTAAATTACATTACCTCTCAGGTTTGAATATTCGCCCCATCCATAGAGCGGTGCTGTATGGAACACCAGTAACAACAAATACATCCCGTATGTAAGTATCTTCATGCTAATTTCAGAGAATGTGGCTGAATGTTCCGTCGGTATGTAGTGGTAATAAATTCTGCAAGAAGACATAAGGATAAACAAATAGGGCTCCAGACAAGAGGGAGGGGGGTGAAGCCATTCTAAAATCTTTATTTCATATTGAAACCCTATGTTGTGGGTTCTCATTTGAATCGTCTCGTTGAGACGTTTCAAAAGAATACCACAAACAAAGGGTTTAAGAAAGGAATGGTGAAATATTACAATTTGAAGACGAAAATATCCCCTCTTTCTGTTACTATCTGTGGCTGAATATTTTGTCGGAATAAAGTGGTGATAAACCCCGGAGAAGACATAAGAATAAACAACAAACAAAATTGATAAACCGAGAAATGACATTGAAATGAACAAGAAATAACAAACACATCCCGTATGTAAGTATCTGGAGAATGAGGCTGAAGAATGGTCGGTATGTAATGGTAATAAACCCTGCAAGATGACAACTAGGGTTCTAGATAAGAGAGGGGGTAAAGCCATTCTTAAATCTTAATTTCATATTTAAACCCTATATTGTGGATACTCATTTGAATCGTCTCGATGGGTCGTTTCAAATGAATACCATAAACAAAGGGTTAAAGTGAGGAATTGTGAAATATTACAATTTGAAGACTAAAATACGCCCTCTATCTGTTACTCTCTGTGGCTGAATGTTTTGTCGGAATAAGGTGGTGATAAACCCTGCTAGAACACAAAAATAAACAACTAGAGTTCTAGATGATAGAGGGGTAAGGTGTTTCTTAAATCCTTATTTCATATTAAAACCCTATGTGTGGGTACTCATTTGAATCGCATCGATGCCGATTTCAGAGAATGTGGCTGAATGTTCCGTTGGTATGTAGTGGTAATAAACCCTGCAAGAAGACATAATAAATAACTAGGGATCCAGATAAGAGGGGGGTAAAGCCATTCTTAAATATTTATTTCATATTGAAACCCTATGTTGTGGGTGCTCATTTGAATCGTCTCGGTGAGACGTTTCAAATGAATACCATAAACAAAGGGTTAAAGTAAGAAATCGATATATATAACAATTTGAAGACTTATATTTTCTCTCTTTCTATTAATATCTGTGGCTGAATGTGTTGTCGGTATTAAGTGGTGATATACCCTGGAGAAGACATACGAATAAACAACAACAACAAAAAAAATGATAAACCGAGAGATGACATTGAAATGAAAAAGAAATAACAAATACATCCCGTATGTAAGTCTCTTGAGAATATGGCTGAAGAATGGTCGGTATGTAATGGTTATAAACCCTGCAATATGACAATTAGGGTTCTAGATAAGAGAGGGGGGTAGTCCTTTCTTAAATCATTTTTAATATTGAAACCCTATGTTGTGGGTATCAATTTGAATCGCCTCGATGAATCGTTCCAAATGAATACAATAAACAAAGGGTTAAAATGAGAAATCCTGAAATATTATTCTGTGTAATTAATGAACTGGCAGGGCGGGGCTTAACCGTGACGTAATTTGGCGAGTTTACTCTGAAATAGTTTGGGTTCCTTCGAATTTTAGTCGGAAATCATCGTTAACGCGTGAAAATAACTGTATCCTAAAACCTTAAAGATTCACGTGCTTTGAGAGAGTGAACACATTTCATCGTTTGGTAACCGATTCCTCGTAACTTCAGCTTGATTAAGCTGAAGTTACGAGGATTGGGTTACAAATCTACGATTTATGGTCTCGAGTTATTTATGTCGACTCTCTTTAGAAGCAGGTTATTTAGATAAAAGTTATTTTCCCTTAATTTTAAGTGCAACGACCCGTTTCTTAGGCTCCGTCCTGCCAGGGCATTAATCTTGGATAATACAATTTGAAGACTCTATCTGTTACTATCTGTGGCTAAATGTTTTGTTGGTATATAGTGGTGATAAACCCTGCAAGAAGACATACGGATAAACAATCAAACAGTAACAGATACACTGAGAAATGATATTGAGAGAAACAAGCAATAATAACAAATACACCCCGTATTCAAGTATCTTCAAGCTAATATAGAATGTTGCTGAGAATTTTCCTGAAGTTTTTTTCCGGTATGTAGCGGTGATACACACTGACTGGAGACACAAAGATAAACACCAACATGATGTATTTGTTAAACGAAAGAATTCTTCCCGCCCCTTTTATAAAGAAAAAAATAATAATACAAATTTGACCTTGAAGGATGACCTTGACCGTCACTGATAACCGTAAAAGTGTTATCAACAGAAAGGTCTTGACACAAGCAATACTCAAGTGAAATATGAAGACAGTATCCACTACAAATAAAAATCTATGACAAATTATTAATCAGAGAAATGGTTACAGGTCTATCGATATATAAATATAAACCCTGACGTTGAATTTTAGAATAAAAATGATAAAGGAAAGAATGATCATTCTATGATGAATAGTAATGAAGTTAGATCAATGGTGGCCTGTTTTTCCGCACAGTTGTGTTTGATTGTCCTTTATTCTTATTTCATCACAATTATATTTTGATAGCAATTTTGCTATTGACAGCACATGGTGACATTTTACAATGTCTTTATTTGGTTAATGAATCTGTATTTCGAATTTCCAATTTAATTTGTTTAGGAAAATTGATATAATTGATTGTCACTAGAGCATATTTTTGGATTTTATTCGCCGTAATTTTAACGTTAAATTTTGCCAATGTATGGAATTTGATGTTCAAAATATCGAATGAAAATATCTTTACGTAGAAATGTCAGAAATAAAACACTGAATGAATATTTTGACTATCTCCGAAAGTAATCAAACTAACACGCGAGTCATCTTCAACCATGCTGGCTCGTTGACCGAGTGGTTGGTGCGTTCGAATCGAAACCTGGTTGTTGCGGATGCGAGCCCCACCGGAGGCGGGTAGTGTTTTTTGGCAGGACTCTTTACCCCAGTCCTCCGAGCTGTAAAATTAGGTAGCAGTGGTTAGAAACCATTGCCTCTCTCTAAGTGCAGGATAAGATATCAAATGAGTTAGGACCACGATGGAAATAAAAGTCATTCGACCCTATATCTTGTTATCCTCGAGTAAAAAAATCGTATAACGATACATGTATAATGCATTAATATTCAAGGGATGATTTAATTAAGAAATTCACAATTTTTATGTCACTTTCGAAGGTTCGTTTCTCGCAAATTACTGAAAGGTAAACCTACTCATTAACAGGAATTTATTCACACATTTACAAATCAACTTTTCTCAGAAATGTAACATACAAGTAAACAAAGGAATACAAAAGAAAAAAAAAAAACTATTGAAAATAGCAAATTTCGTAAGTTTACGAACTTTGCCATTTTCAATGCTATATTCCTGAATGCTGAAACAGGATTTTATTCATACATTTACAATCAACTATTCTCAGAAACGTAGCATACCAGTAAACAAAGGAATACAGAAGAAAAACAGCATTGAAAATGACAAATTTGTAAATTTACCAACTTTGTCATGTTCAATGCTATATTTCTGAAAGCTGAAATATTCTGGTTTTGTTAATGAGTACAATATATATGGTATTTTTTTAAAGCCTATTGCGAGTAACGACCCCACAAAAGAGTACATTCATGATAAAATCATAACTAAGATAATAACGCACTTTATTAGGATATAGTCAAGACTTCGCATTTTCTTTTGGAAAACGAGGATAATGCTAATCAGTAACTGTTTTCGAAATTTTTTAGTAAACTTTGAAAATGTCCTGAAAGAGTAGCCGTTTAAAGTCATAAAAAGTATTCGGTGGTCCATGCTGTCCGTGGTCTAGAGGTAGAGCGTCGGCCTCTTGACCCAAAAGTACTAGATTCTGTTATTTGCGAATATTCTAAGAACATATTCTACATTTTCTGGGTCAAAAGCAGAAATCAATTTAGTTAATAGCTTCCGTTTTAGGTCTGAAGATGATTCCTCTGATAATATCTAGATGGTCAACTAATTCTAGGACATTTTATTCAACACCATAAACCAAGTTAATAGATTGCTATCTAAGATATCTACTCTCTGCCTCAATCCCCGAGGTCATTTTCCTGATCAACAATATCTAGTCTTGAAACAATTATGCGCATGTAGCTGGGAATTTCGAAACCTGGACCTTACCCATTTTTTTCTATTTTTTTTTTTCGGGATTCCAGCCTAGCCCAATTATAAATACTTTGCAGACGACAATTAGAATATGTGTAAATTAAAACTATCCAATGAACCAAGTTGGTACATGTAGATTGTAAACTTTCTCTGCCTAAATCCCTGGATTCATTTACTTGATCAGCAAATCTCGAAAAAGATAGGAAATTACGTCAAGGTTTCGCAATTCTCTGCTACATGAGCATAATTTCAAATTGGTATTTCGAAAACAATAATGTTCGTGCAGCTTGAATTTTTCATGCTAAGCATTCATTGTTTCCAATATTCTGAAATTTAGACTGATCTAACTTCAAAGAAATTGTAGGCGAGAAAAAAAAGTTTTTTTAATTAGAAAGAAATCATACTATGTGATAGGAAATGTTTTTTTCAAGCTATATTTCTCACATCATAAAATACAGGGGGTAAAAATTTAGGACTATATTTAGAGCTCGGACGAGTCGAAATTTTGTACAAGAATACCCGAGATTTCGTTTCCCGCGGATACTCGAGTACCCGATGATTACTGTCCATATATTTAATTTACATAACAAAATACAAAGGCGGATCCAGTATTTTTGTAAAGTTGGGGTTCTAACATACAAACTCTTACATGGTTTGAGAGAAGCAGGTGTTGTGAGTATTTTACTCATAAATAAGTAAACAGGAGTCTACAAACAATCTGATCAAAGTCTGTGGGACCATTTGGAAATAAACCCTCGTCAAGAATTGTAGACTGTTTTAACCCTTTACTTTTAAATCCCTGCCTTTTACGTGCCTATGATTTTATGATTGAGAAAACATTGTGAAAAAAGAAGAAATTGCTTCTCACAAGCAATTTCTTCTTTTTCCACACTATTTTCTTCCCTACTGAATGGTTATTTTTCAAATTAAATCCACTTTAAATTTTCGTCTGCAAAACCTTTGAATTTGGACAGGTCCAAAATTTTGTAAAACAGGAAAGGGTCAAACAGTCTTCTTCTCTTTTTCTGAAGATGAATCACGAAGGTACATAGTACCTAAACAATATTCCGGTAATGGGTAAAGATTAACGACTCGAGTAGTAACGTTAACATACTCGATATCCGGGTACTCGAGTATTCGTCCCAGCTTCAACTGCATTACAACGCATTTCTTCAATGTGACTTTGAACTTATCATAATCAGGAATATAAGCGCGAAAACTGCCTCTATGGTAGTTGTGAAAATTACATTGATAGTATAAGGGTAGTATTAATACAAAAAAAAAAAAAACACCGTTGCGGTTTCGTACAAACAGAAAGGTAGATATTTGGATAGAAAGCCCTACAGGCACATTAACAGTTAACTCTACTAAATAGTATTTATTTTAGTGGGGAATATGGTGATCTCATATCGCAATACAAATTTACCTCTGCTACAGACAACTTCGATATTCCTAAAGAAATAAGGGCAGGCATATGACACAATAACTATGAAACATAGTTATAACGGAAATAATAAATATCTTTTAAGATAATGGTAAGATGAAAATGGCACGAGACAATAGACATAATCTTTCTGTCTGAATAATTAAGTGTGGTCAATACAATCAGTTATTTGTAACAGAAAATAACCATCATGACGCACACAGCCGCATAATTTGAAATATTACATTCATCGTTAGATGAGAGAGAACAATTCTTACGACCGGCGTGACACTGACGATAATCACAGTCGTAAACCAGGAGGCCGTTTTTACTAAAGAATAACAATAAGTCAAAAGCACAAATCGTACCTGGTGTTTTCATTCATCATTAGATTCTACCTTGCAATATCTCATTGATATTGTCTTTAGAAGTCGATTCCAATGAAGATTTATTTTTTTAACTTACGCAAAAAATTATCGTAAGCTGTTTAGAAAAACATGACCCTGGTCAAGTGTATGTTTTTTCGGGACTTTGTTGAAAAAAGCAATGTGGCGGACAATAACAAAAATGAAATGATACATTTTCAACCACAAAAATATGATTGTGTTTAATACCAGACATAGTAGCCAACGGAAAAAGTCGGAATTTATTATTTACCATTGTCTAATAGTGATTCAGCGGAGCAGGGATTCAATTGATAGATGTTGGTTGAATTGCCAAAAGTACAATCAAAGCGGTGACCCTGCGATTCATTCCCGAATTTGGATAAAAAGTAAGATAAAATACCAATCTCCTACAACAAATGGTAAGCCTATCCCCTACAGGTCACACAGCTCTGAAAAGGCATTGTTTTTTACCATTCCATAAATGGACAGATGTTTAATGTAGAAACTTGCAGTTTTTCAAACAAATAGAGTTGGTTCGAATGCTTGTGGGGGATTTTGAAACAGTGCAGAATGTTATTTTTTCGAAACTGTGTAGACACTTGTTTCTGAAAAATACCAATCAAAACACACCCTCTCTTCAAATATGCAAGTCATGACAGAAAGCCTGCATGACGACACAAATGTAAAAGTCAACCATTCCTTTCCGTTTAGAGTGGTGGCATTATATCATATATGATAAAATGCAAACAAAGATTGAATGTCTTTGTGATACAGTGAAGAACATTGACACGTTTAGTGCTATTTGTATGGTTTCGAAATGAAATTCAAAAAGCCCGATGAGCAGGTTTTCGTTGAAATCAAAGCGAAATAAACAATACCGCTAATCTTTCTTCAAGATGAACAAAATTAACGAAATGAATTACTTCCCTTCGATACAATATTCATGTACGTTCTATAAATAGCTTTCTACAGTTTGTCTCAAGGAACCTATCGGACTGTTCCGAATTCAAGCAAGTCAGTAAAACCGTGAATTTGTTCTAGCGTTTTGAATATAAATTGTTGTTGTTGAGTTTCTTAATGATTTCGGGGCCTTCTGAGGGGTTTGAGTGAGTGCTACGTGAGCAAATTAAAATGGCTTTGTTCTGAGTGAGTGTAAATTACACGATAATCTAACAGTAGATGGATACTTTGCATACGAGAAAAGACTGGGTATGAAAATTTGAAAGATAATATATAGAAATGTTTTATTTTATTCATTACATTTACAGTGCAAATCTGATATGAATCTATGTAATATCAGCATCAAATTGCAAGGACAAAATACAAAAGCGGATAAGATAACAACGTCCATATTGTGTTTGTGAGTCTGGCACTAAGCTCTAGTTGAATTAGTGAACTCTCGCGGTGTGGGAATATTAGAATAATTGAATGTAATTCTAGAGGCTTCGAGAGCTCTTGGAATCATGTCATTATAAAGTTTAATTATTTGTCAGTGCACACTCATGAAGAATAGAGTAGCAATTAAAGTGTAGAAAAACAAGTTTACATGGTCAACACACAACTGTAGTGGTTTGATGATTTATGAGCAAGTGCATAGCATTAAAAAAAACAACTTTACACGTATAATTAGAAACATCGTGAAATTTAGAAATTGCATGATTTTAGAATAACTTTCGAATATTGAATGAATATGCCGAGAGTATTTTGAATGAAATTGAAGGGAGATTACACATTACCAATTTCTTGATGTTTCTACATGTGTGTGATGGGCTAACAATGTTAAACTAATATAGCACTTAAAAGCTATGGGAAGATTCATTTGTCGTCTAAAGAGGCTCTTAGCTCCTATCTTTCCACATAGTGAGTACTAAAACCTCTGGAAAGACTAAGCAAATGCGCAGAGTATCCAGAGTCTTTATCAGGGCCTCGTCTATAGAGGCTCTTAGCTATTATCTTTCTACATAGTGAGTAGTTAAACCTCTAGCAAGACTAAGCCATTGCGCAGAGTATCCAGAGCCTTCATCAGGGGCCCGTTTTATTAAACATCTTACGATCACGTTTTGCTTAATTCAAAAGTTAAAGCTGCTTCTAGATAGGAAGTAAGTATAGATTTTTGCCATTTATCTTATAACTATACAAATATCCATATGATAACATCCCGTATGATATTTTTTATGATATCACATAGTTATTTTTAGAACATGATATAATGTGGTTATTTTTAGAAACTTGCATTTCAGTTAGAAACACCGACGAAAACAAGAAAAATATAGGTTATAAGATAAATATAATACAAACTTAGTGTATTGTATGAAAAAAATATCAAACTCGGTTTGTGATTTTGACTTACGATTATATTTTTTCGAAAGAAGTTAAGAAAAACGGACCCTAATTGTAGAGTTATTAACATCGTTAAATTGACACTCATATCAATCAAAACAATTCAAAATTACTCGCTCAGCGCTCAAATCATTCATTCCAAACACTCACTCAAATCACACAAAAACGCTCAAATATTTGAAATTAAAAAAAACCCTTAAAAATCGTTCAAAAATGATGAAAATTTTTGATCAAACGACAAAATAATTGCAAGGTTTTATTTGCTTGTGTTGCTTTTATTCGTCTGATTTGGCCATGAAGACATAAAACTAAAAAAAAAAAACCCGTAGATTTTATGAAAGGGGGGTTAAAAGTCATCGCTTAATTCTTCCAAATTATCGATTACACGTAAGTTTTACTTCCCTTGAAAAAACATTCTAAACTCATTGCTAATAGGAACCTAAACTCGTTCCTCCCACTCATTGCGAAAACATTCTAAAATCATTCATCTTGTCAATTTTCATGATGTTTTTGTATAGGTGTATTTTTTTCCGGCTACTTGGTCGATTTGAAATAGCAGTTTTACTATGATAAAAAAGGGGGAAACAACAGATCAATGAAATTCGCAAGGGAAAAGAAGATGTAACCTACATTATTTTCTAGGTCTAAAGCAGAAGAAATCAATTTACTTAACAACTTCCGTTTTATGTCTATAGACAATCTTAGAGATGATAACTATATGGTCAACTAACTCTCCGATATTTCATTTCAGGCCCATGGACCTATTAACTAAGATATATTTACTCTCAGCATCGGGAATTTTTCCGGTCGGGAAAGAAGAAAGACAAAGTCTTTGCTTCACTCCAATGCCGCAACTATCATTATTTAGAAACAGTTTTTTGACCTTGAAAATATTGATGTTTGCTTTGGCTGTGTTATTCACTGAAAGGTACTGTTACAAACATCTTTAAATTAACGAAATGGATGGTTTTGAACTGGTTTAAAAAGGAAATTGAATGAGTGTATGGAGCCGGATATTTGAGTGAAATTAAAGGGAGGTAATTCAATATCGCTAATATTGTTAAAGATGAACAAAATAAGCTAATCATATTTTCCCTCCCTTTAAAATATATACATCCAATTTCTTATAAATCAATTACTTTATTTAAATGGCCATTATTTTCTTGTTTTATCTATTTTGAATGAAGTTATAGATCTTACCTTATAAGAGATTTTGGAGCGTTTTTGAATGGGTTGAGAGAGTGCTTGGAATGAATGAATGAAGCGCTGGGCGAATGGTTTAGAATGATTTCTATCGGAAAAAGTGAAGTCAAATACAAATGTGAAATATGAAATCTGTGTAATTTACTATTCCAAAATCATGAGCAAATTATTTTTTCATATTTTAACCAAATTTAAATCTGAAAAATGCATTGATTTCGACTTTTCATAATTTAAAAAATAAGTTGATATCTCATTTAGAGATGTCTCACCAGAAGCGATACTCGTTTGGAAATAAGAAGGCATATTCACCTACCATTCAAAACTAATGATTGATGCTAAAGTAAAACAGTCAGGACAACATTAGCATGCCCTTTTGTAGGGACATAAAAGTAGTGATAGAAACATGCATCGTTATATCTTATATGATAACTCATTTCAAACAAAATTGTATATTAGAAAATGCATTTCATACATTTTGTATAATATGATCGGGAAAAAACCTAGTAACCTCGAAGTTTCAAATCTGTAGTTACCAAATAAGGACTTCTTATCCCAACAGGAATAGTCAGAGGTCATTATTTGAGGATTAGACACCGCAAAATAAATGCATTGCCGGAAGAATCGTTAACAACATGGCTTTTGCGCAACATCCCAGACAAAAAAAGGCATGAATATTCCAAGCCGGTTCCAATAAGCCGATAAAATAACCACAATATTAACGTGTGGTATATCTGTAAATGGATTTTCGGGAAAATAACGTTGTCGCTTTCCCGTACAAATACCGTATGATGTAGCCTTGTTTATTCTATCGACACAATGTCTTGACATTTTGAGCTTAAGTGTAACATTTCCGGGAAAATTAATTAATCTTGTTATCTAAATTTATGTTGTTTTGCTCAAGATCGGTTGTTTACAATGTTTTGTCTATTTCCAAAAACAGAGCGACAAAAAAGTGCACTATTCACGATGTCAAAACGGTGCAACTGTTTGCGAATTATATCAAGTGCTCGTACAAAGCGGTGTCTAGTTTGCACCTTTCGTCACCCTGAACGCAGGACAGGTGTGTATGTGCTCTCGGATAGTTTATCCATGGACTTCAGAGCGTCTTTAACGATTTCATCGAGCGTTTTAAATGTTTGAAATGGATCGCTTAACAAGCTAATAAGGCTATTTTTGATTAATTTCACGATGTTCTTAATCAGTAAGGGAACTGACGG
Source organism: Fragum whitleyi (assembly GCA_948146395.1). NCBI lineage: Eukaryota > Metazoa > Mollusca > Bivalvia > Cardiida > Cardiidae > Fragum > Fragum whitleyi. The sequence continues at coordinate 34,514,833 of OX411551.1, read as the reverse complement.
TTTACCGTCCTCATTCGTTGTAACGTAAAGACAGTTTTCGCTTATTTTGGCAGTGACTTTTTATCGTCACGAGTAAATATATTGACGTACTATCACCACAACAGAATATTATGATTAGTCATCGGGGACTCAAACATAGAAGTGTTTGTATGCTAAACTGATTTTTTTTTTAAATCAAGAATCTAAATAAACGTATATGTATGGACATAAAAGATAATATTAACTATCTTTTATTTTCATACATAATTAGCTCACCTGAGCACGAAGTGCTCAAAGTGAGCTATTGTGATCGTACAATATCCGGCGTCAGTCGTCTGTCGCCCGTCGTGGTTCGTGCATGTTCCTGGTTCCCCATTTCTTTAAACATCTTTTCCTTTTAAACCTTTGGGTCAATTTTGATGAAACTTGGCAGGGGTGTTCCCTTTGTCGAGCTCTACATAAGTTGTTCAAATAAATGATACACCCTTAACTTTCCGTTTACCATTAACAAAAAGGGTGAAAATAGGAAAATCTTCAAAAATTATCTTCTCTGAAACCAGAAGGCCGACAGCTTTAATATTTGGTATGTAGCTACATCTAGTGGACCCCTACCAAGTCTGTTCGTATCAAGACCCTGGGGTCATATTTGGGCTCCACCCAGGCGCAACCCTTTTTACATAGAATCAAATATAGGACATCTTTAAAAAATCTTCTTCTCTGAAACTAGAAGGCAGACAGCTTTCATATTTGTTATGTAGCATCATCTAGTGGACCTCTACCAAGATTGTTTGTATCATGACTCTGATGTCCTATTTGGGCTCCATCCGGGCGATCCCTTTTAGCTCAACTGAGCACGACGGGTGAAAAAGGAAAATCTTTAAAAATCTTCTTCTCTGAAACCAAAAGGCAGACAACTTTCATGGTTGGTAGGTAGCATCATCTGGTGGACTTCTACCAAAATTGTTCATATCAAGACCCAGGGATAATATTTGGGCTCCGACCGGGTGCCCCTTTTTACATAGAAACAAAGATAGTTTGATTGTTTATTTGTTTGTTTGTTTGTTTGGGTTTAACGCCGCTTTCAACAGTTTCGCAGTTATATCGCGGCGGTCGGAGCACATAACAATCGATTCCTGGTATTTCTTTCACCTGTACTACCATTACACCCTTTCCTAGCCTCCGACTGCTATCTCACATAGGCTTACGATTATCTACCCATTGGTGAGAGACAAACGTCGGAAAGGATATTTTCCGCCACCGGGGATCGAATCCACGACTTCCAGATTGAAAGTCTAATGCCTAACCAACTGCGCTATGGTGGCGGCTATCAAAGATAGAAGATCTTTAATAATCTTCTAATCTGATACCAGAAGGCAGACAGCTTTCATTTTTAGTATGTAGCATCATCTGGTGGACTTCTACCAAGTTTGTTCAAATCAAGAACCTGGGGTTACATTTGGGCTCCACCTGGGTGCATCCCTTTTGACATAGAATCAAAGAGCGAAAAGGCATATCCTTCTTGCTCTTGGCTGAAAATATTTCATGGTTATGATCTTGTGTAGAAAATATCTCCTTGTTGACATCTGCCTATCTAATTAATCTGATGTCTCAGGGGTCAAAGAGAATCGGGTGAGCGACCTATGACCATCATGGTCCTCTTGTTATAGATTTACGACACAATTACTCCTTTTTCATCTCAAGTTGAAATTTGAAAATTTGAGAACATTCTCGGTTGAGCATCAGAAAAGTTTTATAATCTCGGGCCCTAATACCCGACTGTTAAATTTAAGCAAAAGTTTACCTTTCCATAGCAGCAAGGGCTATCATCCAGGCACTGCCGGCGACCAATACCTGACTCAGTAAACCAAACAGTTGACAGCACACGTGACCAAACAACCAGCGTCCTGAAATGTAAGATTCAGTCTCACGAGAAAAAAGTTCTAAAATTTAAAGAATAGTTTTTAGTGTTTTTAGGTATCATTTATATCTGGTCGAGGATGGGAAAAATGATCATTACGAGGATTTGCAGAGACATTATAATTATTCACAGCCGATTCCAGATAACACTGATATTTAAGACACTAAGATATCTCAAACATTAACATATACTTTTTATCATGCAATCATTTTTCATGGCAACAAGTTTTATAAAAACTTTAAAACAACACAATTGAGGTGAAAGACGTTTGGCTATGTAAATTGTTTCCAAAAGATAGGCTAATATCAGGTCAATACCTGCTTCATTAGATGCTAAAGTTCCTTTTCGCGCAATGAGTTACAGATATAACCATATAGTAATACAAGATGAAGGCGAAAGCAGCATTACGACAAAACTCAAGAAAGGAAAAACAAGAGGACCATGATGGTCCTAGATCGCTCACCTGAGTCTCTTTGATCCGCGGGACATCACATTAATCAAATAAGCAGATGTCAAAAAAGAGATAATTTCTACATAAGATCAATACCATGGAATATTTTCAGCCAAGAGCAAGAAGCATATGCCTTTTCGCTCTTTGATTCTATGTAAAAAGGGCAGTAGGGCAAAATGTGACCCCATGGCCTTGTTATACATGTACAAACTTGGTAGAGGTCCACTAGATGATGCTTCACACCAGATATGAAAGCCGTCTGACTTTTGGTTTCAGAGAAGAATTTTTTGCAGTTTATCCTATTTCACCCATCTTGCCCAGATGAGCTAAAAGGGATGCGCCCGGGTGATACAACACAAAATATGAAAGCTGTCTGCCATCTGGTTTCAGAGAAAAAGATTTTTGAAGATTTTCCTTTTTACCATTCGTGCTCAGAATAGCTAAAAGGGATGTACCCTGGTAAAGCTCAAATATGACCCCAGGGTCTTGATATCAACAAACTGGGTATAGGTCCACTAGATGATGCTACATACCAAATATGAAAGCTTTCTGGTTACAGAGAAGAAGCTTTTTGAAGCTTTTCACTCTTTGATCCTATGTAAAAAGGGTTGCGCCCGGGGAGAGCCCAAATATGATCCCAGTGTCTTGATTAGATGATGCTACATAACAAATATGAAAGCTGTCTACCTTCAGGTTTCAAAGAAGAAGATTTTACCCTTTTTGTTAAGGGTAAAGGGAAAGTTAAGGGTGGATTTCATTTATTCAAACAACTTTGGTAGAGCTTGATCTAAGGAACATCCCTGCCAAGTTTCATCAAGATTGGCCCACTGGTTTAGGAGGAGAAGTTGTTTAAAGAAATTGTGGAAGACGAACGAAGGACGCCGCACGACGGACGACTGATGACTGCCCACGGACGTCGCACATTGTACGATCACAATAGCTAGCAACACCTTTGTGCTCAGGTGAACTAAAAAGTGAATGAAAACTATCGGCATAGAAATAAAGAAAACCGGAAAACAATGATTTAAACAAAGTATATGAGAAACGTTTCATTAAAAAGCCCTTATCGGTCTGAAATATGAACAGTACAGTATAACAAGGTGAAATGACAAAATAACAATTTGAAATACAAATACAATAAGTCTATATGATCCAAAAAACGTTCTCCTAAGTATGAAATTTCAAAATTTTGAAGATCTTCCAGTTCGGAAGGTCAATACTTTTAATGAAAGGCATACAGTTACAGTTAGTTACATCGTGAAATTGACATTCATCTCAATCAGAATCATTCTAAATCGCTCATTCGGCGCTCCATTCACTCATTCTAAACACTCACTCAAACCATTCAAAAACGCTCCAAACTCAATGAAATACATATAACAAAAACTTCGTTCAAAATAAAAGTTAGCTGGGAAAAAAATTTGATTTCATTGAATTTATTGAAAATGTAAGCGTCTGATTAGATCTTCAAGATATAGGATGCTATTTGTAGAACATTTATACATTTTTTATTAAAGGGAGGTAATCAATATCGCTAATTTTGTTCATCCTGAACAAAATTACGATATAGGATTACCTCCAATTAAATTCACTCAAAATTCACTCCACACACTCATTCAATTTCATTCCTAAATCATTCCCAAATCATTCATCTTGTCAATTTCACGATGTTGTTAACTGTAACAACATCGTAAACTTGACGAGGTGAATGATTTTGGGATGAATTTGAATGAGTGTGTGGAACGAGTTATAAGTGAAATTCATGGGAGGTAATCCAATATCACTAGTTTTGTTCAGTATAAACAAAATTATCGATACTAATTACCCCCTTTTAATAAAATATGTATACACGTACTATAAAGAGCTTCCTATTTCTTCAAGAACTTATCCGACGCTCAAAAATTAAATTATGTAAGCGAAATCGCGATTTAGTTCTTGATTTATTCATTTTGAAGGTAGTTGTTGATTGTATCTTTATTAGTCATTTTGAGCGCTTATGATTGATTGGAATGATTGTTTGGCATGAATGAATGGAGCGATAAATGAGTGATTTAGAATGGTTTTGATTGAGATGATTGTCAATTTCACGATGAAATAACAATCAAAAGGAAAAGAAAATACTTAGATTTCCTATATAATCTTCATATATGACTAATACCCCCAACAACATAAGGATCATCTTTATCTAAGACCAATTTAGTTATTTTAGAAAGAGTCAGGTGACATTTCTACAGGAAAAGAAAGAATTCTTGTTTGAAGATGTTGGTGTGACCATATATTTTGTCTATGACAAACAATATTTTGTCAGAGACAGCACACCCCTCCACAACTGGCATTTTAGAAGAAGGCATTCATTCAACCTTTAAACTTGAAATTATAGAAAAAGTATTCGAACACAGTGCTCTGAACATGGTCTCACGAGGCTTCTCAGTTATATGGACGACATGCAAAATATAAGATCAATTATGTTAATTGACCTTAAAACGCTTTAATATAGGAGCTAAGTCTTCTACTCTGCAAACAGCCTCATTAAGGTGAATAAGCATGTAGATTTATTTTGAGATAAAAAAGTAAGTAGATATATTGAAGACATGCTCTGGAAAAGGTAATTTGATCATTTGTCCTTGAACTGTGGCCCTGGTCCTAAAGATTGGCCTCAAAATCTTGCACTATGTCATCAAGTTGCAAAATCGCGTGAAAGTATTTTGAAATCAAGACAAAAAATGTCGAAGGGATTGAATTCTGGTACTTTACCTTAAATTATGACCTTACTTTGAGGGTAGGCTTTGTAGGTAATTCAATTTTTTGTTCTGCAAACAGCTAATCAGATAGCACAAGCATATGAAATTATTTTAAAGTTTATCCTAGAGTATGTAAAATGTTTACTCCAGACTTGTTCACTGGTCACATGACCTTGAACTTTGACCTTGGAACCACATAATCAAAACACACCAGTATTCCATAATATCAAGCTTCTATGCCATTCAATTTGAAAGGAAAGTACTTTTAAAGACACCGTTCTGTACTCTCCATTTTTTCCATAACATAGCACCACTTTAATAGATAAAGCTTTAATCTCAGATATCTTGCTAGATTATGATTTATAGAAGTCATAATACAAATACCAAGGCTCTGTTCCGACAGGTTCGAGAGAATAGCAGTGTTTAGAAATTTCCTTCTTTGTTTCTATATAAAATCCAAAATAAAACAACAAAGGGCCTTTTCCAAGTTTAATCAATAATTTGGAGTATTTTGGTAGAATGTCATCAGACTTTGTCATATTCAAATAATTAAATAAATAAATAAATAAATAAATAAATAAATAAATAAATAAATAAATAAATAAATAAATAAATAAATGAGTATGAAAAGTAAGGGTTCTATGCTTGACGATTGGGGAGGGAGAATAATTGTAAAGATTTTCCATCTAATCCTTTGGCAACCAGAGTTTTTCATTGATTTCAATTCTATGATGTATTTTGAAAGTATTTGGCATTATTTATGTGAAAGTCGGTTGAAATCCGGTGGCTAGTTTCGAAGAACATTTTTTTATAACTGCTTTCGAATTATTGACGGACGAACGACAGGAGGCAGCCGGACATTAACGAATCACAATAGCTCATCTTGAACACTTTGTGGTTTCTTAAACAAACGTCTCTATTTGATACTTTTAATACTTTCTATCTTGCTCAAGCGGTCACGTCTAATTAGCGACAGTTTTTATTCTGCAACCGTTTTCTAAATCTCTTTCTTTAAACAAGATATCTTGAAAAATAAATATGTTTTGTCCAAAAATGATTCCTATGTTGTTAGAATTCAATGAGACGATTCTATTGAATTTTAACATCCTAAGACTATTGAGAAATTCGTAATAACACACATAAAAATTGCGTCTCTCATTTGTAAAGAAATCACTTACTAAGCGATCATTATCTTTAACGGCCGTTTTTCGGAGGGTCAGTAAGTTGTCGCATAATACTACTTTAACTTTCTTTAAGTGAAATGAGTTTCTCCTGGGGCTTGTTATTGCACCTCAACCCGGACGAATGTTTCGCCATTATCTCAAACAGTGCTAAAATTAGTTTTGTAACCAACTGAGAACATGGCTGATCATTTGATGTTTAAAAAGCTACGATATTTATCAAAGAAATTCTGTCTATTTAATATTCAAGTTTCCAGGAAGTCCATAAAACGTTCAAGCTTAAATACGACATTCTGTAACAAACAGATAAGTCAAAGAGCAGGTTGATAAACCCATGTGAGATAGCAGTCGGAGGCTAGGGAAGGGTGTAATGGTAGTACATGTGAAAGAAATACCAGGAATCCATTGATAGGTGCTCCGGCCGCCGCGATATAACTGCATAATTGTTGAAGCGGCGTTACAGCCATTCAAACTAACAAACAAACAAACAAAGATCAGGTTGAAAGGGCGTGATTATTAGATAAGATTAGAGTTCACTGTATCTACAGAAGACAAGGGTAATTTATTGAATGTCTGCTGAACGTAAAAGCTATAAATTACTTAGCATATGGATTGTGTAATGCGTTTTTGAAATGCACTAGAACTGAGCTGCCTTAACCCTTTGCTGTTTAATCCCTGATTTTTAGGTGTCTGTGATTTTATGATTGAGAAAACATTGTGAAAAAAGAAGAGATTGCTTCTGACAAACAATATCTTTTTTTCCACACTATTTTCTACCCTACTGAATAGTTATTTTTCAAATTAAATCCACTTTAAATTTTCGTCTGTTAAACCTTTGAATTTAGGCAGGTCCAAAATTTTGTAAAACAGGAAAGTGTTAAGGAAGACAAAGCGGTGCAAACTGTTTACCCATTATACCCCACTTTGCACACAAGTGTACGTGCAAAGTAGAGCAAACAGTTTGCACCGTTATGTCATGCTGAACGCAGGGCTGATATGCATAATACGTGTACAAGGTTGGTTGATTTGTTAAATCTATTCACGCAACATTCGAATAAATAAGAAAGGTCGAAAATCAAGGACAGTGATAAAAAGGAGTGGTACACGGAACAGGTTTTTATTTAAAAAAATAAAAAAATAAGGCGGTAGCCTAAATTTATCCGCGGTTTCGTGTGTAGTTACCATCTAAGAGCATATCTTCTCGGAACTGCCTATGCGGTTGAATACCAAGTCTATTAAAGCATTCTTTTTGCGATTTTTATGGACTGCTGCCATGGTGCATAATGCACCTCGGGGATCGTGGTCAGCCTAGTCCAGTGGAAAGATGTTAATGTCTGAAGCTTGCCACACCAGTATTCAACTGTATAAAAATAAAAAGACTTCGACAAACTGTGCGTCCTCTCTAAAATAGCTGACTGTATGGACTCTTTGGAGGCACTAGTCATAACGGGCACGTTTGCCCAATAAGAAGAAATTAGCACAAACTGCAGTCTTAAATGGGAAAATACACATCCAAAATGTATTTGATCACTGGTTTTGGTGGAAATTTGTGCTTTCTTAAGATAAAAAGGTCATAACGGGCACGTTTGCCCAGTAAGAAGAAATTAGCACAAACTGCAGTCTTAAATGGGAAAATACACATCCAAAATGTATTTGATCACTGGTTTTGGTGGAAATTTGTGCTTTCTTAAGATAAAAAGGTCTCTTGATAACAACAAGTCTTTACCCTACCCACTCCATAAATGGACATTTGTCTTCTGATCGAGCCTAAACGCGGATCTGGGGATCAAACATTTTCTTTCATAACTCATTAGCCCATAAAATATTTTTTCTGGTGTTTATATTAAAGATCGATTCATCAGTGGATAGAAATGCGATCAACAATTGAGGAACACTTGACGTAGACGCACACCCTATTGGTGCATGCACTATTGTGATTTCCACGAAATGTCTACCGTCAATCTGACAGCTTTCTGTCACACATGCTGTATGTAGACCGTTTGTGGTCGTCTCAGTAGAAATCCACATGAAATGTTCATTTTGCATATAGTTTAGTAAGGTCAAGATTACAAGTAAGACCCTGTATGAAACAGTCTTTGACAGGTAATGCCAGTTTGTCAAACCCAATTTGACAAACTCATCTCGGTTTTCGGGCTACTGTAGGCAACACCGTTCCATTTTTCTAAAATCTCAGTAAGGAAACATCAGGGCCCGAGGTTATAAAACTTTTCTCAGGCTCAGGCTCAATTTTCTCAAATTTTAAATTAAAATAAATGTATGAAAATAAAAGACAATATTAATAAGTTGTTATTTATAACAACTTATTAATATCATCTTTTCTGTTAATACATTAAAATGAGTAATAAAACAGAAATACGGCTTTGATCCTTAATTGAAATTTGAGAAAATTTTGAATTGAGAATGAGAAAGTTTTATACTCTCGGGCCCTGGAGGCTTTAATGTTATTCAGGAAACCGACACAGAGTAGGGTTCTGCTAGAATTACAAAAGACTTGCAGAATTGTTCAAGAAATAAAGCGCTCGTCTCGATGTTACAAAAAAGCTCTGTAATCTACTTTTACCTGAAAAACCTGCTAAACCCTCTAGAGCTTCGGCACCGGTTTACGATAGTTTCTTATCTCGGTGTGTGGCTTAAATTTGCTTTCAAATGGACACAAACAAACAAACAAAGAAAAATAAAACACGGAAATAAGAAAAACACATGAACGACACAACTACACATTTTTGCCGACCGTCTTCGTGACAATACTAGCTTTTTAAAGATGTATTATAAAACACTGCGTTTGGAAATCAAGTCATATAATGCCGACTTTAAGTGTTCTGTTTTGTTGATTTTGTTATGCCCAACGTCAACTTTAGCGGGATTGTTAATGTTTTGGAGGTCAAAGAAACCACGCACGAAAAGACGCGCGACCATGTCTGCGCCGTTTTAATTCGTAAGTCTATTTCGTAGATCTTGTCCACCTTTTTAATTAAGGTCCACGCTTAAAGCATAAAAAAAATGAAAAAAAAAAGTGTAAACAAGATAAAGCACTTGCATTCCTAAAAGAGAAAATCCTTGACATTTGAAGAATGTCTAAGTTTCCTTTCACTAAAAAGATTCGGCTACAATTTCCGTTTATGGAACCTGATGACATAACGGTGTTGATCTCATTGATTTTCCTTTCACAAGAAAATCTTGTTACTTCAACATTGCACAAAGACAAATTCCGATCTGTTTGTCTGGCGCACTGATTTGTTTCTTTAGATTAAAAACCTGTATTTAGACGACAATGTTCCATTCTGAACATCACTCGTTCAATCTCACGATCAACCTCGGATGTACATCGACGGACTATTTTTAAAAATTACGGGAAACCATTGGAAAAACTCGATGACGTCAGTTAAAATGGCGTTGGACCTCGAACTTTGAGTGAAAACATTTTACGTCGTCAACGCTACTCGTATAAGTCACTGACGTGAACCCATCGTATCCTTATATAAATAACTTTAGATTCATAAATAACGGCTGAAAAATCTTTATTTTTTGAGAATGATTCGTCATTCTCAAAAATTAAGATTTTTCAGTCGTTATTTACTGTAAAAGATATAAATCTACAGTGCTAATTTTTCTTACACAGTTTCCGCCTAACAAAATGCACGGTTTTGTTACATACCCATCCGCCTTACATACATCCGAGGTCTGTTGCAGTTTACGGAAATGGCCGAGTGATGTTCCGAATGACGCACGACCATGTCTGCGCCGTTTTAAATCGGAAGTCTATTACGTAGAAATTGTCCACCTTTTTGATTAAGGTCTACGCTTAAAGCATACAAGAAAAATAAAAAAAAGTGTTAAAAAGATAAAGCACTTGCATTCCAAAAAGAGAAAATCCTTGACATTTGAAGAAATGTCTAAGTTTCCTTTCATGAAGAAGATTCAGCTTCAATTTCCGTTTATGGACCCTGATGACATAACGGTTTTAATGCCATTGATTTTCCTTTCGCTAGAAAATCTTGTTACTTCAACATTGCACAGAGACAAATTCCGATCTGTTTGTCTGGCACACTGATTTGTTTCTTTAGATTAAAAACCTGTATTTAGACGACAATGTTCATGACTACAGTGAAAAACATTGTTAAATTGACAATCGTTCCGTTTAAAACAATTATCAATCATTCAATAAGCGGCAAATTTATTCAAAACAATCATTCAAACCATTCAAAAACACTCTTAAATCACTATAAAAGCATCAAAAATCGTTTGAAAAGGTGCATTATTTTATCTTGAAAGCGTCTCACTGGTGCGTGAAGACACATAAATATATATTTATTGCACTTGAATTTGTTTGAAAGGATGTACAGTAATAGGTATCGATAATTTCACCCAATTTTAAGAATTTGGCGATATTATAAACTAACCTTTTAATTCATTAAAATCACTCAACCCACTCATTCAATTTCGTTCCGAATTAATTTCAAATCATCAATTATAAATTATTATAAATGTAATGAAGTTGTTAAGTGTACACCACAATTCAACCAAGTTGGATAAACTAGTTGAATAATAGTTACGAATATTAAATAACTTATTTTTTACATTTAAAATGTGCAGTTTTCTAACTCAAAAGAAGTATGTCATTCGAATGTAACATTTATTAAAGTAGCTCGATAAAAAAAGTGTTCCGATATAGGTGATAGACTTATATATTTTTCCAGTTACACAAAAAAGGACGTTTTCGGAACTCCGCAATAAAATATAAAAAGGCGAATGTTTTCAATAGAGATAAACAGGGGTTGACATTTCATAGCAATCTTATATCAGCAGGCAAAATGATGATTCTAGATAAAGAAAATCGACTGTTTGCGAATAGTTTGACAATAGTTAGTTTGTGCAGTCCGCGTATTTTGCCTGGTTTAAACACTTTACGCAATATCCAGATGGTCCATATTCGTTTGTCGGATCAGGAGCATGAAAATGATGACGAAGTTCTTGACATTTCAAATTGTCATTTAAGTGAAGCCATTAAAGATACCATTAGAATTTGCATGGTTTCATTCCAATATCTAGTAAATCTTATGCCATAAAAAGTCTGCCGAAAACAAAAGGCCAATTTGCCCCCTTTTTTTATTTCTTTGCAAGAAGTTCCTATCGGAATATGTATTTGTTAACGCTTAATTTTTATTTTTGCGGTCTCACTCACGACAGTTTCAAATTAAGTCTTTGTAGAGGATAACGTCGATTTCAACTGTGTTGTACAATAAACAACTTCGTGAAGTGACACGGTGAATGATTTTGGAATGATTTTTGAGTGAAATTGAATGAGTATGTGGAGCGAGTTTTGAGTGAATTTAATGGGAGGTAATCCACTCACCATAAATGGACCATTGTCTCCTGATCGAGCCTAAACACGGATTTGGGGAGGAAACATTTTCTTTCATAGCTCATTTACCCATAAAACACTTTTTGTGATGTAAAGATCGATTAATCAGTGGATAAAAATGCACAGGATGAACAAAATTAGTGATATTGATTACCTCCCTTTAATGAAATATGCATACGAGTTCTATAAATAGTTTCGTATTTCTTCAAGAACCTATCTGACAACAGACAATTGCAATTTGAATTTTGTCAGTGAAATTGCGATTTTTTCTAGCTTTATTTATTTTGAATACCGTGGTTGATTCTATATTTTCAGTGAGTTTGGAGCGATATTGAATGGTTTGAGTGAGTGTTTGGAATGAATGAATGGAACTTTTGTTGAGCGATTTAGAATGGTTTTGGTTGAGATGAATGTCAACTATATAACGATATTGTACAGATCCATGACGTTGCGTTATTTCTAAACCAGTACAACCATAGAATTCCAATCTCTTCGCCTACTAACAAGAGAGTTTTGTCAACATCATATGAAAGCACAATTTGTCCCGAAATTATTATTATTATTTTTTTTTTCGCTTCTCAGAAAACCTCTATTAGGCCTTCAATGTCATTGTCACCAAACGATATTGTTGAATGCTAATTCGATGTCTGCTGTCTGTCAATCTATTTCAAAGGGTTCACTACCTACATTGTAAAGTGAGGGTGAACATTATTTTAAATCGTGTCTGCACCAACAAAACACCCTTAAAATACGCGACAACATTGTAAATCGGGCTTATCCTCAAGACAAACTTATTTAGCAACCGTTTTCTAAATCCCCTTCTTTAAATCAAGATATCTTGAAAGGTAAATATGTTTGGACCAAAAATGAATATTATGTTGTTGGAATTCAAAGAGACGATTCTATTGAATTTTAACATCCTAAGACTATTGAGAAATTCGCAATAATACGCGCGTACATATTCAATTCAAATTGCGTTTCTCATTTGTAAAGAAATCACTTACTAAGCGATCATTCTCTTTAACGACCGCTTTTCGGAAGATCAGTGGTCGCTTAATACACTGTTTACTGTATTTAAGACAAGTGAGTTTCACCGAGGGCTAATCATTGCACCTCGACCCGGACGAACTAATCGCCATGATATCAAACATTGCTGAAATTAGTTTTGTAATCATCTGAGAACATGTAATCATTTGATGTTTCAAAAGCTACGATATTTATCCAAGAAATTATGGTTGAATAATATTAAAGTTTCAAGTAAGTCCATAAAACATTCAAGCTTAAATACGACATTCTGTAACAAACGGTTAGTCAGAGAGTAGGTTGATAGGGCGTGATTATTAGGGTTAAAGAATGGGAGTTAGAGTTCACTGCATCTACAGAAGACAAGCTTAGGATTATTTATTGAATGTCTGCTGAACGTAAAAGTTATAAATTACTTAGCCAATGGATTGTGTAATGCGTCTTTGAAACGCACAAGAACTGAGCTGCCCTAAGGAAGACAAAACGGTGCAAACTGTTTACCCATTATACCCCACTTTGCACACAAGTGCACGTGCACAACGGAGAAAAAAAGTTTGCACCGTGCTGTCATCTTGAACCCAGTGCTGAAATGCATAATACGAGCACAAGGTTGGTTGATTGTCAAATCTATTCACGCAACATGGGAATAAATAAGATTGGTCGAAACTCAAGGACAGTGACGCGAATAAAATATACAAGATATCCTCAAAAAGTTGATAAGCAACAACATTTGACTGAAATTGTTTCGTATCTGATAATTTGAATTCAATTTTTTTATGTGATTATGAAAATATCTCTCTTCGACAACATTTTTATACCATTATATCAATGAGTTGACAAAGCGTTTGAAGAGTGACGCCGTTGAGAACTTGGAAGGGGTAATAATTCGTGATAAAAAGGAGTGATTCACGGAACAGGTTTTTTATCAAAGAAAAAAAGAATAAACTTGGGCGGTAGCTTAGATTTATCCGTGGTTGTGTGTGTACTTACCATCTAAGAGTATATTTTCTCGGAAATGCCTTTTCGTTTGAATAACAAGTCTATAAAAGCATTCTCTTTGCAGCTCGGGGACCGTGGTCAGCCTTATCCAGTGGAAAGATGTTAATGTCTGAAGCTTGTCACACCAGTATTCAACAGTATAAAAGTCAATAGACTTTGACAAACTGTGCACCATCTCTAAAATAACTGACTGTATGGACTCTTTGCAGGCACTTGTCATAAAAGGCACGTTTGTCCAATAAGAAGAAATTAAAGCACAAAATGCAGTCTTAAATTCGAACATACACCACCAAAATGTATTTGATGACTGGTTTATGTGGAAATATGTGCTTTTTTAAGTTATATAGGTCTCTTGATAACCACAAGTTATTATCCTACCCACACGATAAATAAACCTTTGTCTCCTGATCGAGCCTAAACGCGGATCTAGGGAGCAAACATTTTCTTTCATAGCTCATTAACCCATGAAATTCTTTTGTGGTGTTTAAATTAAAGATCGATTCATCAGTGCATAGAAATGTGGTCACCCAATTTTTATTGAGGTTCACTTGACGTAGACGCGCACCCTTTTGGTGCATGCACTATTGTGATTTCCATGTAATATCCACTGTCAATCTGACATCTGTTCGTCACACATGATTTATATAGACCGTTTGAGGTCGTCTCAGAAGATTTCCACAAGAAATGTGCATTTCGCATGTAGTTTAATAAGGCCAGGATTACAAGTAAGACCCTGTATGAAACAGTCTTTGAGAGGTAATGCTACCCAGAGAACTCCAAATACCAAAATTCCAAATAATGTTTAATAAACCCAATTTGACAAACTCATCTCGGTTTCTGGGCTACTGTAGGCAAAACTGATCCATTTTGCTCAAATCTCATTAAGGAAACATCTGAAGGCTTATAGGTCATCCGGAAACCGACAAAGCGTAGGATTCTGCTAGAATTACTAAAGACATTCAAAATTGTGCAAGAAATAATACGCTCGTCTTGATGTTACAAAAAAGCTCTGTAGTCTACTATTACCTGAAATGCCTGCATAACCCCTACAGAGTTTCGACACAGGTTAAGATTCGACAGTTTCTTATCTCAATCGGTGTGTAGCTTAATTTTGCTTTCAAATGGACAAACAAACACAGCAAAATAAGAAAAAAAAAAACATAAAAAACTCGGAAACAATAAAAACACTTGATTTGCGTCACAACGACACATTTTTGCCGACCGTCTCCGTGGAAATACTACCTTAAAGATGTATTATAAAACACTGCGTTTCGAAATTCAAGTCATATAATACCGATTTTTAGTTTTTTTTTTTTTTTCGTTGATTTCGTTTTGCCCAACGTCAACTTTAGAGGGAACGTTGGTGTTTTCGATATCAAAGAACCCACATACGAAAAGACACGCATCCATGTCTATGCCGTTTTATTTCGTAGAACTTGTCCGCCTCTTTGATTAAGGTCTACGCTTAAAGCATACATTAGTCAAGACAAGAGGCCCAAGAGGGCCTGTATTGCTCCACTGGCTTTAACATCATTAGACTTGCATTAAATGAATCTTTCTTTGAATGAAAACAACACTTTGAACTCTCTTAAGACCTACAATTTTTGAAAAGGGTCACAGAAGGAACATTCTGGTATAATTTCATTGAAATCAGCCCAGTGATTCAGGAGGAGATGTCCTTCAAAGAATTCGGGCTCAAAATAAGCCCCACCCTGCCACACCCATATTTATGGGCCAATCAAAATTTTGAGAGCAACTTTTGGAAAGAGTCTCCCAAGGAACATTCTGGTAAAGTTTCATTGAAATCGGCCCAATGGTTCAGCAGGAAATGTCGTTCAAAGATTTCGGGCTCAGATAAGCCCCGCCCTGCCACGCCCATATTTGGAGGCCAATCAAAATTTCAGGAACAATTTTTGAAAAGGGTTACCCCAGGAACATTTTGATAAAGTTTGGTTGAATTCGGCCCAGTGGTTCAGGAGGAGATGTCATTCAGAGATTTCGGGCTCAAAATAAGCCCCGCCCTGCCACACCCATATTTGGGGGTCAATCAAAATTTCTTGAACAATTTAGGTAAAAGGGTCACCCCAGTAACATTTTGTTAAAGTTTGGTTGAAATCGGCCCAGTGGTTCAGGAGGAAATGTCATTCAAAGATTTTGGGCTCAAAATAAGCCCCGCCCTGCCACGCCCATATTTGGGGGTCAATCAAAATTTCTTTAACAATTTAGGTAAAGGGTTACCCCAGGAACATCCATGCCAAGTTTCATTGAAATTGGCCCAAAGGTTTGGGAGGAGAAGATTTTTAAAGATTTCAAAATGAAAAAATGCCACGCCCTGCCACGCCCATATTTTGGGGTCAATCAAAATTTCTTTAACAAGTTTAGAAGAGGGTCACCCAAGGAACATTTCTACCAAGTTTCATCAAAATCCGCCCATAGGTTTTGGAGGAGAAGATGTTTAAAGAAAAAGTTTACGCACGGACGCACGGACGGACGCACGCACGACGGACACACCGCCATGACAATAGCTCGCTGGCCTTCGGCCAGT
The DNA here is from genome assembly GCA_948146395.1 of Fragum whitleyi. Taxonomy (NCBI): domain Eukaryota; kingdom Metazoa; phylum Mollusca; class Bivalvia; order Cardiida; family Cardiidae; genus Fragum; species Fragum whitleyi. Next base: position 34,498,613 of record OX411551.1, on the reverse strand, counting down.
GGAGCTAAAAAATGAAAAAAAAGTGTTACAAAGATAAAGCACTTGCATTCCAAATTCCAAAAAGAGAAAATCCTTGACATTTGAAGAAATGTCTAAGTTTCCTTTCATGAAGAAGATTCAGCTACAATTTCCGTTTATGGACCATGATGACATAACGGTGTCAATACCATTGATTTTCCTTCCGCAAGAAAATTTTGTTACTCAAACATTGCACAGAGACAAATTCCGATCTGTTTATCTGGCGCACTGATTTGTTTCTCTGGATTAAAAACCTGTATTTAGACGACAATGTTCATGACTACGATAAAGAACATTGTTATATTGACAAACGCTCCGTTCAAAACAATTCTAAATCATTCACTAAGCGAGCAATATATTCATTCAAAACAATCATTCAAACCGTTTTAAAAACACTCCTTAATCACTCTAAAAGCATCTAAAATCGTTCTAAAAATTGCATGATTTCATTGTTGTTGCTTTTTTTATTATAATCTTGAAAGCGTCTCACTGGTGCGTGTAGACACATATTGCTCTTGAATTTGTTAAAAGGATGTACAGTAATAAGTATCGATAATTTCACCCAATTTTACGAATTTGGCGATGTTATATTACCAACCTTTTAATTCATTAAAAATCACTCATCCCACTCATTCAATTTCGTTCCGAATTAATATCAAATCAACAATCACACCTTTCCTCGATGATTTTGTTATAATGTATCAACCAACTTGGTTCTGGAATCTTGAAATTTAGGGAACAGTACAATACTTTTGTAAGTGCCTATAATTTACAATCGTATTGCGCTGACCCGTCTGTGTTCAACGTACGTTGTCAGAAGATTTTCTTATTCCAAGTTGAATAATTATGGTCTGCATATCTTTGATATAAATTTAATAAAAATTGACTAAAATGTATAGATTTCATATCCATCATAAAAAGGAAATTTCTCATTTAACAAATATTAATGACAAGAGCCGTCAGAGACGGATTATGCTCCCCGAATAAGGCATTGTCACAAAAACAAGATCCATGTTGGACATGGACATCCCCCGCCACAAAAGCTTGATAGTAAACTGAAGCCTAATAGATTAAAGATTCTTTTGTACTGTCAGAGATTAAACTCCTATTAAATCTAAGTATTAAAAATAACAAAGGGCAATAACTCCAAAATTATGCAAGCAAGAGTTATAGTTCTGGTGTATTGCACTTCTCCTCCATGAGATCTATCCACCCATAAAGTTTCAAGTTGGTAGCTATTATACTTTAGGAGATATGCTCCAGACAAAATCTAAGTATCAAAAATAACAAAGGGCAATAACTCCAAAATTATGCAAGCAAGAGTTGTAGTCCTTGTGCATAGCACTTCTCCTTCATGAGATCTATCCACCCTTAAAGTTTCAAGTTGATAGCTATTATACTTTAGGAGATATGCTCCAGACAAAATCTTAGTATCAAAAATAACAAAGGGCAATAACTCCAAAATTATGCAAGCAAGAGTTGTAGTTCTTGTGCACTGCACTTCTCCTCCATAAGATCTATCCACCCATAAAGTTTCAAGTTGATAGCTATTATACTTTAGGAGATATGCTCTGTGGTCAGATTGCAAGGACTCAAATAAGGTGTTATCTTATACAGCTAACATAAAGGTAACAAACATTAAACCCCCTTTTTGCATGACATATTCTAAGACACAAATTTCAAATAGTTTAGGGTAAAGGGCATCTGATTTGCTTCTCAAATGTGAAATTTCATCAAATTCTGAGCATAAGACTAGGAGAAATGAAAGAATAACTGTATTTTACGCGCTAACGTAAAGGTAACAAACATTAAGCCCCCTTTTTCCATGATATTTTTTTTACGTTAATTCCAAATTGTTTATAGTAAAGGGCATCTGATTTGCTACTCAAATATGAAATTTCACTAAATTCTAACAGTTAGAATAGGAGAAATTTGGGAAAAACTGTTTTTTACCCTAAGTCCCCTTTTCCCGTGACGAGGCCTCAAATTCAAAAACCGTTACAGACGCATCATCCCTATATCAAAGGGAGTTCACATGGTAAGTTTCATTCAATTTGGCCCAGGGGTTATGGAGAAATAGGTGGGGACGGACGGACGGACGGACGGACGGAATTACGGACGGACGGACGGACGGATAGACAAAGCGGCGGCTATATGCTCTCCCTTCGGGGAGCATAATAAATGTTGGCGGTGGATTAATTTTGGCGCATTTTACCTTGACCGCCAATATAGCCAAAATAAAACCACCGCCAAAATTGCCCCGTTTACAGTATTTGCGAATAGTTTGACAATAGTTAGTTTGCGCAGCCCGCGTATTGTGCCTGATTTAAATACGTTACGCAATATCCAGATGGTCCCTATTCGTTTGACGGGTCAGGAACATGAAAATGATTGTGAAGTTCTTGACATTTCAAGTTATCATTTAAGTGAAGCCATCAAAGATACCATTGGAATTTGCATTCCAATATCTAGTCAATCTTGTGCCATAAAATGTCTGCCGAAAACTAAAGGCCAAACTGCCTTTTTTTTATTTCTTTGCTAGTAGATCCTACCTGAATATGTATTTGTTGGCACTTAATTTTGATTTTTGCGGGCACTCATGACAGTTTCATATTCAGTCTTTGTAGGGGATAACGTCGATTTCAACTGCATTGTACAGTTAACAACTTCGTGAAATTTGGTGGAATGATTTTGATGGAAATTGAATGAGTATGTGGATCGAGTTTTGAGTGAATTCAATGGGAGCTAATCCATATCGCAAATTTTGTTCACGATGAAATATGCACAGGAGTTCTATAAATATGTTCCTATTTCTACAAGAACCCATCAGACGCTTACAATTTGAATTTTGTCAGTGAAATCGCAATTTTTTTCTAGCTTTATTTATTTTGAATTACGTAGTTGATTCTATCTTTTCGGTGAGTTTAGAGCGATTTTGAATGGTTTGAGTGAGTGTTTGGAATGAATGAATGGAGCTTTGCACAATGTCACTAACTGTAGTTATATAACGATTTTTGTACATATCTAGTTTATTTAGTTAGAAGTTTCAAAGAAGTCCTTTTTTCGCGTGGCAGGTCACATGTCTTTATAAGCATCAAACTTATTGGTAGGTTAGCTGAAATGAAATTGGAATAATTTATGTATCAACTCAAAGATAAAGCAACCATGCTTATGTTGTAGAAGTATATATGCTATGACCTACGCCGCGGGAGTGAAATAACCCCGGTGAATAGTTTTGATATTACGGGTTTTATTACACTAATGTTATAACTTTGCTAACAAATTAAAACGTAGAGCAATGTTGTATTTTTTTGTGGAATGACGTCATAATGCATTCGCTGACGTTATTTTGCAAACAGTGGAAAAATCTGTATCGATACATTTCTGGAATTTCACCGATTTTTCGCACAAATTCAGGTCATATCATAAATAGAATATCAAATGAGTGTTCAAATGTCACCAAATTTATTAAACTCGTCATCTAAAACAAGTACAAACTCGACAAAGTCTCGTTTTTATCTGTTTATAGATGACTCGTATTATAAATTTGGTATTCCATGGCCACTCATTCAATATCCTCTATATATCCTCCTGAAGACTGCTGTCAGTATCCGCTATGACCTAACCTATAATAAATAGTATATATTCACGAAATAATGCCATTAAAGGTCTTTGACTTTGTCCCGAGACAGTCTTTTGAGATGCTTATTTTCCACATGGGACATACGGACCTGATAATGACCATTTTGTATGCTAATGATGAGCAAAATTGGTTTAGAGTGCATATGTGTAAATCCTCAATTTGAAACAATTCCAACAATTCAATACTGTTTTTCGGATGAAAACCGTAGATCTATTTTTTCCAGCTTACTGTATAATGTATTGGTAATTGTCAAATTTTAAAGTTCAGCATACCAAAGATGGTTGACATTGATCTTTACCAGTGGATTACTTTAAAAGTTATTTACGCATTACAGTACAGTAATTTGCCCATAACCAAAATGCACAATTCTTTTAATTGGTTTGGCATGTTATCTGGGTGTCTCTTTGTTTGTCCTTATTTGTATCTGTCTTTATAGCTTCTCCCATTCTATATTTCTCTCGGTCCGTCTCCCACTTAGGGACGTGGTCAAATCTAGATAAATATGTTTAATCTAAAAGCTTTCGTTACAACAAAGTGAAATAAGGTCGGGGTAAGAAAACCACTTTTGTTTAGAAAATTCTTTTAATATATTACACAGTGACATAATTCCTTTAACTAAAGGCGATATCCGTCAAATTGTAGACAGATTGCATGTACATGTAATATATTGATAAGTACAGATGTAAATAATGGTTAAGCTTCAGACTGTCTGGTCAAAATAACGAGCAATCCAAAAATTGAAACAGCTGTATGATAACTTTCGGGCGTTTTACTAAATGAGCCTTTATTTCTTTAAGGTGGGAGCAAAAGGGCACAACAGAGATTGAAATACTATAAATAATTTAGATAAAAAGAAAATACAAACTTTAAAACTTACTAATAATCAAAGGTAAAAAAGAGAAAAAAAATCTTCTCCAACCAAGTAAACTAACGTTATCACATTATTCAGTTATATTCAAGAAAATATTATCCAATTCTCGTATGGAAAAAATGTTTTTCGAAATATAATTTTAAAATAGATCGAGAGAGCCAAAATGACCCTAAATCACTCACCTGAATAACTGCCTTAATACATTGTTTACGTAGGTTTAAAAAGGGTGATGAATGATCACTAAGCATCTAGAGGCATCTTGAATGCATACACGGTTTTTCTAAGTTTAGCCATTTGAACTAGTTTTTGACTCCAGTTGCCCCGAATCGAACTCTTCCTAGATTTCATAAAGACAATCATTCTGACCGAATTTTAGGTTGATCGGGAAAAAAAAGGTGGCCGCTAGAGTGCAAATAAGGTTTCTTGTAAGATTTGACACCGTTACCTAGTTTTTAACCCAAATTAAGCAAAATTCGAACTTATTCCCGATTTTATCAAGACAATCATTCTGACCAAATTTAAGATTGATTAAATATGGCCCCATGACCTAGTTTTTGTCCCAAGATAGCCCAATTTCGAACTTGTCCGAGATTTCATCAAGGCAATCGTTCCTACCAGATTTCAGTTTGATGGGGCTAAAAATGTGTCCTCTAGAATACAAATACAGGTTTTTTTTTCTAAGATTTCGCCCCGTGACCTGACTTTTGACCCTAGTTTAACGATTTCGAACTCGTTCGTGTATTGTTACAGAGAGCGGGTTAAACGATCCGCTTGAAACAATATATATTTGCTCCTACTATTCGAGATACAAGCGTTCAATGAAATCTTGTTTAATTGGTAAACATACAAAGTTGATCTGCGACCAAAGTTATTGACGGTGTTGATCCACGACCAAAGTAAATGTCGATGTTGTTCTTCGTCTAAAGTAAATATCGATGCTGATCTACAACCAACGTAAATATCGATGTTGATCTACGACCAAAGTTAATGTCGATGTTGATCTACGACCAAAGTAAAAGTCGATGCTTATCGAATACCAAAGTAAAAGTCAATGTTGATCTACGACCAAACTAAATTCCGATATTAACATCCGTCCAAAGTAAATGTCGATGTTGATCTATTAACAAAGGAATGCCAATGTTTGACTGCGATCGGGGTAAATGTCAAATAATTATAACTGTCTCTAATGATATACAATGTATTGCCTTTATTGTACCATTGTACTAGCATTTTAAAAAAATGACATTTGAAGGAATGTCTAAGCTTTCATTCATGAACAAGATTCAGTTTCATTTTCCGTATTTGGGCCATAACGGCGTTGATGCCATTGATTTTCGTTTCAAAAGGAAAATCAGAAAAAAAATCTTGTTAGTTTAACATTGTATAGAGACGAACATCGATCTGTTTTTCTTGCGTTCTGATTTGTTTCTTTAGATTGGTTAAATCCTGTATTTAGACGACCATAATGTTTATGACTAATTCCTCTAACTATTGAATAGATACATGTAAAGTATCAGGCGGTTGGTTCTTCATATTAAGACATTGCACGAACATCATTCTTATACTAATGTCTTTTAACTGGCATCATTTAAAGCAATTTGACCAAAATCGTTTTGCGATGAAATAATGAAATCATCATAAAATACTCGAGACATGAAGTCGCCTGTCGTCAATTTAAGGAAGCCACTGAAGACTTCATCTTGATTTATATGGTTTCAATTTAATTTCATGATCAAATAACATACAAAAATACAGTTTTAAAACAGAAAATGGTGGATATGTAATTTTTCTTTTTCAATATGTTTGCCAAATATTGTTGAATATGCGCAAAATTGTGAAAATCGAAGACACCAATGCAAGTTACCAATTAAGTTTGATTGTTTGTATGAAGATCAACGCCACATTCAATAGTGCTATAATTAGATCGCCTCGACTGGTGGACTTATCGATTGCATCATATTATTTCTCAAATAAAACATAATATTTTATTCCGAACCACTAGCGGTCAATTTGTAAATAATGACTTAAGTCAACATTCTTGTTAATTTCTTTTTGTCATTTACTGTATAATAGAATAAGTGAGCCTGTGCGTGAGATTTCCAACAATTTCAAATATGAGCAACGCAAATACTTTGACCAGCCTGTGCATCCGCACAGTCTGATAGAGTCTTCCTGTGCACCTAGTAGATAGATGAGGTCTCAAAGTATCTGTAGACAAATAGGAATTTATATTTACAGTGTGTGGCTGTCTATACTGATGAAACATTTACACCTAACAAACATTCAAATTGTTGGAAATATCACGCAAACGCTCAATTATCAGTTAATATTAGGGAAGATCCGTTTAACCGCGCATGAAAATGTAATAATATATATCATTTGTTAAGATGTTTCTTTGAATAGAGTTTACACCGCTTTTAAAATTTTTTATGTAATATTGCGACGCCTGGAGCACCTACATGTAACAACGGATTCCTGATACACGATTTTTTTTCGCGCATGTACTTTCCTTACATCCATTTCTAGCCCCCTACGGGTATCCCACTTATTATTTTTTGATTATCTTTACAAATACCAGGAAGGATATATGCGGTACAGGGGATAACAAATATCGTATCTGTCAGTCAAAATCGTTAAAGGGTTCCATAAGTGGGTGAACTGTCGCATTTAATTTATCAAGAATTAACTATACTATTTTTTCTCTTGACAGCCTATTTTCCTAATTTAAGAACCAGTTTCGTTAACAATTTGTGTAATTATTCAGAACTCATGATGATTCAACAATTCGTTAACAATTTGTGTAATTATTCAGAACTCATGACGATTCAAACAATTTGAAATGTTCGTGAGGTCCATACACTGAGTTGGGTAGACATCCACAAATACAAAGTTACCTGATTGTAAACAGATACCTTGAGATATTATCTATCTTCAAAGCACATGGTGAAGACTCTGGTCAGACTGTGCAGATGCACAGACTGGTCAGAGTCTTTGTCCTGTGCATATTTGAAATTGCTGGAAGTTTCACGCACAGGCTCAAATAACACAAATTACAACTCGCATTTTGTATCCCCATTTATTATGAGGGTTTAATGGTCTTAACTTTCTCTTTTTTCCCCTCTAGTTGTGTTCTTACTTTTTGCACCATACGTGAATCATTACCCATGTGTTTATAAAGCAAAACAAAATTGAACCTCTTGAAAGAAAGAAAGAAAGAAAGAAAGAAAGAAAGAAAGAAAGAAAGAAAGAAAGAAAGAAAGAAAGAAAGAAAGAAAGAAAGAAAGAAAGAAAGAAAGAAAGAAAGAAAGGAAGGAAGATAAGAGAGAGAAAGATAGAAATTAAAAAGGAAAAAAGAAAGAAATTCCCTGTCAACAACATTTCTTTCTTTAAACCATTTGATTTCTATTTTTCTTTTATTTCTTCATCTGCCCTTTTTAAACAGACTCCTACAGCGGCTGTCCGATAAATATGCCGTTTTGTAGAAGAAACGTCATTGGCTAACCACCGGATGACAACAGAAAATAAATTTTGGTCTGGGATTTTATAACGACTCATAACAAGCTCTCCTAATATGTTTGAACCCACCCACCATTATTTGATTGAATTAATCTTGATTCAAATCTGATGAAGACATTTGGTCTTCTAAAGGGAGGGTCAAAGATTTTGTACAACAAAATTAAACATCGTTCATTTAGCGTTATCGAAAAAGCTTTCGAAACCAGTAGCTCCTACCACCTCTCCCCACTTTCTCTTAGAGCAGTAGATTTTTTTTTATTTTTATTAAATTAATGATACATTTGAACTGACTGTTAAATGGGTTCACAATGGACCTAAAAGTATGCATGCCCAATATGTGTATTTTGTCGTCAGGAACAAACTAGAATCCGTTTTAATTTGGTTTGCTCTGCACCGAAAACGTCTTAAAGTATTTAATACAATCTTTTTTTATCATGCGTTACTTCATCCCTATCGACTTGCATAGCGTCATCCCTCTTTGAATTATTTTATCATTTAGTCTTAAGTTACGTCGCTCAAAAGTAAACGTAATGATTTATTAAAAAAATGGGGGTTAAGCTAAATAAAGGCATTTAGCGTTCGTATACTTGGGCGCAAAAGGTCCCTTAAATAGTAAGCGGCTAATTTTAGAAAATTGCCAAAGAACAAAAAAATGACTTATAAGTGAATACGTCTTTAAACTACTGTCTTTTTTTTTTCAGAAGCAGTAGTTTTTTGGTACAACAGTACAACTAAATTCAATCCGGCAATCAACATTACAACAAAATCATTGAGAAGTTCAAATTTTCCACATATTTAACCCTGAAACTGGCGTAGAAATTGTCTGCTAACCTTGACAGTGGTATGCTTAAAAAGCTCTTTTTAAAATCCATACAATTATGTAAATGGAGGCTCTAACCCTTAAAATCAGAAGTTATGTTATCAGATTTTTTTTGGGGAAAAAACTTACAAAAATGCTTCACGAGTTATCCCTCTTGATAGTCTTGTTTGTTTTTGAATTAGTGAACGCACTTGATAAGTTTCATAAAGGCATCTTCAATAACAACAGATATGGCGAAGTTTAAACTCTGTCGCGCCAACGCTAACGCCAACGCCAATAACAGCGCGAACGTAAACGATGCCAAGGTGATCACAATACCTCGGATTTTCTCCGAAATCAACCGAGCTTAAAATGTTCTCTTCACCTCTAACGTATAAGAAGAAGACTATTGACATCACCATGATTGGTGCAAACAAACTGTCTTGAAATTGGGTTTTCCAGCATACCTTAATTTGTCTTTAAGGTTTTTGTCAATATACCCTATGATTAAATGTTAATTCACTGTCTGCCGTCTGTCAATCGATTTCCATTTGTTTCATGACAAATTACATCGTACCGTATGCGTTTAGAAACATTTTCAATGGTACCCACATACAAGATTACGCTCGACTGTTGGGTGCTAGTTAATGGAAAAAAATGTTACGACGTCGACACAAAGGTTTTTATAGTAATACATCAAGTAATCTCTGAAAACAGTTGACCAAATAAACAAGAGCCGTCAGAGTTGTATCGTGCTCCCCGAATAAGGCATTGTCACAAAAAAGATGTAGGCAATCAATGGAAAAGTTTGCTGTTGATTGCTTCTTTCGGTTTTGGGATTCGCTAATGGGAAATGTGACCCATCAGGCAAAATTTTCAAATAGTTTATGGACAAGGGCATCTGTCTTTTAGGATGCTTATTTCCCACTTGGGACATAGGAACATGATAATGGCCATTTCGGTTCGATAACGATGGAAAAATGTTATTTAGAGCGCGTATGTAGGAATCCTTATTTGACAACACCTAAAACCAGCATATGACCCTTTTCGAATTAAACTACATTTCTCGGACATATATAATTATATAACATTTGCGTAGTCGTATGGTTTCACCGTCTAGCAAATCAAGATTTATTCGCCGCGATATTCTAGCAATTGATTCATTTGTATCTAATATACTATTTGCCCAAAGCCCTTTTGACTACTGGCTGTGGCTAGATAATTTGAATATATTGATAATTACATTACCAAAGAAAGTAAAATTACGAATTTGGACTCTCATAGCTTATTTTAAAAAAAGAAGATATTTTAGTGAGACATTGGAAACTTCTTTACAAAGAATGATTGGATTGAAATGCGTGAGTACAGGACGAATTAAAGCAAGGGTACGGTTAAAAACATCGTAAAACTGACAAGGTGAATGATTTTGGATTGATAAAAGAATGAAATTGAATGAATATGTGGAGCGTGTTGTGAGTGAATTCAATGGGAGGTAATCCAATATCGCAAATTTTGTTCAGGTAGAACAAAATTAGCGATATGAATTACCTCCCTTTAATAAAGTATGCCTACAAGTTCTATAGATAGCTTCCTATTTCTTCATGAACCTATTAGATGCCTAGGATTTGAATTATGTCAGTTAAATCTCAATTTTTCTCTATGCAAAATTATTTTGAAGGACGTTGTTGTTTCTATATTTTTTCAATAGGTTTGAGCGTTTTTGAATGGTTTGAGCGAGTGTTTGGAATGAATGAATGGAGCCATGAGTGAGCGATTTGAAATGGTTTTGATTGATACGAATATCAATTTCACGATGTAACTAACTGTAGGAGTAGAAGACCAAGTAATTTAAATGATATAGTTAAAGAAATAAATAAATATTTGTTTAAAACAAGTGCGCAATTAACCTCGGTGTACTCTTAAAGTCTTCATAACTTTCAAATTGAAATCAGAAAAAAATAACGCTGAATTAGATATTCTGAACTTGATCGTAATTCGTACATATCCGAATTGCATTTCGTAAGACAAGATATTCCCAACAGAGTCTTGTATAATACTTTCAACAAAATAACTGATTAAATTATTTATTATTCAGCTTAAATTAGAATGTTCTTTGCAAATTTTCTTTGAGAAGTCCCATGTGGTTAATTTGACAGCTCAAATTTCTGATTGCTATAATGTTGGATTATTGTGAGTTTTCAACATTTTTGGCATTCGGTAACTTTAATTATTGATATTTCCTACCATCTTATGTATATACATTCAAACCTTTATTCTGTCAACTTTCTTTTACCACATGTTGGTACTCTCCATCGGGAGTAGGAAACGTACTCGGACAGCGTATTGGAATTGTTTTACTTGGTTGTAGTTTTCCGAATTATTACGCTCCCCGAATAATTTTCGGGGGAGGCATATAGTCGCTAGCCAATGCGCGAGTCTATCCTCCTGGATTACCTCGCATTAAATTCACTCAAAACTCGCTCAACACACTCATTCAATTTCATTCTTTAATCATTCCAAAATCATTCACCTTGTCAATTTTACGATTTTGTAAACTGTAATAGTATCATAAAATATGCAGTACGTGGAATGGTGATTTGTCAGGCTATTTTACAGCAAAATACTTTTAGTAGAGCTTGTTCATATTTTTACTTTACGTACCGAACAAGACAATAAACCTAATTGGCAAATTGGTTGACGTGTCTAACAATATCACATGAGCGCTACCAATATACATTTAGTAGCAAAGAAAAGCACAAAAAATTTATAATAGTCACTGGGTGTCTGAAGAGGGATTAATGCAATATTTGTATTAAAGAGCGCAAAGTGGAGACACAAAACAGAGTATGTGGATGCGGAGGCTGGTAAGAGGCTTTGCTTTGTCCATATGTTGAATTGTTGGAAGTGCTTCGCACATCATGCCTTATTTAGAATGTCGAAAACATAACAACATTTTCCTATTTTGGTATGATCAGGAGGTGCCATCCATTGTCTTCAATGATCAAACCAAGTCTGCTAATTAAACTCTCAGATCCTTAATAGAGTCTTCATCATTTAGTCAAGGTAGGATATTAAAATCTAATAGGGATATTTTCTAGTAAAAGAGATGAAGATATTCTTAGATAAAAGAAATCGCAAACCCTGGAAAATTTTCTCATGGAGAGATCTAACTATCAAATACAAATGCAATGAAATGAATAAATGTCAATTGAATAAATGTCAATAAATATAAGAAAACCAATTGAAACTATTTTCAAAAACAAATGAAAATAGTTATGAAATAATTCACTAGAAAATAATTTGTCGAAAAACTAAAACAAACAAACAAACAAACAAAACAATAGCAGTAGCACACACACACACACACGATTCAGTGTACCTAAACGTAATAAGAGTACTATGGTGGCCCTTAGTCGCTCACATGTGTTTACTGTCAAAGATCTGACCCTTTGACATCGTTAATGACCTCACTTGAACCCCATTTCAATATAGGCAATTTAAGACTGATTGGGCAAACCATATGGCTTCTATGGTGTCTACAAGGGTTTTCTGAGATTTTATCTCTGGACAACATGTTTGACAGTACTTGACCCAATTTCAAATTTGACAAAGAATTCACAAAGACAACCGATCTGACCAAATTTCATGTTGATTGAGTAAAGCCTCTACAGTGACTGCAAGGTAAATACTAACAACGCACGACAAACGACGGGTGTCGCACCACGGACGACAGACATAGCAAAACCGCAAATGCTCACCTTGAGCACTAAATGCTCATGTGAGCTGAAAATCGGTACATCTATAGATCGTCCATTGATTTTTCTTTCATTAATGATGTTAGAAATGGCAGACCCGTCCTATACGAAACATCTGCAAAAGTCTAGAGATCATAAACAGTCTTCATATTCTCAATGACACCCACATTGACAACGAAAGTGATACTCCGAGGAGGAGTGGACTGACCTGTAAATCTTTTTGCGCATTTTCTTGACAACTAGACGACGTTTTTGAATCGAGATTCGAACGAACGTGCTAAAACACAGTATTCTTGATTAGTTTTAAAACGGGAAGAGCTTATTTTGAAAGGTAAAATCCCTGAGTTTTGCCCTGGCAGGGCGATGCCTAAGAAACAGTTACGGTGAAAGGAATTTTCTTTTTTTTTCTTTTTTTTTTTATATCTACTCACATTTAAAGATGGTCGCCATTTATCACTTGAAATATGAAAACACGGATTTGTAAACAAACCATCGTAACTTTAGCTTCGACAAGCTGAAGCTACGAGGATTTGTTGACTAAACTATTACATAGATCTTCCTCTCCGCAAGATTATCCAAATTGTTTTAATAAAAGTAGCAATACTTGCGTTATCGCTAATTGCCGAACAACTTTTGAAAGAAGCCAAAATATTGAAAAGTATCCTCGCCAAATAACGGCACGGCTAGCCATGCCCTGCCAGAAGAATGATAAAGCACTAAAAATTTCTAGATAATTTAAATGCGACAATCAGTCCTTGTATCAAATCATTTCACATCTTTCATGCCATTTACCATATGTATGATTTAATATCATTCACGGAAAAGATCCTGAATTATTGCATAATAAAATATGTGAGTCTAAAAATAAAAAAAAGTACGCATGTGCAACTGTAAGAAGTACGTATCCACCAAAAAACGACTCTGTCAGTCTCTAAAATGATAACTTCAATATATTGACTAGTATTTTGCAAAATAATGACAGAAATAGTAGAATGTATTTGGCTTCTTCTGGTCCCTAAACCGCAATGGAAGTTAACTTTGTTAAGCCTATGGTAATGATAGGAATAATTTGTTTATAGTACATCTGGACCTTTTGGCAAGTTGTCTGAAATCGAGTCGAAATAATTAAAGTAACATAAGAGACCAGTCCAAGCCCGGTTAGAATCCGGGCTAGAAATGACTTGACCAAAAGATACATTGTACCAAGTACATGTTGTTAAAGAACCCATACTCCAACAGATTATCTGCAAGTCCCTGTAATGGTTTTAGGTAAACAAACTCAATATCAATTCGCTAAATAACGGCGTATTTGATTTTTTCCTGACACATCCTGTTATGATCTCACATGGGACTCACGACCTTGATAATGGCCATTCTGTTGAATAATCGACATAATTTGTCTAAAACGCATATGTAGGAATTTTTACCTGGAAAAACATCCAACAAGCCATCTTTTCTTTTCTCAAAATAGAAAAGAAACTTTTTTCCAGCACTATGCATATTATCTTAGTTATCGCCTAAATTTCATGCCGCTGATATGATGCCCATGGATTCCTTGGTATATTGCTTTGACTGCATTATAAACTAAAGCAAGGATTGCAATATTCGAGAAGCTGAAATGGGTTTTTTTTCCATACATTAAAATCTTAAACAATATCGACATTTTTTGTTGAAAAGAAATCCTTTGTTGCAAGCCGCAATACTTTCTTTTGTGAAAACGGCTCTGATTCAAATTGTTTTCTATATCAGCCATTCATTGCCTTTAATTACTTACAGAAGACCGTTAAAAAGCTATAATGTCTGTAGTGAATTTTGGAGGAGTTGGTTGAACCATATGATTTAAGGAGGAATTATCCTCGTGGAATTTCTTTTAAATCTTTGCAATAACTTTTGTCAAACACTATGAAAAATGATAGCAGGTAAATAAATGACATTTTACTCATAATCAAGTAAAGAAAGTATTGTCGCATAGGCAAAGTCGTCATCAAGCCTTAGAGCGCCACAGACCTGAATCTGCTGCTGATGATAAGGAGAGATTTTAAAGATTATGGATGTAAAATTCGGTTAAAATGTACCAAATTGTTTTTGAGGAGAAGGTTTTTATAAGAAAAGATTTAAGGACGGATAGAAGCACGACAGACGCATTTGCCATAACAATATTTATGGAGTTTAGTTGTTCAGGCTAAAATGGCCTGGATGCAATCATTATTTTTCTTTTTCTAGTTCTCTTAAATCAAATGTAAAACAAATTTTCTTATCTGATTTTTAGCAAATATAACGTACATGTGTAAGTGCATATCTTTTAAGCTTTGAAAAATAAGTTCATATTTCGTTGTATAAAATATACTTTTTTCACGAACATGTTTATATTGATGCTTTTTACTTGTACTATACGAGTCGTGCTCATTTTAAGAAATTTAATGGCTCCTTTTAGCACACGTTGAGAGCATAGTAATGAAAATAATGATGAAGTTAGTAAAATTAACTGCTGAATTGCAGGTTCTAGAATATATCTTAATTTGAAACATAAAATTCTTCCATACGTGTCTTAATTTTCCTGGGACATAGCTGATTAAGTTATGCATTAATCAGCTTTAAATTGCTTGCTCTTTGGTAATCTTCTTTGATTAGTCCTATGTGGATAATTTGACAGTTCTAATTCTAATTACTTGATAATTGAAATGATGTCTTGTTTTTGTGGTATTCAGCAGGTTTCATTGTTAATATCCTTCAATATATTTGATACAACACATACAGTCACTCGACCTTTATTCCGTTCGATTCTTTTTCCCTTTGCCGGTATTCTTTATCCCAAGTAGCAAAAGTACTCATACAGCAAAACTAAGAGCTGTAACGAGTAGAAATTTGGTATCCGGTTACACGATATCTCGATACCCGAGGATACTCGAGTACCCGTTGATTTATATATATTATAGACTAAATACTCCATTTCTTTTGTAAAGTTGATCCCCAAAGGTACATGGTGCTTATACAAAAGTAGTAAAGAATAATGACTCAGGACTCGGGTAGAACCGATACCCTACTCGATATCCGAGTACTAGAATTATCGTCCGAGTTATTCAGCAAGTAAGAAACTGGCTTACCTTATTGGCGTTTTGGGGTATTTCTGATCTGTCAGGGAGTCTCTTTACCGTGATTTTTTTGCGTTTTTATGAGCGTACGGCACTTACAGAGAGATCAATTAATTAACAAGGGTTTTTAATTCGGCTGTTGTAGAAGTACATTATTGAAAACTTTTCCTCAATAGTATAAGTTTAACTAAATCATAGAAACCATACACAAATATGCATGTCAAACAAGTGCTGTGATGTATTTACGTTTTCATGAAAAGGTGAAAGTAGCCTTTGTTATTGAAAGTTATTTACTGTATGTAATGCATTAACAATTCGTCATTGGTTGACCAAATTTTCGTTTCTACCAGGTTGTCCATCGACACCGACAAATTGTAATTCAAAGTTAAAAACATAGAGAAATTGACAATCATTCCGATCAAAATCATTCTACACCATTCACTCAGCGCTCCATGAATTCATTCCAAGCACTCACTGGAACCATTAAAAAAAACCTCCAAAATGACTCAAAGATAAGATCAACCACTTCATTCAAAATAGATATTGCAAGAAAAAAAAATGGCGATTTGAAAAGGATAATTAAAATCATGAGCGTTTTAAATAATTTGGTTCTTGAAGAAATATGAATCTATTTATAGAACATGTATGCATATTTTACTAAAGTGAGTTATAAATATAGCTAATTTTGTTTATCTTGAAATAAATTAGCGACATTGGATTACCTCCCTTTAATTTCACTCAAAACTCGCTCCACAAACTCATTCAATTTCATTCCAAATTCATTCCAAAATCATTCATCTGGTCAAGTTCCCGATGTTTTCAACTGTATGGTATGGCTTAATAACTCAATAGTCATTGCTTCAGATGCGATACATGTAATGGGGTTTTGTCAGTTTTTGTCAAGATAAATACTTCTAGATAAGATTATTTATATTTATACACTATATGCAGAACATGACAGTAAATCATTTTTGTGACATGTCTTATAATTTCACATGAGCGCTACACACAATTATTGAGCAGCCTAGTCAAGAAAACACGCAATACGTATAGTTGCTGACTGTCTGAAGAAGAATTAAGAACATATATGCCTACATAGCGCATAGGGAAGACTCTGGACAGAGTGTACAAATGCCTAGGCTGTCCAGAGTCTTTGCTATGCTATGCTTTCATATGGAATCGTTAGAGCTGTTTTGTACATCAATCATTGTTAAGAATTTGATAAACAAAGCGTTTCATCCAATTTTGGTATGATAATGAAGTGCCAATCCTTTGTCTTCAAGGATCAAACCAAGTCTGCTAATTAAACTCTCAGATCCTTAATGGATTATTCCTCATTCGGTCTCGATCGGATATTAGAACTTAATAGGGATTTTTTTCGTAAAAGACGATGAAAATATACATAAAAGAAAATACAAAAACCGGACAGCTTCCTCAAGGAGAGTTTGTTTGTTTGTTTGAATGGGGTTTTACGCTGCTTTAAACAAACTTTCAGTTATATAGCACCTAACAATGGATTCCTGATATTTCTCATACCAGTACTACCATCATGGCCTCCAACTGCTATACCACACAGAGCTACGGTTATTGACCCATTTGTGAGAGACAAATTGTCGGAAAGGCCGTCGAGGATCGAACCAGGGACTCCTCAAGGAGAGACTAAGCTATCAAATACAAATGAATTGAAATATAATAAATGTCTTTAAATGTAGGACAAAAATTTGAAGAAGAAAAAAATAATAGAATAATGGAGTAATCGACCACAAAATGATTATCGAAAAGCAAAATCAACGGCAACAAAAGTTTACTGTATCCCCCTTTCCCAAAAAAATCAATGCACTGAAAATACTGAAGGTGGATGTTTCTAGTGGCATTGTGGATACGCAAAAGGAAACTAGCCATGACAATATATATAATAAATATCAAATGTTTCTACCCGATTACGGCAAGTTTTAATGTCAATGCAAATGTTAAACGAATAAAAAAAATGGTTAGCCTATGTTTACGGTTCATTGGACAATGGAATATGGCATATGGCATTTTAAGAAAAATGTGTGACCCGCCCGAAACAAAGGAACCACTAAAAAGAATTTTTAAGGCAGACAGGTTCCGGGACCGATCAACCAGAGGTCGCATTTTCATAAGTCATTTTTCGCAATTCTAAATCGTTCTTTTTGAACGAAGGGTCACATAGGTATATAATCAGTGGCCCCCACCCTTTTTCATGTGAATTGTTTGCTTCACATGTAATCTAAAGAAATACTATAAGCCTTGAAATAACTTAAAATGATTTCAGCTCATTAGTGTTGCTAAATTAGTAGCTTAAATATATACATCCACAAATAGCACTAAGCAATTATTTCAATAAGGAACAAATGAAATCTCGCAAAAAACAGCTAGTAAATGATATCATCGAAATTCTATATCTGAAACCGTAGACCTATCAGTTCGCATCCGCGGTTACTTGTCTTGTGTGAATGAGGAAGAGATCACTTAAATGTCGAAACAACAACAAGTTCATTAAGTCGCATTAGAATTAGAAATGTTGCGTTTCCCAAAAATATGAATTGCAAGACACTGTTTTGTTTGAGTTGATTCTTCTCATTTTTTCCATGAAGATTGCTAAAAGATACTATAAATTCTGAATGAGTCTGCATGAAAACGAGCCTTTCACCAAAAACGAAAATCTTCCCTTATCGTGTTGAAAACAATATTTAGCTTTTATTTTCATATTCTCTAACGAACACAAATTTTAAGACGTTTTAAGGGTATATAGCACCACACAGATGCGTCATCTGCTTCTCACTCTACTCGCAGATTCAACTATCAAATTAGATTGCAGGAAGGTATATATTCCACCTGTTGTCTTTCAGACAGTTGACTACAAGTTCAGCTACTTAGTTTTTTCCCCCAACACCACGGGAAAACCCAATAGGCGAATCACCGCCTTGTCATTAATTACATGCGTACGCGAAAGTTTAAAAGCGTGGTTTAGGATTGGCAGGCGATTTCGCAATTTAAAGGAGTCTTTGAATAATCTACAAATTGTATAGAATTCTTGTATCATGCCATGTTCAAAATGCATAGTTGTCTGCCAAAAATAAAGCTTGAAGAAAAGAAAATTGAGCCCAAGATGGAATTATTTTTACTTTAAAAGCTTTAACATCTGACCGGTTTTTAATTACGCACTAACACTGGTAGACGTAAAACATCCACCAAAAGTGAAACAAAATCACGCGCTTCAGTTCTCTTAAAAATAAAACCTGTACAAGGACAGGTCCTCCATTTTAAACTGTTTCCATTTAATTCAAATGAAAGGCGCCTGTAAAGACTACATACACTTAGCTTATTATATCATTGAAGAAGTAACCCTTTGATTACGTTAATGGCCATGATATCCATCTTCTTAATTTGACATTCACTCACCACTGTAGGCATACCACTTTGATATCAGTAAAATAAAACTTTTGCAAAATTTTGTAAGTTGCCACCATGCAAATCAATATCTTGCATTTTAACCTACATAATAAAAGATGAAGTAGATTGGCGTCTGTAAAACAACTTGATCATTTTTACTTAACATGTATTCTACAGTTATATACAAGCTTAAACGAAATTTTTCGACAAACTTTCGACAAGAAGGCAAATGCAAGTGGTTTCCTAGTAAACATGACAAATTATATAAGGGTTAAGACCACGTCATATAAGGTATAATAATTAACGGACAAAACTTTATCAAATTCCTCTTATTTACAGTATTGCAAGATGCTTTAAATTGGGCCAAAGTTTGAATTTATTTAAGAAGTCAAATTCGTGTAAAACTTTAAGTTTTATACTTGGCTATTTATTTGTAATGTTAAGTAATTTAACACTTGTATTTCATATGTGAACTGCTCATGACAATACCTTATGGTAGATATGGAAGCCATAATCTTCGGTTTTGACAAAGGTCTCCTAATGTTTACAGTTCAAGATGAACAAAATTAGCAATATTTATTACCTCCCGTTAATAAAGTATACGTACTTTTCTGTTTGCGTGCCTTCGTGGACCAATCAGACTCTTTAAATACCCACACAAGCCAATAAAATCGTAGAATGATTTTATCGATTTAATGTTCATCGTCTTCAGCGATTTATAATAATTTCGGAGCATTTCTGATCGATTTGAGTGAGTGTTTGGAACGAATGAATGGAGCGCAGAGTGAATGATTTAGAAAAATTTTGATCGTAATGATTGTCAAATTCACGATGTACGTAACTTAACATAAATCTTTAATTTATGCAACACCTTTTGTGTCAAGCACTTATTGGGGAGCATACCTCGTCTGCGACGCCTATTATTTGTTTCGGTTTTTAAGTGTAGTAAATAAATCTAAGTGCAAAAAAGAAAGAGAGATTTATAGTCAGTTAACTCTTTGCTGTTTAATTCCTGCTTTTCACGTGCCTGTGATTTTATGAATGAGAAAACATTGTGAAAAAAGAAGAAATTGCTTCTGACAAGCAATTTCTACTTTTTCCACACTGTTTTCCACCCTACTGCATGGTTATTTTTCAAATTAAATCCACTTTAAATTTTCGTCTGCAAAACCTTTGAATTTGGACAGGTCCAAAATTTTGTAAAATAGGAAAGGGTTGCTTAATTAAGTCAACTCCCTTATGTGGCAGACACAAGTTTTGAAAAAATAAAAAGATATCTTATCAAAAATATATATATATATATCTGCCAAAACATTAAGTGCCCACCATTTGCAATAATTATAGTAAATTTATATTTTGTTACTATTAGTCTTATTAAACCACTAGAAAGATATGTTCAGCCTCGTTCTTGACACATGAAAACGTCCACACTCGCTTTGCATATGAACTACCTCGCAAAGGTGTACTAATCTTAAAAGATTGCAAAACATTTTCGCAACCAAAACGCAGGGTGAGTATTGGTATTGTATTACCGGTATAATCTATAAAAAGTATAAAATTTCATGACGCTAAGTCAAACAGAGTGAAAAACTATTGCCATGCAAGGACGTTTTGTCGAAATGATCATTACTGATTCTATTGACGTGATGCGGACAAACTCTTTCATCTTACCGCCCGTATGTTCTTGATCACAATTTCCAGCGGAAATATTATTCCGACAAATGAGAACTTGATCGAGAAATAATGTTTCAATTAGGGACCTGGGAAATGAATGGACAGGAAATTCGCGTCACGTTTTCTTTTATAATTCTCATTTAGAAGGAGGTCAGTGGACAATTACGATAACAATGGATCCGATCCTTTGTCCAGAATGACAAAACGGTGCAAACTGTTTGCAAATTATACCCCGCTTTGCACGTACACTTGCGTGCAAAGCGGTGCATCCTTTGCAAACAGTTTTCACAGTTTTGTCACTCTGAACTCAGGGCAGGAGTAAACCGCAGGAACAAAAATACAATATAAACATAGTACATGTACATGAAAAATAAAAGAACCAACAACGAAACATTTGATGTGCATAAGTCAATGTAATTTATATGAATAAGGCAAAGCCTCTTGCCGCGATCGATTGAGATCTACTCTATTTCTTAAATGATTTTTTAATACGCGGATAAAGTAGTATCACGCCCAAAAACGAAAAATATGTCTATCAAATGATTTAGAAAGGATTGGATGTGTCAAAATATTATGTTTTTTCATATCTTCCATTTCACTGGTTTGTTGGTGAAATTATCGTGTGTGTACAAAAATTAAAATCATAGGCGCTTTAGAGGAACAAAAAGCGAAAAACGAAGAAATGTATTTCTTTCATGCTTTTTGTTATATTATCGAGAATTAACAGTAGATTATCATTTGATTGACATTATCTAAGCGGAGCCCAATTAGTGACGTCATAATTGACATTCCATAGCAATCACTTGCAAAATGACTTGCCTGGGGTAAATTTGTCACATTTTCACGTTTCGTTCCAATTCTTGCACAAAAGAAATATAAAAATCTTTTGTTTTTCGTGTAAGATTGGTTTATATTTCATTGGGTGAACAATAAAAGCTATATTTTCATTAGTGGCTTTGTCACTAATGAAAATATAAATTTAGTTGCTCATTTATGAAATATAAATCGATCTTTCATGGAAACAAACGATTATCCTCTATTATCCTCTAAAGTTAATGTACGCAAGTTACCAGAAATCAGTATTTTGTCTTAGATGTCCAAAATAGAATTTATGATGGATGTATAGCCTCTGCTTTATATGTAGTGAAAGTAAATTAGCGCGTTTTGAATGAATTTAAGGTTGAAATGGCGAGGGCAAATTGACTTCAACCTGACCTCTATGCAGAATACTTAATTAGACTCATGAATAAGGTTCCGGAGATACTTCGGCCCGTGGCGACTAAGCATACACGTTCCGTTATTGGGTTCCATTTTGCCGCCGTCATAGCGCATGTAGGGCGTCGGACTGTCAATCTAGAGGTCCCGGGTTCGATCCCCGTCGGCGGCACTCATTCTTTCCGACTATTTGTCTCTCATAAATGGGTTGATAATCGTAGACCCATGTGAGGTAGCAGCTGGGCGCTAGGAATGGATATGATGGTTGTACTGGTTAGAAAATACCAAAAATCCATTGTTAGGTGATCCAGCCGCCGCGATATAACTAAATACATGTTGAAAGCGGCGTAAAAATCCATTCAATCAATAGGGTTCCATTTACCTATAGATAGGCGTCGTAAGCCGCATTCCGAGCTCACTTCAAAAGAAAAATGTCGAACGGTATGCTCGAGTCGGCCAAAATCAACTAAATCCCAAGGTATATATTAAGAATCTGGGACTGATACGGGATCTTTTTTTAACTCAGGGGCACTCACCAATCATTCATTCCAAACACTCACTCACCAATCTCATCAAAATATAAAATTAGTAACTAGATTGATTAAATGCTAGATACAAGTCGTGATCTTATTGACTTTTATAACTTTGGAAGCTTTTGATTTGTTCGTAGAGATATAAAATGATATTTATATAACTTGTATGTATATTTCATTAAAGGGGGTAATGAATATCGATAATTTTGTTCATCTTGAACAAAATTAGCGATATTATGTTACCCTTCTTCAGTTTCATTCATAACCCATTCCTTACTCATTCAATTTCATTCCGAAATAATTCCAAAATCATTCACCTAGTCAACTTCACGATTTTATTGACTGTAGTGATTAGATTAGTATCTTTATGAAACACAACATCATTTAAAAAGCTGTACAATAATGTTTTATGTTTATGATGAATATAACGAAATTCGAATATCGTTTTGCAAACAAAGCAGAGAATCTTTTAGACAGCAATATACACGCCATGTCAAAAAGACAAAAGTTAACAATTACGCTTTTCAAAGTCGCATGTATACATTTGGTTCCAAAATTTATAAACCAATCCCTGCGCCCAGGAGGAAAACGTTCGCAACACGTTCGAGAAATGTAATCCCCTTTGCAAAGTGCATTCGCGAGCAAAGTGCATAAAATTTCGAAACGTTTGTAAGTGGTCTGCATTTTTAAAACACATGGTGTTTGTCTTTATCCTTTTAGATCGATTCGTCTGCTACTCAGAAAGTTACCTTGGCAACCAGAAATAAGCTCTAAAAATAATTTAGTTTTATTATGATTAATAGGTCATTAAAAAGCTTGGGCGGATGATGTTTCCTATCCCATTTCCACCAAACCAAGATTTTTTTTTTTTAAAATAGACATTTTATGATTCTTTGGAGTCAGCACAGTCTTACATGTTATTGGACCAACCCTATCGCTCGTCCGACGTTGCTCCGGACGCTTTGTGTGACCGATCAGATTGAGTTCGACGAACAATATTTATGTTAATCGGTTCTTCTTGTATTTATACGTCCATTGTAATTTCATAAAGATTTTTTTTGTCATGCAAAAAAATAATTGCATGATAAATATAATAACATGTAAGAGTCTCAAAACATCAATGTTATCTGGTACCGATTGCGAGAAATTAATTCTCCCAACCTCGACCAGATAACATTGATATTTTAGGACACTAAGTTATTAGTTATTCTCTATTTATCGGTCAGGTTACGAGGTAAATTTTCTCATTCTCAATTCAAAATCCCGGGCTGGCACTCTCACAAAACTAATTGTCTTTCGGATGAGACGTTAAACCGAGGTCCCGTGAGACGGTGCTTTACACGAAGCCCGTTAAAGAACCACCGCGAATCTCAGCAGTAGTTTCATCATGTATCCTTGCACCATCCCCAGTAGCAACTAACCGTCTTCTGGGGGCGTCGCTCATATGGGCATGTGCTACGGTAGCGACGATAAATAAAAGGAAATACACACTCAAAGTTTTCTCAAATTTCAATTTGAGACCTAAACCGTAATTATGTTTTATTACTCATTCTAATGTATTAACACAAAAGATAATATTAATAAGTTGAACTTGTTAATATTTTCTTTTATTTTCATACATTTATTTAAATTTAAAATTTGAGAAAATTCTCAGCTAAGCCTGAGAAAAGTTTAATAACCTCGGGCCCTGATCAATATTAAAACTACGTTACCAGAGATAGCCGAGACAGTCAGGACCGTACAGTTGATCAGGGAACCAACCACGCTGGAAATAACCACAACTCTGTATAGATGAACATCAGGAGTTATCCTTCGTCGAACGGGTTCCATTGTGAATTTTACAAAGCGCTACTCGAATGTACGATCCCTGCAGTCACATTTTATTATTTTTTTATCTATGAAAACGAGCAAAATATTGGCTCTATGGGGAATGTTTCAAACTATTAATCGATTAATAGATTTTTTTTGTGTTATCTAACCAAAAAAACCGAGTAAATTCGAAAATAATGAATTTGTCCATGCAACATAGAAAACTATTATAACGTATTCTGCGGAAATATCGGTATTTTTCACTTGGTATTAGTTCGGTATAATTCGTGCTTGGAATATTGCAATAACTTCTTACATATTCTAAATAATTTGACAAAGAATCTCGATTAATACATTTATATATCAACGTATCGTGGTTAATTTATGTGTTTTATATCGGTGCATAATTGACACTTATTGTTCACTTAAACATGCGTTGTCCATTACAAACATTCTCCTTTCAAAATGTGATGTAACGTTCAATTTGTCCTACCATCGGGGTTATATCACAATATTCTACATTGTACGTCGTTGCATAACTGACGGATATTGTTCACTAAAACATAAAACATCCATTAGAAAACCTCCCTTCGAAACTGCTGTTTAGATTATTCAGAAGTTAAAATCGATTTCTAGGATGATTTAATCCTGGGGATGATTTAATCCTAGTCTGGAACAAGTCCAAGGATCCCACGCTTTCTGGAATGATTACCTGGAAAAAAGGATTTAAAGCATTTTTATTATCGCAAATCAGGTAATTCGTTGGAGATTAACCACGGATACCAATTGTCGACTGCAGGTGCTAGTTAATGTAAAGAAAAGTTATGTCGAAAAGGGACAGAACTCTTACAAAAGGCCTTAGGAGTTACCCTCCTTGATAGTCTGAACATGAACTCAATTGTCAAGTTTTGTGAAGATATCTTCAACTAAAACAGAGATATGACCAACGTTAAAATGTGTTACGCAACACCTACGCCAACTCCAACAACAACGCCAACGCTTACGATGGCAAGGTGATGACAACACCTCGTGTTTTTTTGTTCAAAGACAGCCGAGCTGCGTAATCGAAAGACGTTCCGTAGCCTGGACACGCTCGCAGAGCATTTCAAATTAATTTTCGATTGTGAATAGCGAGTTTATGTCTTTAAGCGTATAGTTTATACTCTGATCAGACTGTGCGATTTCTAAGTGTTTAGGGGTGTTTTTTGTAACGTTTGAGCGCTGTTTTAGAAATAATTAAAATAAGAGCAGAGTGATTGACCGGAATTAAGGTCAATCCAACGATATTCTTACAATTAACAACATCTTGAAATTGACAAGGTATATGATTTAAGAATGATTCTGAACGAATTGAATGAATGGGAGGTGCAAGTTTTGAATGGTTTCCAATGGAGGTAAAACATAGTCAATAATTTCGTCATGAAAATCATTAGGGAAACCTCGGTTAACACTGCTAAAGTTCGTTACTTCTGAAACGTTGCAGAAGTATTACTAGTCCACTACCTTAACATCAAACACTTAAAATCAATAGAAACCGTGCAATTATTCATATCATCTATTTGATAGAAGTACTGTCCATTTTGAACGATATCGAATTGTTTTTAGCGATTTCGGAACGTTTTTTGAGAGATTTTCGAGTTTTCGAAACTCGAATGAATGAATTGAGTGCTAGATGAGCGATTTAGAGTGGTTATGCCTTATAGGTGAATTTCAATTCACGATGTTACTTCACTGAAATTGTATTTTACCCAACAACCGTTTCTTTTCCCTTTCGATAAATCAAACATTTTTTCTGGTCAATTCTTTGTCTGTGTGTTACAGTTAAAAAACAAAATTGACAAGTCGAATGATTTTGAAAGATTTTGGAATGAAATTGAATGAGAACGTGGGGCGAGATTTCAGTGAATTTAAAGGTAGGTAATCCAACATCACTTATTTCGTTCATCCTGAACAAAATAAGCGATATTGACTACCTCCCTTCAATAAAATATGCATACAAGTTCTGTAAATAGATTCCCCCTTCTTTAAGAACCAATCAGACGTTTACAAATTCAATTATGTCAGTAATCGAGCTTTTTACTACCTTTAATTATTGCAAATGACGTTGTTGATTCTTTCTTTTTCGGTGATTTGGAGCGTTTTTGAATGGTTTGAGTGATTGTTTGGAATGAATGAATGCAGCGCTGAGCGAGTGATTTGGAATGGTTTTGATCGAGTTGGTGGTCAATCTCAAGATGTTGTAAATGTACATTTCCAACAAAATTTCACATGTGGACCAAGCAAAGCCTCTTGCCAGGATATGCATTCGCAAAGTGCTTTGGGGGCCTGAGGTTATAAAACTTTTCTCATTCTCAATTCATATTTTCTCAATTTTCAATTTGAAATTAAAGCATTGACATAAAGGATAATATTAATAAGGTGTTATCAACAACAACTTATTAATATAATCTTTTATTTTCATTCATTTATTTAAATTTAAAATTTGATAAAATTCTCACTTGAGTCTGAGAAAAGTTTGATAACCTCGGGCCCAGATTCTTTCCCCTGCGCTCTGTAGAGATAGAAAACGTCTTAATCATTCTTCCTGCGATCAGCGAATATCATTAAGGTAGTGGACCCGTTAAAATTCCGCAACATTTCAGAACTGATGATCTGTCACAATGTTGCCCGAGGCTTCCTAATGAAATCATTAGGAAACCTCGGTTAACACTGTTAAAGTTTTTGCCAACTAAATAAATATTTAAAGGTCCACTTCCTTAAGGTACTGTGTATCCGTCTAGGTTGCCCATTGTCTGGACATCACTCGCATGAGAATATTGGAATTATCACACACAGGCTCAGATAACTATAAGTAAAATCGTGAAATTGACATTCGATCAAAACCATTCTAAAATACCCGCTCAGCGCTGCAATCCTTATTAAAAAAAACTACATCGAGTCACTCAAAAACGCTCCGAAAAAGATAAAAAAAACGCTTTGGAGTCGTTCAAATTGATACTTATACATGGCTGGTCTTTATGCAAGTCATGCAAGTTGTCAATTTCGTGAGTTCGAAACTGGGCTCGGTCAACCTCAAGTCAGACATTTTGCAAAATAAATTGTGACAAGCCAACATGTAGTTTGTCTCGAACCAATTGGAAAATGATAAGTAGTCACGGTGTGAGCAGCGGGTAGCTTGTGTGAAAATTTTGTGATTGTATTGGTGTGGGAAAAAGAACATAAAGCTATGGGTTTGGAGAATCAGCCGATACCACACAACTTCAGTATTATTGAAAGAGTTGTTACATCCCAAACAATCAGTTTATTTCGATGCATTAAGCCAAGAATAATGATTGATTTCCTGATAACCTTCTCTCTATGAAGATAAGATTCAAACAGTAAATGTTGTTGCTTTATGAAACGGCATTTAAGAATTTTACTCACATGCAAAGAAGGCTATCATTTTCAAACGTTGATTGAAGAACAAAACTTCCCAAACGTGAGCTTCCTATAATCACGGTTCCATTGGTGGTAGTGGCGGATCAATTTGTATGTTAATCATTCCAATGAAAAAGAAAAAAAGTCCTATGCTGTGGGGTCTCATTTGGATCGTCTCATCGGGAATATTTAATGAATGTTCCCAACGAAAGGCTTCGTAGACAAATGTATATTTATTCTTAATGGAGTTATACACCCTGTAATTTTTTACCCCTTATTTATGAGCTTTGAGAGTGTGACTTACCAAATACTATCACTTTAATGGTATTCACTTAACATTTAATCCAAAACACTAAAATAAAAAAAAACCAACACCAAAGACAACACTTTGAAATAATGAGATCTAAAATTCTCAACACAACAGAGACATTCTCTGTTGAATGAAAATTCTATTTTTAAAACTTCCAATATCATACCACATGGAACGTTTGCCAGCTAGATATTGGAAAGTTGTCAGTTCCCATTCAGCTTTGCTATTTTGTAGTGAAAGGCTTAAATTTTTCTGTCTCAGAAAAACATTACAGTTAGAAACACCATAAAATCGACAAGGTGAATAATTTTGGAATGATTGCGGGTTGAAGTTGAATGAATCGAATGAGCGCGTTTTGAATGAAATTAAGGGGACGTAATTAAATATCGCTAATTTCGTCCACGAAATTAACGCTTTTTAAATTACCTATTTTATTACTTTATTACATTTGATATTGCATAATATATCTTATCGTGAATATGAGTGGAATTGCAGGACTTTTTGGCAATCGTAACTAAAGAGTTACAAAATCATTCTGAAGTGTTTACGTAAAATTTAAGAAATTACTCAAAAATTGTGTTGGTTAACCATTTAGTACGATAATAAAATCTCGGGCCCAGATATGTATTTAAACTATTAAACTTTTTTAACAGAGTTTCGTGGTGAGGCGCCAGGTTAGACGTTTATTTTAGTTGGCTTCACAACTCTCGGGAAAAAAGTTACAAATATTAGGAACACAATCCTTTCAAAAATAAGAATCTCGCAATCTCACAAGAAAAAGGAAGATGCAACTATAAGGCCAAAAGCAGTTCATTGGGTTAAAAAAAATGTTTAACAAATAAGAATCACTCAAAATCTAGAGTGAAAGTTGTATTTATTAGGTAAAATGTAGGTTTACCAAAACGATTTGATTCACACAGTTAATTACGTCATGAAATTGATAATTATTCCGATAAAAACCACTCAATTTCATACGCTCGGCGCTCCAATCATTTATTCTAAAATCCGCTCAAAACTCACTGAAACAACCGACTCAACAACGTCACTCAAAATAAATAGTTAGAAAAAGTCGCGATTTCACTGACATGATTAAAAAGGGACAAGTAAAGTAATTGTAAGCGTCTGATAGGTATTAGGTAAAACAGGAAGCTATACATAGAACTTGTATGCATATTTTATTACAGGGAGGTAATAAATATCGCGAATTTTGTTCATCCTGAACAAAATTTGCAATATTGGTTTACCTCCCATTAAATTCACTCAAAACTAGCTCTACACACTCGTTCAATTTCATTCCCAAACCATTCTAAAATCATTCATTTTGTCAATTTCACGATGTTGTTATGGATAATATCAAATACAAATCACTGTTGTTAATAAAAGTCGATAGATCACCGTTTTTGCCGACGTTTTGTTTTCAAACGCTTTTGTGGACGGATGGATGGCTTAAACGCCACAAATAGCCCCCCAATTAAAGTAACCTCATAAAGGTTGCCAACAATTGATCTACTTTTGGTTCATGCCGCACAGTTAGTAAGATCGTGAAACTGACACTCATTTCGATAAAAATTCATTCCAAAAGTCTCGCTCAGCACTTCATTTATTCAATCCAGGCACTCACTCCCACCATTCAAAAACACTTCGAAATCGTTTAAAACGAGTACTTTTTATTTGAATCGATTAGACATTCTATGATTTTAACATTCTCGAAAGCCAGGCATAAAGCATTACTCTGCTCTTCTTTCATTAGCCCTGGGGCAATACGCTAGCAAAACGTCGTTCTATGAATATTTATAATAATTTAAATACCTTGATTAGCCAATCAAAATAGTCACGACATAAATCTACCCTTCCAAAAAGAGATTGAATCGAGTGTTTCTGTTGCTGAAAATTATCCGAAACTTCCAAGTGTTTATGCTAATTACACATAGCAAGGCTGTAGGATATCGCAAATTTCATTTAGATATGCCACAAAGTTACAAAAAAAACAGTAAAGACTTGTATGAGATCCAAGATAAACTAGACTTTTTAATAATATATCAGTAAGAGTTCGAAAAAAACCCACACTTTTTGCATTTTGAATATAGGCCAGCGGAAATACGTTTTGATAATGAAAAAAAAGGATTTAAGGCTTGGTCACATTTACGTTAATTAACGTGGTTGGCCGTAGTTATGCACCAACGTAGTCAGCCGTAAAATTCACGTAGCTGAGCGTATACTGCGCAGTAAGTCGAAGTAAGCCGTGCTTACGCGAAGTGAGTAACGTAGTGCAAACTCGTGAGTTTGACCGTAGTGTCTTGGATATTGTAAAAAATGTTCAAAAGTCTATTTACGGTAAAGTAAGTTATTTTTTCCCTAATTTGGCCGTACTGCCACAGTACTTAATCCCTGCTTATCCGTAAATCGGAACTTAATTAAACGTAGGAGCACGCTATATCGTAAACGTTTGTCCCCGTTACTACGGTTAACCAAGGTTGAACGAGCGATCCACTCTTGCAGTGCGTGTATCCGATTTTTGTCCACGGTTAGATAGGGGAAAAGTACGTTGTAAAAATCGCGGTCAGATTTCACGTTGTGAACTTAATCTCGACGTAGTGAAAGAATGCCGTACTACAACGTACCATACGGTACACGTCGTAGTTTAACCTAGTCACCCGTGGACTGAACGTTCTTCCGTATAATCTGTATAATCCTACCGTAGTGGCCGCAAAAATCTTTGGCATGTTCAAAATTCCTACGGTGAAAAAGGACTTTCTGTCGTAGTTTGAATGTAGTTCAACGTAGTACTTTCTCGTTGAATCTTACTATTACCGAATAAGCACGTATCGTTTACCCTAGTTTGTCGTACAAAACGTTTAATAAACCTATGTCCAAGTTAATTCTACGACAAAGCAGGGAAACAGTGGGGTTGGTCTTATTCAGAGTACGAAAAGCATCAGTGAAATTGACAAAATCTAATCATGGAGTGAACGTGAAATCAATGGTTTGAAACTCGCGTGTTTTTACAACAAATTAATTATAAAATACCCAAAGGTCATTAATAAAAATGATAGGTTTTAAACCTTATGACATATTTAAAGATCGTGATTCTTATTTATATACTGAGTTCCATAAGAAAGTGTTTACTTTCACTTTTTGCATTTCTTTTGATTTTACAAAGTTGGAGGAAAATTCTAGAGTAGATACCATAATTAGGTAGAGACCTTTTGAAATTGAAAGTCAAATCAGATTTGGATAAAGTATCGTATTCTGCATACGCACAGGTGGAACTTAAATTGTTGAGATTTGACCTCCTTACAACTTTTTCTTCAGTAAGAGCTATGTGTTGATGTTGTATTATAGAGTTTTAGAAGTCATTCCAAGCCATTTCCAAACAAAAGCTTTAATTTTTATGCATACGTTACGTGCACGTCGACGTAAGATATTTCTACGTTGTTAGGCTAGTAAATTACCATTGGATGGTGCTATGGCGTTCTATGACATCTCGATTTGCTTATTCAAGGCCTTACAAAATGATTACCTCGATTTTTATTGGAACATGAACGCTAAATCAAGTATGATAACATTCTAAATCTGACAAGGTTCGATTTTGTTCAACGACTTCTATTGGTAGTTAAACCACGCTTCAGCATCATGCAAAATTGTATTGAAGATGTGTTTTTATGCTCAGGAAAGACACAAAGATTCAACTAAATGCATTTTCAGACCAATTTTTCGTCTAACGCGTGATGCACGTGCAAAACATGCAAAATCAAATGTCTCAATTTAGCAAAAAATGTTTGTTCATCGCGCGACTTTTATTTGCCGAAATCTTATTTTCATTTTACACCAACAAAAAAAACATACACATACATTAAATAAAGCTGAAAGGATAAAATAGAAAAATAGTTTAACTTTAGAAGAATTAGGAAAGATAAAATATACAGGTGTATCCAGGCATTTTTGGCCACTTTGCTTTCAATGAAATCTCCAACTCTCCAAATTCAGGCATTCACATATTTTTGTGGTAATAAATATCATTAAGACAAGATTTTGATAAGATTTGCTTTTATACAAAATATGTATCTCATAAACATTTGAGTTACTGCTATCTAAGTTTCAAATACTGATAATCCAGGCACGTAGGAAGCAATTTAGAGGGATGGGTAGGTATGATGAAGACTTGTTCCTTTGAGGTTCTTCTATCATTAGACGGTAAAATAAAATGTCGATTTTTACACCTGAAATACTTACTGAGAAGGAAGGATGTTTATTCTTATCCTTTATTATAAAGAAAAATACAAATGTAAGAAAAATATATTTATAAGCAGCGCAATCAGCATGTATGTCAGTAAAAAGATAATGCATTTCAGGCAACAATTTTTAAGCGTCCAGGTCATACTTAATATCTAAGTTTCAAATTGAATCTTCTAGGAAAAAAATAATCAAATGACAAAAGAATGGTATTGCAAGGGCAGAGAAAAGCCAGGTTATAACATTAAAAGAAAAGGAAACATTTCTTGCAACAAGAGTTTTCACACTTTCCAACAAAATATCCCGGTTTTTCGGAACGTGGGCTATGAAAGAAATAAACTTTCGCAGGTTAAGCTTCTGTGGCATTGTAAACTACCAAGTTTTATTCCAATGTCCCGGTAGGAACAAGTACTTGTAACATTGAAAAGGAAATATTGCCCCTGAAACAATATTACACAATTTTCAAAAGGATTTTTAATTTTACAACCAATTGATTTTAACCTAAGCAGAACAACAAAATTCATTTCATTGTAATATGATTTAAAAGCAACATAACAATAAACTTAGAATACCGAAACGCACGAATCTTCGATATAAAAAATAACGCAATGGATATTTTTTTATATAAAACAATGTACTTTTCCCTACCTGACCGTGCACTAAAATCATACTCACGTATTGCAACAGTAGTGAATAGTAAGTTCAATCTTGGTTGACCGTAGTATCGGAGACAAACGCTTAAGATATTATAGCGTGTTACTACGGTTAATTAAGATCCGGTTTACGGATCAACTGGGATAAACTACTGTTAGAATACGATCAAAATAACTTACTAAACCGTGAATAGACTTTTGAACATTTTTTTTGCAATACCCAAGGCACTACGGTCAAACTTACGAGTTCGCACAACGTTATTCACCACGTGTAAGCACGACTTTCTTCGACCATATACGCAGCATACGCTCAGCTACGTAAAATTCCCGACTGACTACGTTGATGTATAACTACGACCAACTACGTAATAAACATTATAATGTGACCAAGGCTTCAAAAAAGGCACCGAGGTTGCATTACAATCATTTACTCGTCTAATGAACCCAGTAAACATTGTAGAAACTAAATCTATCTGTGACTTCATTGCAACATCTATTATGCTAAGGTAATCTTATTGCGATTTTATTTCGCAATGTTATTTCACTATGTACTAAATCTTTTCATTTGAGGACACCCACTATGTAATGCGAGTTTTCTGAATAAAATCTTGTATCTTTCGTGTAGCATGGGAAAGGGGTCATGTGAACTGAACCCGAAAAGGCTGTGTCCCCGTCTTTTTTACAGATGATTCCAGATTTTATGTTGACTTTACCGATAGACGTCAGAGAGTCTGGAGGATGCCAAATGGTCCTATTAGTCCAGCGAGTGTGGCAAAAGTGATCGGTTTGGCGGGGGCTCGGTCTTGGTTTTAGCGGGAATTAGTGCTCAGGAGAAAGCAGATCTTCATGTCATTGAAAACGGCACATTTACGGCTTTCAGGTACGTAAATGAGATCGTAGATGTTTACGTTGGACCATATGCAGTGCAGTTGGTGAAAATTTCATTCGAATGGATGACAATGCGCGTGCACATAAAGCCAACATCACCAATTAATACCTCGAGCAAGCCACTATCGTCCGTATGGAATGGCCAGCTAGACCCCCAGATCTAAATCCTATAGAGCATACTTCGGACATATTACAGACTGCTGTTTCAATAAGTCCGGTCCAGCAAGCATCGGTACAGGAGTTCAGACAGGCTCTTCTTGAAGAATGGGATCAAATACACAATATGAGATCAGGAGGTTTATAAGCAGTATGTTTAGGCCGTAATCGAAACCCGGGGACATCACACGCGCTAATGAAGTTTATAGATATTTTTTTTTAATTTTTGGACAAACCAAATTTCTTTATTTTCATGAAAACATCGAAATAGATTAATTTTGACCCGTTTTTTTCCTTTGGACAAGCCCTTCTCTTAAGGCAACATCGAGACAATCATTCTTTTAAAAGATCTGAATACCCAAAATACAGAAGTTATCAGAAATATAGAAAGCTTGTATTAATTGATTACGATGCAAAAATATTCAACTAGAGAAAAGTAATCCTTAGGAAATTTTGAGTAGTTTATTTTTCAAATGGATGTAATAAATATCTCTAATCCATAACGAAATGAGCGGCATTTGATTATCCCTCCTTTAATTTTACTCAAAACTCAGTCATTCACCTTGTCAATTTCACGATGTTGTTAACTGTAAAACAAGTTCAACCTATTCTTTTCCGTGCACAGAATGTGATCTTAATTTTCAACGATAGCATCGCGTGCGCATGCCATCGCTCAGCTCGGCTGCTTGGTAATGCAAATATATCAATTAAAAAAGGCCCATATTTCTTACATAACTTGTTTTGAGAATGAATCCCCTTTTTCGATAATGAGCACACAAACTAAGTTCCAAAACTTTACCTTCAATAAAAACAGAGATATGAACAAGGTTAAAATTTACCGCAACCACGCCAACCTAAACGAACGCTGACGTCAACAAACGCGCTAACGACGTCACGACATTAGCTGGATTGTATGCCAAGCTCACGAATTGATAAACGATGGCAATCAATCGTTCAGTAAATTATAGGGAAACAAAATACTCATTGTTTCGTTTTGGATCCCTGGCAAATTTGAGAAGAATATAATAAGATCCGCCCTTATCTGGACATTATGAATGTACGAACCATTGAAAACTGTAGAACTGATTTACTATGCACAAAAAAAAAAAAACCGGTTTGCAGTCACGTATGTTTCGCTATTGATTTATTTACTTACATACATCTAAGTTAATATGCAATCAAATCTTAAGAATTTGAACGAAATTCTGCCTTTTTATTGGGTTTATAAATCACAATATGTAGATATAAGTTGTTTTTTACCTTTGAGTTTGATAATAATTACATGCGATTCTGGGCGGGAATAATCTGAATCTTATTAATACGATTTACAGAGGTCAACATCAGATCAACAGCAAAGCGCTAAAAGCGCTGATGGCCTGGTTAATGAAGAGGCAAGGTGACATTTGAAGGCATGAACTTAAATTTTCTAATATTTTTAGCAAGGCTTTTATAGGCGAGGGAAAACAAGGGTTCCATTTACTTTTAGGGATCGTAAGCCTCATTACGAACTCACTTCAAAGGAAGAATGTCGAACGATGTCTCACTATACGAGGGTTGTTCAAAAATTAACCGGATTTTGCCTCTCAAAATTTTATTTTTGAAGCAATCAAAATAAATTTGGTATCATTCGCTGTCAGAATTCAATCTGCATATAGTTATGTAAAATTGATATAATTATCGAACATAGCGTGCTAGCATCTGCCATATTAAACCGCTGAGTCCGCCAAAAACAACTAATTTTCAAGGTATAGATTACTACGCCCGATTCGGCTTTGCATACAGGCGCAACTCGCGTTTTTATATTTTTTTGTTGGGTTGATTGGTTTGCTACCAGTCAGTCAATTTATCCATTCGATCATTCAGTCTAACAATCGTAGTAATTCGGTTTTTATAGGGGCACAAGCTCGTCGGCTCTTTCTTTTAGATTGAATTGAATTCCATAAAGAAGTTGTATTTTACTGTGGGAGCACAATAAATTGAAAGGGTCCATTTCTCCCTTTCCCACAATATGGTCCAGCCTAAACTCATACCCCGTTATTTTTTTAATTTCTACCCTAGATATGTATCAAATTACACTCATGTTGATTTATTGCCTGCAACCTGTTCCAAGTTGGCCCAGTCTAAAATTTTGTCGTCTATTTATGGGTTTAAGGCTTTTAATTTTTCTTATTTAGATTAATCCATTACAACAAATGTTTACACAGGGCCAAATTGTAATGGGTTGCAGATTACATACAATATTTGGGCAAATTAGTAAAATTTGTAGCAGAAAGGGTAGACAATATTAGGGGGAAGGGAGAAAGTGTTAGTTAGCAGCATTTCCTTCTTTTCCCTATTAGCAAGTTCGTCCGTCAAGATCAAATATAAACGCTATGTATCTTTAACACATCATTGATTTTGACAGTGATAATTAAGAAAATATCTGGTATACATGATAAAGACAAGGTGAATAATCAAAGTTCTGTTCCAGAATTTTGACCTCGTGTGTTGTTTCGTCTATTCAGTTTCCTCGCCTTTAGTACTATCAGTACTTTGATTTTAGAACAGCGTAGTGATATACATGTACAAGCACTACGTTGAACACATCAAGTACTTCGTCTCGCACAAAGTTGATGACGTATTTTTTGTGCGCGCTTGAGCACAAAAAGCTACGTTGTACACACTTTGTTCGGTTTTTGACTCGATTATCTTTTTCTAGGCAATTTCCAGGACAAATGGTTGTTTCCTATGGCCTGCTAAACCAGGCAAAAATCCAACCTATAAAATGTCGTAACAACAATTGTTCATGGAATTGGGGTTCTAACCCTTGTCTTGATGAAAAGAAAATCGCTACAAAACCTTTGCAAAAGTGAATTTAAATCAGAATGCTGAATGCACTGGATGTGCTTATTTTAAGTATGTATTTATCATTTTTAACTTTTCAACTTGATAAAGGAAAGAATCAGTTTGTACTCGGATCAGACTAATATTTGTCTATACCGTCTACAAAAGCAGAATTATTCTGGGTTCGACGTGACAAGGGTTTACTGTTCATGGCATTGTGAAATTGACAAGGTGAATGATTTTGGAATGATTTAGGAATGAAATTGAATGCATGTGTGAAGCGTGTTTTGAGTGAAATTAATGGGGGGGTGTTAATCCTATATCGCCAATTTTGTTCAGGATGAACAAAATTGGCGATATCGATTACCCCCCTTTAATAGGGTATGATTACAAGTTCTATACAAAGCTTCCTATTTCTATTCTTCAAGAACCAATGAGAAGCTTGCAATTTAAATTGTGTCAGTGATATCGGGACTTTTCTCTATCAAAATTTATTTTGAATGACGTTGTTGATTTCTTTATTTTTCAATGGGTTTGAGCGTTTATGATTGGTATGAGTGAGTGTTTGGAATGAATGAATTGAGCGCTGAGTGATCGATTTAGAATGGTTTCACGATGTAACTAACTGTAAGACGAAACTCATCTAGCATTGCAAAGAAGAATTATACCAACCTATATATTTTTTTTATTAATTACTCATAGGAAGAATTTACAGATAACAAAGGGCGAATCTTACTTCTTTCCCAAACTACGCAGTTAGAGTCTATTTTCAGGCCGTAATCTTTTCAGAAGAAATAAAAGAACAATGGAGAATCTCTTTTATTGTTTGATTCTTGCATTTATTTTATCAGTATATCTCGGATACGCAGGTATGGTTTTCATTCAGTTATGATTTAAGGTAGTGGAACCGTAATAGTTCCGCAAGTTTTTTCGGCGAAATGGTCTCTCACAATGTTGACCGAGGTTTCCTAATGAAAATCATTAGGAAACCTCGGTTAACACTGTTAAAGTGCATTACTTCCAAACGTTACGGAACTATTACAGCTCCACTACCTTTATTTTAGATGTGCCCTCTGTATGAATCCATTGTGATTTAGTTTTAAATTTCATACCACCATTGATTTAAAAAAAGAATTAAGAATCATCTCTTGATTAGTGTTTCGTTTTGTTAACGTTTTTTACAGTTAACAACACGGTGAAATTATAATATGATTGGTCTTGGAATGATATCGGAACTTATACGAATTAGAACAGTTAGGAACTGACATGCATTCCGATTTTAACCATTCTAAACTGCTCATTTAGCGCTCCATTCATTCATTTTTACACTCTTACTATATCCAAAAACGTCCTAAAATCGGTAAAGACTCAAAACCTATATTCAGTTTTTTTTAAAAATCGTCATTTCCGCAAAGGCACAGAAAGTTATTTTAGAACTTGGAGGTATTTATCATTCAAGGGAAGTGATAAAATATTGCTTATAATCGATATTGTATTACCTTCGTTTGATTTTCATTCAAAACACGCTTATTGCATTCATTCTATTTCATTCCAAAATGATCCAAAATCAACCAACCGATTAATTTCACGATATTGTTAACTGCACGAGTCACAGTTTCTAAATGATATCCAATATATAGAAGACAATCTATTTTTTTGTCTGATATGGAAAAGATTTCACGAGAATGCGTTATTAGGCCTTGAAAAAAGTCCGCAGTGACGCATTCTCGTGAAATATTATTAATATCAGACAAAACGAGTTAATTATTCCATTTTTTATATTCTCTACAACTCTAGTCTTAGTATAAAATAATGTATTTTATCAGTTTCTATCGCCCTCAACCCCTGCAAATTTCGCGTGTTGATACCAAAACGATTTTGTTTCAATAATTTCTTGTCTCCATCTTGGATAACCCTTCGGAAATTCGAGGAAATAAAAGGCTACTTTAAAGCAAAAAAATATATAGACGTGGAATGAAAATAAATTGGGCGAATCTTACAATGTTTTGATTAAAGAACGACAACTTTGTCAACGATGTGAACATTTGAAAACTGGGATTCTTTTGAAATTGAATGGGTACCGAGATGGACATGATGAAAGAATTGTGCCGACTTTGATCACTCAATCTTCTGAGACGAGCTTTTTTAAACAGATTAGACTCGGACTGGATTTGGTAGTTTTCGCTTTAACTGCAATGTCATCGGATTTCGAGCCTTCGGAAAATGCATCAAGGTAACATTAAACAGAAAAAGTCGGATTAATAGTTATTGTTTTCGAACTATTTCAGGACATTTCCTAGCTTATATTATTGTACATGGTTGTTTCTGTTATTTTCTATTTGCCTAGTTCATGTATATAAACATTTTCTTTTGATACTCGGTGATTCAGAAGCTTCAGTGGCGGATCCAGAAAGGATTGGGGGTGGGGGTGGGGGGTCAATCATCTGTAGCCTTATATTTTCGTTTTTGCCTGAAAACCAATACGTAATTTGTAAGTTAGAATCCCCTATGCA
The DNA here is from genome assembly GCA_948146395.1 of Fragum whitleyi. Classification (NCBI taxonomy): domain Eukaryota; kingdom Metazoa; phylum Mollusca; class Bivalvia; order Cardiida; family Cardiidae; genus Fragum; species Fragum whitleyi. The sequence continues at coordinate 34,459,278 of OX411551.1, read as the reverse complement.
GATATCATGAATCTGTGATTAGGCATGAATGTTTTATCTCGGTAGTCTGAGCAGACGCCAAGCTGATTAGAAAAAAGTTGTTGAGACTGAAAAGTGTTATCGTCATAAGTGACGATATCAAACTTTATTACACTGGGAAATCCCAAGATTTCACAGGAACGTAATAAAGATCGCTTATTTCATGGGGTCGTTTTCCTTCGCCCTACGTTTTCACAATATTCTCGATGTCTATGGCAGCCAAGGTAGTCTAAAATGTAGCTCGCTGTAGAATTTCGGCCAGTTTTGTCTTGATAACCGAATGTCTGACGACGCACTACGCTTTAACCCGCGGTCTGTTAAAGACACCTACGTTCTATCCACGTTCTGCAATGTGAGATGAGTTTCGTCTTACAGTTAGTTACATCGTGAAATTGAATTCACCTCAATCAAAACCATTCTAAATCGCTCACTCAGCGCTCCATTCATTCATTCCATACACTCACTCAAACCATTCAAAAACGCTCAAACCCATTGAAAAATATAGAACCAACGTCAACATTCAAAATAGGTTTTGATACAAAACATCGCGATTTCATTAGCAAAATTCAAATTGTAAGCGTCTCATAGGTTCTTGAAGAAAAAGGGAGCTATTTATAGATCTTGTATGCATTTTTTATTAAAGGGGGGTATCACTATCGCTAATTTTGTTCATCCTGGACATATAGAATATAGGATTACCTCCCATTAAATTCATGCAAAGCTCACTCCAAACATTCATTCAATTCCATTCCTAAATTATTCCAAAATCATTCACTTTGTCAATTTCATTATGTTGTTAACTGTTCAAATGGCATGATTTCTATTGTCATCGCTTGACATGCATAGAATTAGATCAAGTGTTGTTATCTATTTAAAAAAAACCCTGTCACGATCAGATAAGATTTACAAAACATTTTTTTTTCAATCGCTTTTTGGTGGACGTTTCTACGTCCATCAGTTTTACTACGTGCGAACAATCCTATCAGATATATAAATCAAAGCACTGAAAGTACTGATGGTGAACGAACCTGGTGGCATTCTAGAGTGATATATTGAATTCAATTAGAAAAGAGAAATTATGAATGTAAAAAAAGGAGGGAGGAATTGTCTCGACAAAATTTCCGTTATTCGGAAATTTCACTGCAAATTCAAAGAAAGGGAGAGAGAAGAAAAATCTTGTTAGAAAATATTTGTTAGAATATGAGTTGTTACTCTGTGAAAATTTCGTTTACACATTTGAAATGGGTACATTTATTAATTAAACATAAATGGAGAAAACAATTTAATCCTATCTCAAACTGTCTTCAACCTATATCCAATGGTGTTTGTTTTTACAAAAGTATTTGTTATCATGTTTAAGCTTATTTCAAGTAATTTTGTTGTATTTGTTTTAACTTTTTTTTATCTATCTTTGTTTTTTCTCAGAGGATGAAAAGGTCTTTGAGTACCAACCAAAGAAACACCTATGAATATCAGTCAGTCCTGAACTGTACTCATTGTTTAAAGTTATGATTTGTTAACTTATTAATAGTATTTTGAACCATAACTTGAGGGATTTATTTTTATCATATCTGAAGCCAAAACCACTTTCGTGGTTGACACTTTTGTCGTTATTCACTTTTATAACACTGCAGGATTTTTGCTGCTGATATTAGACTTTTCTGCTCTGAGCTAGTTTATGCTTAAACTGTAGTTAACCAATTCTTAACATATTTTGGGAAGGATGGAGCCAGTTTTCATTCATCGATTAAGATTTTTATGATTTCTGTAAAAAACGCAATGACTTTGCCAGAAAAAATTAACAACTAAACCCGCCTGTCGAATTGTAAACAAGTGCATGACGGATCTGGTCCCCCCTTGACCACGGCAATATCTACTCGTCAATTGGAGTGGTATCTAGGGTTGAATATTTAGCTATCATTTATTCAATTTTCAAATAAAATTTTGAATTGATATGGTTTTACAGATTGAAAAAATGCAAAGTAGAATGGCCCCAATGAAATATCTTCCGTGCCTGTCGCATTTGGTATTCGGCAATATTCGCTTCTGAGACTGACGAATACGAAACGTTTTCGCTGGGAATAAGTTCACCGAATATTCGAGTGTATCCTTACAGCCCTACTTCAGTCAACGCAATTTTACAGAAAAATCTTATAAGCGCATAGCGCAGTTGGTAGCGCGCCGGACTGTCAAACTAGAGGTCCCGGGTTCGATCCCCGACGGCGGCACTCATTCTTTCAGACTATTTGCCTCTCACCAATGAGTCGGTAGTCGTAGACCGATGTGAGATAGCGGAGGCTAGGAAAGGATGTAATGGTAGTACTGGTGTGAGAAATACCAGGAATCCATTGTTACGTGCTCCAGTCGCCGAATATAATGAACTAATGAAATAATGTTGAAAGCGGCGTACAACCCTATTCAATCAATCAATCAATCAATCAATCAATCAATCAATCAATCAATCAATCAATCAATCAATCAATCAATCAATCAATCAATCAATCAATCAATCAATCAATCAATCAATCAATCAATCAATCAATCGATCGATCGATCGATCGATCGATCGATCGATCGATCGATCGATCGATCGATCGATCAATCAATCAATCAATCAATCAATCAATCAATCAATCAATCAATCAATCAATCAATCAATCAATCAATCAATCAATCAATCAATCAATCAATCAATCAATCAATCAATCAATCAATCAATCAATCAATCAATCAATCAATCAATCAATCAATCAATCAATCAATCAATCAATCAATCAATCAATCTTAATAGCTGCGTTCATCCCTATTCAAATAAAAGGTACAAGAAAGGTTGTACATGTAGAACACATGTCGAATCATTCTTAAAACCCGTCTCGAGACTGACTGTCGCTAGTTGAAAAGTTATGTAACACCGCGTTACCGTTTCTAATGACACAAGGTGTCTTGATGTGTCATTCGTCTGAACTCGGCCGATTCTGTAACCTATATTTAAATCGGAGACGTCGGAGATCGCCCGAGTATTGCCGAATGTAAGTTCAAGAGGACATGACCTAAATAAACACGTATTTCCGGCTAATTACTACAAGCTGCATCAGCGCAGGCTTGGGTCAAAAACATAGTATCTGTCTCTACGGTGTTTAGACACAAACTTTGTTTTTGCTTAAAACTCTCGACAAGCTTACGCCGATCAAAAATTCCCTTGATAAACATTGCAAGATCATTTTGTGTTTTTCAAGGCGAATTTTCATTATCTTCACTTGATAAAGAATAATAGTACCATGCCATTCAAGAAATAAAGAGTGATTTTGCGAAGAAAAATATTGAAAGATGCTAAATTGAATTTTAAGAGGCGCTACTTTATTTCAAATGTATTAACATCCAACAGGATTTTCCTGACATGGTATATCAAAGCACTGAAAGTACTGATGGTGAACGAACCTGGTGGTATCTAGAGTGATATATTGAATTCAATTAGAAAAGAGAAATTACGAATGTAAAAAAAGAGGGAAGAATTGTCTCGACAAAATTTCCGTTATTCGGAAATTTCACTGCAAATTCAAAGAAAGGGAAAGAGAGGAAAAATCCTGTTAGAAAAATATTTGTTAGAATATGAGATGTTACTCTGTGAATTTTTTTTTTACACACTTGAAATAGGTACATTTATTAATTAAACATAAATGGAGAAAACGATTTAATCCTATCTAAAACTGTCTTAACCTATTTCCAATGGTGTTTGTTTTTACAAAAGTAGTTGTTATCATGTTTAAGCTTATTTCAAGTAAATTTGTTGTATTTGTTTTAACATTTTTAACTATCTTTGTTTCTTCTCAGAGGATGAAAAGGTCTTTGAGTACCAACTAGAGAAACACCTATGAATATCAGTCAGTCCTGAACTGTACTCATTGTTTAAAGTTATGATTTGTTAACTTATTAATAGTATAGCGGGCGCATATTAACTTGAACCTGACCTTTATGCAGAATAAATAATTAGGCCCATGAATAAATTCCGAAGAAACTTCGGCACGTGACGATAAAGCATGGACATTCCGTTATACTGCACAAATTATAGGTATGCGTGGAGTTAGTAGTTTACCTATATACGGGGCGCCTAGTCATGTATAGTGTGAAATTATTGACATGACTTGACCTTTATGCAATGAATAAATTAACCAATGAATACATTTATCATCGAAGGTAGCCGAAAGCTTTCGAAAAACATCGTAAATCCGCGTAGTTTATGGGCCTTAAAATTGTTTGTATAATGAAATATTTCCAGTACACATTTTTTGACTGTGTGGTCGAGAGGTCTAGTCTGATGACTACATGTGCAGGGATAATGAGTTCGAATCTGCTTTCATCCCACTGTTATTTTTATTTTTATTTTTTTGTTTTTTTTTGTTGTTTTTTTTATTATTTTTTTCTTTTTTCCGTTAGCCCCAATTTGACCAGTTATTCCGTGTTTGAATGACAATAGTTGTTTTGCACAGCCCGTTTCATTTATCTCATTCTATCTCCTAAACTCAAATACGGAAAACACAAGATGCTGTCAAATGGTCTAAAGAGAAAATTTAGTTGAAAATCGAAGACCTATATGGGATAAATAACTTGAGTCCCGGAAGAGTTGCCGTGGTAGTACTAGTAAGAGAATTACCAGGCATCCATAGTTAAGCGTTTCACCCACCATCCCCACCCCCGCAATATGACCGAAAAAATATAAAAAGAGGCGTTAAACCCATTCAAACAAATTAAAAAAAAAAAGAAACTTACGGGATAACATTATTGTTTATAACGTACCGCAAATCTATTTGAGAATCGAGTGATATTGAAAATTATTCAAAAGAAAAAAAAACACTATAAAATGGATTGAAACCTGGAGGAAAAATAAGTATACTGTCATAGTGACTCGAACCACTGTCTTTCGTCTTATGATTCTTTAATCTTCCTACGTGCAATGACAAGTATCTACTCATGACAGTGTCATTTAATAGGTATACATCATGAAACTTGGTTCACGAAGTTAAACGAGACCTAACGGAGATATCATGTGACAATCAGTCTAGCATGTAATGTATGCTAATAGAGGTTACGGTCAGTCATGTCAATGTTTTTACACTATAGCAGACGATTCTATTTCAAAAACAATTATTGCGACTGAGAGAGGGAATTTCATTTCATTTCCATTCAAAACACATAAATTGCATTTAAAAAATTTTGAAAATTTATATTTTTCTCACCCGCATCTAATGATTTTTAAATAAGAAACTCAATTTATGTATTGATTCACTAGTTCATGAGGGTGACCAAATATCGCCGTTACAGTGAACAGCATGTGCGATAACGGGTAAACAAAGCTAAAACGTGCAACCCAACTTTACGTTTGGATTCTGCAGATAAGTCGTGTTTTGCCGAGGAGAAACGACCGGTATTTAATTTATTTAAATCACAAAGGCCAGGTTTAGGTCAATATGCTTCCACTATATTTTCAACCATAACCTGAGAGATTAGTTTTTATCATATGTGAAGCCATAACCACTTCCGTGGTTGACACTTATGTCGTTATTCAATTTTATATCACTGCAGGATGAGAAGTATTTAGGTACAGGGTACAGGAGGTCTAGTGCCCTATTATTATAATTCATAGATAATTTCTGTTTAAGGTTTAGAAATTAAAGTATAACTTTTTTATATTAAACAATTGCTCCATGGTAAATTGCATACTTAAAGTCTTTATAAATATTATTTTTGTAACGTAATTTCTACATCAATAGCGAATAAGAATCTTATTTAAGAAGTTTATTTTTTAAAGGGAGGTAATAATTGCATGACTATGTCTATGACTATGTTTAAGTACAATACAATGTTTTTTCCTTCCGAATTTCTTTCCAAAAAGAATTGAGAATCCTTACAATTGTCGGTTTATTTTTTGCACGAGAACCTATTGTTTACCTTCAAGAGTTTGGATGCTTGTAAAATCACTCACTATCGATATCTTATTACAGTATTGCGGCTGATATTAGACTTTCTGCTCGGAGCTAGTTTTTGCTTAAACCGTAGGTAACCAATTCTAAACGTATTTTGGGAAGGATGGAGCCAGTTTTTATTCATCGATTAAGATTTTTATGATTTCTGTAAAAACGCAATGACTTTTCCGGAATAATTTAACAACTAAACCCGCCTGTCGAATTGTAAACAAGTGCATGACGGATCTGGTCCCCCCTCCCTTGACCACGGCAATATCTACTCGTCAATTCGAGTGGTATCTAGGGTTGAATATTTAGCTATCATTTATTTGATTTTCAAATAGAATTTTGAATTGATATGGTTTTACAGATTGAAAAAATGCAAAGTAGAATGGCCCCAATGAAATATCTTCCGTGCCTGTCGCATTTGGTATTCGGCAATATTCGCTTCTGAGACAGACGAATACGAAACGTTTTCGCTAGGAATAAGTTCACCGAATATTCGAGTGTATCCTTCCAAGCCCTACTTCAGCCAACGCAATTTTACAGAAAAATCTTAATAGCGGCGTTCATCCCTATTCAAATCAAAGTACAAGAAAGGTTGTACATGTAAAACACATGTCGAATCATTCTTAAAACCCGTCTCGAGACTGACTGTCGCTAGTTGAAAAGTTATGTAAAACCGCGTTACCGTTTCTAATGACACAAGGTGTCTTGATGTGTCATTCGTCTCAACTCGGCCGATTCCTCTAACCTACATTTAAATCGGAGCCGTCGGAGATCGCCCGAGTATTGCCGAATGTAAGTTCAAGAGGACATGACCTAAATAAACACGTATTTCCAGCTAATTACTACAAGTTGCACCAGCGAAGGCTTGGGTCAAAAACATAGTATCTGTCTCTAAGGTGTATAGACACAAACTTTGTTTTTGCTTTAAACTATCGACAAGCTTACGCCGATCAAAAATTCCCTTGATAAACATTGCAAGATCATTTTGTGTTTCTGAAGGCGAATTTTCATTATTTTCACTTGATAAAGAATACTAGAAACACGCCATTTAAGAAAAAACACAGTGATTTTGCGGAGAAAAATATTGAAAGATACTAAATTGAATTTTAAGAGGCGCTACTTTATTTCAAATGTATTAACATCCAACAGGATTTTCCTGACATGGTATATAACACTGGTGAACGACGTTCGTTCACCAATAACACTGGTGAACGACGTTCGTTCACCAAAAAGTAGTACCCGCTTAGGTTCACTTTTTTTAGAGATTTTTCTCCGCTCGAAAGCTATGCAATTTGGAAATAACGTCACAGGTGTTCCATGCTATTTGTAGATACATGTAATTTAATTTCTTCTTAAAAATATCAGAAAGCAGTCGCCAGTTATTACACACGTGTATCAAACTTCTGCGCATCATTTAACGATAAGGCTGTAATTCGCCTTTTGTGTTTTCCCGTGGTCTATGGGAGACATCAACTTACTAACGAAAGTGGCAGCCCGCTGTCTGAGAGACTACGTGCAATAGATAAACTCCCAATTCCATAAAGTCTGCGCGATAAGCGTTAGGCAAATAGAAGCAGGGGATACATCAGCATCGCGATATATCCGTTGTGTTTTCACGATTTATAGAATTTGATAACTATAGGTGAGGTCGTCAAAGAAATGTGAAAACCACGCCAAAATAAGATTTTAAAGACGTCATACAGTTAACAACATCGTGAAATTGACAAGGTGAATGATTTTGTAATGAAATTGAATGAGTGTGTGGAGCGAGTTTTGAGTTAATTTAATGGGAGGTAATCCTTCATCGCAAATTTTGTTCAGGATGAACAAAATGAGCGATATTGATTATCTCCCTTTAATAAAAAAAAAATGCATACAGGTTCAATACATAGCTTCCTATTTCGTCAAGAACCAATGAGAGACTAACAATTTGAATTACGTCAGTGAAATTGCGATTTTTCTCTATCAAAATTTATTTTGAATGACATTGTTGATTCTTTATTTTTCAATTGGTTTTAGCGGTTTTGAATGGTTTGAGTGAGTGTTTGGAATGAATGAATGAATGGAGCGCCGAGTGAGCGATTAAGAATAGTTTTGATTGAGGTGAATGTCAAATTCACGATGTTATTAACTGTAAGTAACTTTTTTCAATATTAAATATATATATAATATTATGAAGGAAAGCATTCGACGTCGACACGACTAAATGTTTAAGTCGATGCTGAGTACGTTTCGGTTTCTCATTTAGAATTCAACATTTTTAAGTAATGATATCGTCATGGAAAATTTGAGAAGAACTAATACACGCAAATCTACGGTGGCATAGAGGTGACATTTGCACATTTTTTTATTTTCTGGGATTTTCGTTTTTAAAGTTATTTATTAAAGAATAAAATAAATGCGAAAAATAAAAATCTCGCTATTCGTTCTACAAGTTTTCTTTTAAAGAATAAACAAAAATGCGAAAAAACAAAACCCTTGATTTTCGTTTTACGAGTTTTTTTTTCATAATTATTATCATGTTATTATGTTAGAAAAAAAGAAAATGCATAAAACAAAATCAACAACTTTCGTTTTACAAGTTTTCTTTTGTAGAATAAAAAAAAATGCGAAAAACGAAAGTAGGCATCGACAGTTCTTATTGGATAATTAAGTCGTGCTCACGACTTAGTGGGAGATTTTGATTGGTCAAATTTTCGCGTGCTCACGACTTAAGTTTTCGTTTTTTGCATTTTTTTATTCAATAGAATAAAACTTGAAAAACGAAAATTGATTTTCGCATTTTTTTTATCAATGAGTTTATAAAAAAAATGTAAAACGAGGATTTTGTTTTAAGCATTTTATATTATTCAATGAAAAAAAACCTTGAAAAACGAAAATCCCATATTTTTTTCAAATTATTTTTTATTTTTCAAGGTAAATGAAAAAAATGTAAATGTCACCTCTATGCCACCGTACAAATCAGTGCCTAGTAATTCATATTTATTACAGGGAGATGTTTATATCAAGAATCATTACTTTTCCGTGATTGCTATGTAACGACAATGATGACATGATAACGTCACTAAATGGGTTTCGCTTACATATTGCCGCTGAGAGTGAAATCATCGAAAGCGGGGTAAATGTTTTTGATACATTCACGCCCTAGACGGCGGGTTTATCAAATGGAAATCTACCGTTATATCTCGATGATCTACCGAAAATGATTTAAGTAAAATCGATCTTCCACTGAAGCGGACAATTATCCTGTTGTTTTTTCAGATGCTATACGGTGTTATACCAACGGCTACAGTAAGCTTTCAATTCAAGATGATTGTATATCATGCAGTATAAGAGCGAGCAAATGTAAGTACTGTCAAACCTTTATTAAGCTAAAGGTACCGTAATAGTTCCGCAACAGTTTGGAACCCTTGATCTTTCACAATGTTGACCGAGGTTTCCTAATGAAAATCATTGGGAAACCTCAGTTAACACTGTTAAAGTTCTTTACTTCCGAAACGTTGCGGATCTATTATTCGGCCAATACCTTAAGGTAGTGTACCCCTGATGAAAAATTTGAGATCGGCATGACTCGAGCTTTTTTGATTGTGTATTATTCCTACTTTATTGCTAGCGGAAGATAGTGACGTAGCAAATTCGTCGTTACTCACGTCATAGCAGTTCTTTAAAATGTCGTCAGTATTGTATAGGATACTTACCATTCGGAACACCACTCGGCCAATCTCACGATCAACCTCGAATGTACATAGACGGACTATTTTTAAAAATTACAGGGAAGCCTTGGAAAAACTCGATGACGTCAGTTAAAATCGCATTGGTCCTCGAAACTGTGAGTGAAAACATTTGACGTCGCCAACGCTACCCGTTTAAGACAATGACGTGAAACTATCGTATCCTTATATAAATATCTTTAGATTCTTAAATTACGGCTGAAAAAATCTTAATTTTTGAGAATGATTCGTCATTCAACTTATCAACTTATGATCGATTTTATAATCGTTTACTTAAATAATTCCCTTCGAAGAATAGAATGTGAAAGTTTAGGTTAAACTCATAACCTGAAGACTCTTTCTGCAGATTGTTCTACCAACTTTATGGCTAAGCGTGAATCAGTTGTAACTGCATATAAACATATGGGCAGTTAAAACTATTTCACGCTGAGCCAAAAAAACTGACGTCAGTTCTGAAAACTATATATAATGGCCTTCATTAATGTGTTAGAGACTGATTTATCGATTATGGAATTTCTTTGTCGATTATCACAATCGAAAGCTCAAACCAACTGACTATCGTTTATAATCGATTAATCTGCCAATCACTACAACCAATCCCCTTTTAGAAAGAAACACTCTCTCGACCATACACTTTAAGGAAATCCGCTAATCCAGTGAACACTTTAAGGAAATCCGCTATTACAGTGAAAACTTTAAGGAAATCCGCTACTACTTGTGGATTTTACAAGAATATCTTGCGAGAAAATATTATAGGGCCAGTTTTCGAAGGAACATTCCTTGTGGCAATACAATCAACATGTGAAAATGTCAAGAAAATTCGAAGGAAAAAAACAGCAACAAAAAATGCCTTATCGGTCGATTTATCCTGCGATTAATATAATGACAATCTACAGCTTGTATCTTATCCAAAAATTACCAAATTGCATTTATCCCAACTGGGTGTTAATAATAATATCTACTTTGTTATCGATTTGTTTCGAAACTTTCAGGTTTAATAATAAATTGAGTTCTTCAATTTCTCTGAACTTAAAATCAGTTTATTTTGAACAACCATTTTATTTACCAGAGGTGTAGATAAGAGGGGATAATGTCAGTCTTAGATCTTTATATCTCATTGAAACCCTATGTTGGGAGGATGGGGGTACATTTTAAAAGATCGTGAAATTGATATTCGCCTCAATCGAAACCATTCAATATCGCCCACTCAGCGCTCCATTCATTCTTTCCAAACACTCACTCAAACTATTCAAAATCGCTCAAACCTATTGAAAAAAATAGAATCACCAATGTCATTCAAAATAAATTTTGATAGAGAAAAATCTCGATTTCACTGACATGATTCAAAGTGTGAGCGTCTCATAGCTTTTTGAAGAATTAGGAAGCTATGTATTATAAAATTTACATTCAATCACTTCGAAACTATCCTAAATCGCTCACTCATTCATTCCAAACATTGACTCAAGCCTTTCAGAACGCTGAAGTCTGAAATGCATCACTCTGTCCATTCATTCAGAAAGGACCGATTTACATTGCTTACAGTAAACAACATCATGTAGTTGACACGTTGAATAATTTTGGATTGGTTCATTTTGGAATTATAGTGAATGAGCGATTTTTCATTTAAATGTAAGGGAGGTTATACACATAGCTTATTTCCTCTAAATATAAAAAAAAACCTGTAGGCCCCTACCTTCAAATTTGTGGGCCTAAACATTCCACGTTAGTCTAAAAAAAAACAACAACAAAAAAGTAATAATTTGAATCAATTCAATGATATTTCGATCGTTTTGAATGATGTAGCATTGGTTTTAACGATTTCACAACGTTTTGAGTGGTTTTAGTGAGTGTTTGAAATGAATGAATTGAGCGCTGAGTGAGCGATTTAAAAATTTTTTGAGGTGAATGTCGATTTCACGGTGTTATTAACTGTATTATCTCATCGTTAATTTTGAAATGCAGAGATCAGTGATGGCCGATTAACAGTGCTTACAGTACTTTGATTTATCTTTTTTTCTGTTTTCTTTCAGGTGGTTCAGTGCATCTATGCCGTAGACATTACGTTCGAGATAATCTAGTATTGAAAAACGACGTTTTATATTATTATTGCAATACAGATTTATGTAATTATGCCATTCACATTCCGACTGCATTTGCAAATAGCCTCAAAAATCGAGATAGCAGCCACTATGATGCAAAGCATTGAAATTATCACTTCAACCCCTAACAAACGCTCCGAAATTGTTCAAAAACGCTTAAAAATTGTTCAAAAAACGATTGAACGATTAATATTTCATTCCAATCGATTGAATAATTCAAGAATATGATTTGCTGGTGTTGATTTCAAAGTGTCTAATTGGTTCGTGGAGACACAATAACTGTAAAGAACGTAGATTTATCTTATAACTATACAAGTATCCGTATGATAACAACCCGTATGATATTTTTTATGATATCACACAGTTATTTTTAGAACAATAATATCATACAGTTATTTTTAGAAACTAGCATTTAAGTTAGAAACATCGACTAAAACAAGACAAAAAGAGGTTATAAGATAAATATAATACGTACTAAGTGTATTGTATGAAAAAATATCTAACTCGGTTGTGAGAATTGGTAATTGTCTCGGCAGAGCCTCGACAATGATCAATTCTCCCAACCTCGTTAGATATTTTTTTCCATACAAAACACTAAGTATGTATAATATATTTATAAATGGGAGAAATAACATATCGTTAATTTCGTTAAATGAACAAGTTTTTAAAGAAGTTATACGTATTTATCATTTAAGGGACATATATATAATACATACTTAGTGTATTATATGAAAAAAAATATCTAACGAGGTTGGGAGAATTGATCATTGTCGAGGCTCTGCCGAGACAATTGTCAATTCTCACAACCGAGTTTGATATTTTTTTCATACAATACACTAAGAATGTATTATATTTATCTTATAACCTCTTTTTGTCTTGTTTTCGTCGATGTTTCTTACCGAAATGCAAGTTTCTAAAAATAACTGTATGATATTATTGTTCTAAAAATAACTATGTGATATCATAAAAAATATCATACGGGATGTTATCACACAGATATTTGTATAGTTATAAGATAAAATAAAATATCGCTATTTTTCAAGATGGACAAAATAATCGATATTATATTTGATTTCATTCAAAACTCTCTATATCCAATCACTCTTTTCCACTCTGGAATAATTCCAAAATCATTCACAATTTCATAATGTTTTAATTGTAAAATTGAGAAGCGACATTTTTTTATTGTAATTGCAATACCGATTTATGTAATAATATTATTCACATTCAGACGACATTTACAAAAGAATTGTCTAAAAAACGGCTGGCAGCCATTATTCCATTTAAATCGATCAATTACTTCTATAATATAATTGGCTGGAGTGGATTTTAAAGCGTCTTATTTTTTCTTAAAGACGCACAATCCGCAAAGAAGGTAGACTTTTTAATGTGAGGTTAATGGGGGGGGGGGGGGGGGGGTAATCGCTTATTTCGTCAGAAAACAAAATTGTTGATTTTTATTACCTCCCTTTAATTTCATTCAACATTGGCGTTAACATGTTGTTCAATTTCATTCCGAAATCAGTCCACAATTATTTGCAATTTCAATTTCACGTTCTTTTCTCCGTACTACTGAGAAACGGCGTTTTAAATTATAATTGCTATACCGATTTTTGTTATAATGGTCTTCTCATTACCTCGAACGTAAGTGTTTGGGTCATTTTTCGGTAATTCGGCTCCTGGTGGTACTTCGGTTAATACGCACGAAGAATATCACATTTTGTTAGTTCATTCCAATCGTCTTTGGAAACCTTTATGGCATATAATAATTGATGACAAAACGCAGTAAGACAATGCGTTTTCTTATCAAATTATAATATGCCCATTTTTATTTTTTCGTTGAATTTATTTTATGCAACGTCATCCTTAGCGGGATCGTTTATGTTTGTGACGTCATATAAACCCACGTGTGATATGACGCGCTTCCATGGCTGCTCCCGTATTATTACCGAGGTCTATTCCATAGAATCGCCGAGGGTTCCCGATTGACATACTCATTCGCCTTCAATACTGTTCGGATCATCGCTCGGATTTTTCCGTAAACTGGAAAGTACCTCGGACGTAAGTGTAGTAACTTTTGGTCTTTTTTTTAGGTAATTCGGCTCTTGGTTGTACTTTGGTTAATAAGCTTGAAGAAAAGCATATTCCTTCAATGGTTTCCGATAGTCTGTGGAGGTCATTTTGATATGTTATAATTTGTAAGCAAAGCGCAGTAAAACACTGCGTTTTGTTTTCAAATTATAATATGACCAAATCTAACCATACGTTGATTTGATTTTTCGATACGTCATTCTTAGTTTTGTTTATGACGTCATATAAACCCACGTGCGATATGACGCGCTTTCATGGCTGCAGCCTTATTATTCCCGAGGTCTATTCCGAAGAATCGCCGAGGGTTCCCGAGTGCTTAAATACATCCGAGGTCTGTGGTAGTTTACGGAAATGACCGAGCGATGTTCCGAATGAAAAATGTATAAAAACGAGATGACAGCCAGCATTGGTCAAAGAACATAGGATATCGAGTAAAAGTTGAATGGTGCTACACTACATTGGCGGCTAAACTATCAAAAATGCAGCTTTGATAAAGTCATTGCATACAATTATGTTTTGTTTCTTTATTTGAATGTGGTTTTACGCCGCTTTCAACAACATGTCAGTTATATCGCGGCGGCTGGAGCACCTAACAATTAATTCCCGGGTTTTCTCACACCATTGCTACAATTACATCCTTCCCTAGCCTCCAGCTGCTAATCCCATGTAGGTCTACGATTATCAACCCATTGGTGGGAGACATTATTTAGGAATGAGTTTGTGGAGCTAGTTTTGAGTGAATTTAATGGGAGGCAATCCTTCATCGAAAATTATGTTCAGGATGGGCAAAATAAGCGATATTGATTACCTCCCTTTAATAAAAAAAAATGCAAACAGGTTCTATACATAGTTTCTACTTCTTCATGAACTAATGAGAAATCGCGTTTTTTCTCTATCAAAATTTATTTTGAATGACGTCGTTGATTCCATATTTTTCAATGGGTTTGAGCGTTTTTGAGAGGTTTGAGTTAGTGTTTGGAATGAATGGTTTTAATCGAGGTGAATGTCAATTTCACGATGTAACTAGTTGTAGTCGGAAAGAATGAGTGCCGCCGACAGGGATCGAAGCCTACAGTTAGGATCATTGTAAAATCCATAGATTTTGGAGTGAAATTGAATGGATGTGATGAGTGAGTTTGAGTAAAATTCAAGGGAAACAATACAATATAACGTATATCGTCCAAATTGGGCGATATATACGTTCTTTTCTGTTATTTATTTTACGATTTACGATTGATCTACACATAACAAAATAAAGGTAACCTTTTTCGACTGTAATGAATCATTTTAACGAATTTATATTGTGCTACATTTTACGGGAAATGAGTCAAAAGCGGTGTCCATACATGTTATGTACTGGAAACTTTAGAATGTTTTCTCCGAAACTTAAACATAGATTTACACCATTATTTAACAGTATTGAACCAAAAATGACCTAGTTATTTGAACATTTAACTCCCATTTCAAGCGGAGTTTTTTAGAATGAATTTATTGTACCTTACAATTGGCAACAATGTGAAATTTACAAAGGAAATGATTTAGGGGTGATTTCGGAATGAAAATGAATGTGTAGGAGGAGCAGATTTCAAAAGAAATGAAAAGAGTAAATAAATTATCGATTATTTCGTCAATGGGACGAAATAAGCAACATTTTACTACCTCCCTTAAAATAAATATACGTACTCATGTATTTGTGTTTCTCAACGGACCATTTTGACGCATTTTTATGAATATCCACCAAACAATCACATCGTGAAATGATTTGATCGATTTTAATGATTTGTTAATATTTTTGAACGATTTCAAAGTGTTTTTGAACGATATATGATCGTTTTTGAATCGCTTGAGTAGACTCGTCGTAGAGGCACCGCACGATCGCCGCACGGACATCGCACGGCAACCGTGCGATATATTGCCTTTAAACCTTTAACAGATCATCCTACGGTCTCTGTGCGGGTACCGTACGATGATCGTACGGCGGCCGCACGGCTTACAGAGAAAATACATGTAGTTGACAAATCGCACGGTCTCCGTGCGGGGATAGCACGATTACCTTGCGATCGCCGCACGGGGACCTCAATGATTCTCGTAATAGTTTAATGAAAACCTGTGCGGACAACGCACGGTTTTGTGAACACATACGCCGTAGAAAACAAAATCGAACGATGTCAAAAATATCTTAAAAGAAATCACAGGCTGCGATATCGTAAGGCGACCGTGGCAAATGGAAACTAGGCTTTAAAGCCTAGTTTACATTTACCGCGGTCGCCGTACGATATCGCATCCTGCGATTTTTCTAACCATTTTTTGGACATCGCAGACAGCTACGGTCTACGGCGTTTGTGTTCACACTGCCGCTGGTGACCGTGCGACTTTTTAATATATGTGAGGGTTAACATACTTTGATTAAACCATACAGGTCCCGTGCGATTTAGCAAGGTAATCGCACAGCCACCGTGCGGAACACGAGAGGACGCCGTGCGGTCACCGCACGAACACCGCACGATTCTACGGGTTTTATTTTGGATATTTGATAGGTAAGATATCATGCGATATCCGTGCGATCACAAGACTTTCGTGCGGCGACCGTGCGGTGTCCGTACAAGGCTACGGGCTTGCGATTTTTAAAGATGTGTATAACATCTTTTTAAACCAGATCGCATGTCACCTCACGGGCTCCGCACGATTTTATGGCTACGGCGAGATACGGGCGCCGTACGGGCTCCGCAAGCCAAATGTAAACTAGGCTTAAGACACAAAAACGGAAAAGTATGTATATTTATTGAAGGAAGATACATATATCGCTTCATGTTATTTCGTAAACTTTCTCTACGGGTTTTAAACGGGCCAAAAAGACACCAGGGTCACGTAGACACCTGAGATGCGTTTCTTAAATTAAGATTCTAAAGAATCTCATTAAGATTTTTAAGATGTAGCGTTTTTTGATTAAGATTTTTAAGCGGCTTAATTAGAATCTTTAGATATCATAACGAGGAAACGAATTTGGTTTTGCATTGGCTTAAAATGAGTAGCGTTGACAACGTTTTATGTTTTCGCTTAAAATATTGAAAATCGTTTCTTATGACGTCTTAATAATCTTATTAAGTGGATTTTTTTATCCTATTCTAAATAACGCACATCTGGGCTCGATTGTATTTATAAGAGATAACCATTGGTTAACTTTTTAACGGAAGTTAATTTAATCCAATCAGGAGTGTTTTGTTTCAAGCAAATTGGAGATTGTCAGGACAGTTCAACCATTCGGCTCTATGCCCGCCTTCTTGACTGCTAGCGTAAGATAATGACGTAGCAGTTTCGTCATTTACTACAAAACATCAGTTCTTAACTGTAAAATTCAAAATTTCGCAACTCAATATTGCATAAACAGGCTACAGTCAGGTTTGCGCGATTTCTTAATGAGGTACTGCCTATCATCTATTTTGTGATGAAGCTCCAACCTTCCATCGATATATGGCGAGGAAAACACATTTAAAATTTAAGCTACACTTGACAAAGTTAAGTGGAGCTATAGCCATGGCGTGGTGTGTGTTGTTAGTGCGTATAGTTCCGCAAGAAAGAGTGAGGTTCGAAAAACCGTTATCTCCTATCATTTTCAATGTAAAATTGATCTTTGATCACTCACTTGAAATTGCAGGTCTATACGTCCGTGCGCATGTCCGTCAGTTAACTTTTTCTTGAAACATCTTATTTGAAACATTAGACAAATTCAACAAGATTTCACAAGAATGGTCCTTTGGGACATGCTCTTTCAGATTTCTTCGTTAATTTCTCATCGGGCAGATAATGTGTCCTCCTTTGTATGTTATATGTTAAATATATAGAGGATAATCGTTTGTTTCAGTGTAAGATCGATTTATATTTCATCGAGTGAACAACAAAAGCTATATTTTCGAGAGTGGCAGAGCCACGGGTGAAAAATATAGCTTTTGTTGTTCACGAAATTAAATATTAATCGATCTTACTCGAAAATAAACGATTATTCAATTTCTTTAATGCAAAATGAGACAAAATGTGATATTTCTAGGACAATTTTTCGTAAAGCGCGTCATTTTGCGCGTGATTGCTACGAAACGTTCATTGTGACGTCACTTATTTCGTCCCGCATAGATGACGTCAGATACGATGAAATGCACAAAAGCAGGGTATAAGTTTTTGATAGTTTCACTGCTTTTGCGGTAAGTTTATCAAGTGATAATCTACCGTTATTTCTCGATAAACCACCGAAAAGCAATAAAGAAATTGGTATTAATTGAATGATTTGATCGGCATTTTCGTGACCAAATGAAAACAAACTTTATTCCTTTCAAATCTTTCAAATGCAAACGTTGACAGAAGAAAAAGTATATGTACATTTTTCCTATCATAACGTTAGTTTATGAATATATCATATGTACTTAGTGTTTTGTATAAAAAAAAAAAGAACAGACTCACGAGGTAAGGTAAATTGATAATTGTCGAGGGTCTGTCGAGACAATTATCAATTCCCATAACCGAGTTAGATGGGTTTTTTTTATACAATACACTAAGTACGGACAGTCAAACCTGTCTCAGCGGCCACCTGTATTCAGCAAGCAAACCTGTATTGAGCAAGCTGCCACCAGGTTCCCAAATGTACAAAGTACACTTAATTTAACTGTATTAAGCAACCACCTGTTTTAAGCAAACACTTTTTGATAGTCGCTTAGGTTCTTCCTAAATACAGGTTTGACTGTATTATATGTATCTTATAACCTCTATTTGCCTTGTTTTCGTCGATGTTTCCAACAGAAATGCAAGTGTCTGAAAATAACCGCATTATGTCATTGTTCTAAATAAATCCATGTGATATCTTATAAGATATTTTAAGGGGTGTTATCATCCGAATATTAGTATGATTATTAGATAGTTATAAAATAAAAAAAGACTTTGCTTCTTTAAAGTATTGTTTTTATGCTCAAAGACACTTATCAGCAAGTATAAGTACTTTTATCGCCCATTCAAAAAAAATATTGACGTCTATAAAAAAGATAAGAAATCGTAATTAGGTGTCATAAAACATGTACGAGGGTCACAAAGTAGAGTATTCTACTCTGACACTAGAAGGTTCATCGGCATTCGTTTTTCGCAGAGATGGTAGTATCCGTCTTTGACCTTAGAAACATGTACAGATCATGTTAACATTATGAAGTTGATATTCCTCTCATTCAAAACCATTCTTAATCGCTCACTCAGCGCTCCATTTATTCATTCCAAACACTCACACGAACCAATAAAAAACGCCCCAATATCACTAAAAATCAGATCTACAACTACATTGAAAATTCAACTACATGTAATGGCTCGTGGATTTACCAATATTGATGCAATCTAAGAAGACAAAAATGTTTAAAATGATGAAATATTAAATAAAATCGAACATACATTTATTAAATTAAGTGAAGATGCTTGATTCAGAAAAATACGATGTTTGGGCGGCTACAGACGAATTGGTGATAAAACTGAGCTAAGTGAATACTAAGAAGCTAACAGCAAATACCTAAATCTCTGTCGCTGTAAACGGAATAGATCCGAGCAAATGTCGTAAAAGAGTAACGACAAAATACGGACAATTAAAAGGTGTTCTGGGAAACGATAAAACGCATAACTCCTATCAGCAAGAAGAGGCAAAACAACGAAACAATAAATGAATGATTTAATCACTTCTGACAACTGCCCTAAGATAGCAAAAACTGGAAACGATGATGATGCTAATGAAATCAGCGAAATAAGAGACCGTGAAACAGTTAATCACACAGTACGAGAAACAATTTTAAATCGATAAATATCGCTAATTAAGTTTATATAAGCGAATTAGGTAAAATATGCAGTTATCCAACATCAACAGAGTCCAACTTTTTCCTGGTATCGTGCAAGTCAAACATTTGATTGTTGTCGATGATGTGGCTTTGACAAACGGAGGATTAGGTGGACTTAAAAAAGGAATGTTATAATGTAGTAGATGAGTTTTGTCATAACCATGACTTGCAAGGGCTTAACTACCATCAAGTGCGTAATGGACAAACCCTCTTTCGGAAAATATCATTGATGAATGATCATAACATCGAAACTACAGCTTATTCGAGCTGTTGCTATGATTTTTTATTATTCACCAACGCTCTAATCATAAAAAATGGGAACAGTGGAAGGGCATTCATTTTTTGTCACAGTCAACTTATCTTCTTCGTCTTATATATCAGTCTGTGCCCGAAATTTCAAACAATTCCATGTGTGCGTGAAGTCGCCTGTACAATCATGCTGTGCATCTTAAGTATTCTGCGACTTTGATCAGAGGCTGTAGGTCTGTAGCTACATATTTAACGCGTAGTGAAGACTTTCATTACACTATGCGGATGCACAGGCGAATCTGAATCTAAACGACTCGCATATAAGAAATTGTTTGAAATGTCACACACAGGCTGATATGTTTTTGTGGTCGCGTGCTGAATTCGTATTAATTTCAAAAACCTAGTTACGCCTTTGACTTCTGTCTTTATGTCGATGTGGCTTATGTAGTAGTTCATGTATTCAGAAAAGGAGTTCAAGTAAATGCCAATGAGAAATGGTATTATAGTACGAACGCTTGGAATTTGTCAACGGTTTAACTTTCGTAGGCGTTCAACTAAATGCCATGCGAAATGGTATCTTAGAACTAACTGTGAGAATGTGTCAACGATTTAACTTTTGTAGGCGTCTTTATTTCATGTTCACTTTAATTTTACTAAAATTAATGTCCATAACAGTCATCACCGGTAGAATTTAAATGTTAAACAATTACGATTTATAAACCCGCGAAATGTTAGGCACGTAAAAATAACCATTTATACGGGAACTATTATCCAGAGTCTAGAATGATCTGTATTTTTCATCTATTGTTTCGGCCGCCCATGGACACGAACTTTTTTATTTAAAAATCCTATAGTAAGTTACATCGTGAAATTGACATTCGCCTCAATCAAAACCATTATAAATCGCTCACTTAGCGCTCCGTTCGTTTATTCCAAACACTCACTCACACAATTCAAAAACGCTCAAACCCATTGAAAAATATAGAATCAGCAGCAGCATTAAAAATAAATTTGGATTGAAAAAAAATCGCGATTTCACTGACATAATTCAAATTAGAAGCGTCTGATATGTTATTGAAGAAATAGGAAGCTATTTTTAGAACTTGTAAGCCTGTGTTATTAAAGGGAGACAATCAACATCGCTAATTTTGTTCATCCTGAACAAAATTTGCGATATTGGATTACCACCCATCGAAATTCACTCAAAACTCTCTCCTCACACTAATTCGATTTCATACCAAAATAATTCCAAAATCACTCATCTAGTCAATTTCACGATATTGTTAACTGTGTTAACTTGACCTGTAATGGCTGCAAACTCTTTTAGGGGCACTTGTTTTGTCGATGCAATCGGATTGCGAATAGCATAATTACACAAATCGGTATTACATATGTAATATAAAATGTCGTTTTCTCTATAAAATGCATCTGGATGATAGCCCTTATAGCAAAGGTGCACTGAACTACCTGAAACAGAGACAGAAAAGGAGAAATGAACATGAACGTTGTCAAACTATGAGTCTAATTAAATATACTGTTCAGAACATCGTGAAATTGACAAGATGACTGATTCTGGTATGATTTTTGAATGAAATTGAATGAGTTTGTCGAGTGAAATTTGAGTGAAATTAGAGGGAGGTAATAAATATCGCTATTTTTGTTCAAGATCAACACAATTAGCGATTTTTATACCCCCCCTTTATAAAACATATGTACTTTTCTGTTTCTGTGTCTTCGTGACCCAATCATAAACCTTAAAATCAAACCAGCCAATAAAGTCGTAGAATAATTTTATTGATTTGAATTAAATAATTATCGTCTTGTATAATCTCGAAAAGTTTTCTAATTATTTTTGAGCGTTTTTGATCGATTTGAGTGAGTGTTTGGAATGAATGTTTGGCTCGTTGAGTGAATGATTAAGAAAGATTTTTATCTGAATGAATGTCAATTTCACGATGTTGTAAAATTGTACGTTGTGAGAACATTTTTCCTCTTAATTTGTAGCCCGACTGCATTTAGTTTATTTCTATCTTGATCATATGGTTTAATTTTAACAGAAAGCAAAATTAAGCGCTTGCTACAATCGTGAGTTTTACAAGGTGGGTGATTTTTAAATGATTTTAAAATGAAATTTAATAAGTGTGTGGAACGAGTTTTGAGTGAAATTAAAGAGAGGTAATCCAATATCGATGACTTTTTTTTCAGGAAGAACGAAATTATCCATAGTTGTTACCTTCCTTTAATTAATCATACGTACTTTACTGTTTTTGTGTCTTCATGGACCAGAGGGGTATTTTGAAATCAACATCAGCAATAAAAAACGTAGTATAAAAAATGGTCGATTTGAATAAAATGTTAATCGTCTTGACCGATTTCGAAACGTTTTAAACTAATTCTGGGGCATTTTTTATTGATTTGAAAGAATGTTTGGAATGAATGAAAAGAGTGCTGAGTTATCGGTTTAGAATATTTTTTGATCGGGGTATTACTTCCTGTACAAGTACAACATGAACGTATACAAATAACCATGTGATACAGTTAACAACATCGTTAAATTGATCAGGTGAATGATTTTGGAATGATTTAGGAATGAAGTTGAATGAGTCTGTGAAACGAGTTTTGAATTTAACAGGAGGCAATTCTCTATTGCAAATTTTGTTCAGGATGAACAAAATTAGCGATATTGATTACCTCCCTTTAATAAAATATGCATACAAGTTCTATAAATAGCCTCCAATTTCTTCAAGAACATATGAGACGCTCACAATTTGAATTATGTCAGTGAAATCGAGATTTTTCTGTATCAAAATTTATTTTGAATGACGTTGTTGATTCTAAATATTCAATGGGTTTGAGCATTTTTGAATGGTTTGAGTGAGTGTTTGGAATGAATGGATGGAGTACTGAGTGAGAGATTTAGAATGGTTTTATTGAGTCGAATGTCAATTTCATGATGTAACTAACTGTATCATCCCATAACATTTTTTACTGATATCATATACTTAGATTTTTTTTTGAACAATGACATTATGCATTTTTTTTTTTTTTAGAAACTTGCATTTCTGTAAGAAACATGGACGAAAACCAGGCAAATAGAGGTAATAAGATAAATATAATGCATACGTAGTGTATTGTATGAAAAATATCAAACTCGGATGTGGGAATTAAATTATCGAGGCTTTTTAATTTATCATTTTCCCCAACCTCGTTATTTATTTTTTTCCATATAAAACACTAAGTGTGTCTCGGGTAGACGTGTAGCTCAATAAAAGCGCGAGGTTTTGTAGCCGAATTATCTAAAATGAGCTAATTTAAATGTTGTCATTAACATCATGAAAAATACAAGGTGATTGACTTTGAAATGATTTGGGATTGAACGGAATGAGTAGAAAGAGAGAAATTTGCAGGATATTAAAAGTATGTACCATGAAACGCGATAGCGCAGGTTTCATTCAGTTGACCTAAAAATTTTCTGAATTCCAAGATAAGTATACACTAAAGATTTTAGTATTTCCATCATTTTTAAGTATACACTAAAGATTTTAGTATTTCCATCATTTTTTATGTATTCTTTCGCTTAAGGTGGCAATGGGTTTTCGTTTATTTTACGGATCTTTTTGCGCGTTGATTAAAAAGACCGATTTTTATAAGATTTTTCTAATGGAAATAACGTAGAATAATGATGGTTAAATTTCAATACTTAGCTTCTCTTCAGCATTTGATATCAATTGAATGACTGTATCCTTAAATCTAACAAAAAAAAAATATATTAAAAGTGCCATTAAATTAGGAACGGTCATTATAAAATAACGAAAAACTTTCTTATTTGCATGGAGAGGTATGCTGAATTTTTTTACCAAATATAGGAAAAATAATGTTTTTGAACATATCGGAAAATAAGAAAAAATTATTGGGGAATTTCTGCAAAAAATAGGTTTTTGTGACATTTCACCCCCTTTAAATTGCAAAAAACTAGTGCATTTTTAACTTTTGAAGACTCATCATACAAAAGCAATTGATCTAAGAGAAAATTCCTCGGCAACATCCATTGTGCACATGTATAAAGTCTATCAACATGTATGTGTTTTATATCTATCAGCTAGTACTGAGTTTATACTAGACCTAAAACGAAAATTAACGTTTAACTGAAAAAGTGCCAATACCACTCAAGGGCAGTTAACTCTAGCATCAAAACGAGCATGGAAAGGTACCTTCAAATTTTGAAAATAATGACCATGCAATATTAATCTACAACATATGTGAACAGGAAAAAAATTCATTGGACGGGAAAAAATGACATCATGTGTCCATTGCTACCTTGAATTGGATTTCTCTTTTCTTCTTTTTTTTCAAATAAGACACTTCAGAAATCGTGCATTATATATGATTTCTTTTAAGATACGCTCACTGCATATTCGCAGACAGCTTATGTGGTATTGAGATAATCCATCCGTACAACTATCGCTCAAGTTAGAGTTTATATGCATATTTGGCATTTATAATTTATAATTGACGATCCTGAACATTTCCAAACAAAAGTTTGAGTCTACATGCGCACGTTGTGTCTGTGTCAACGTTAGTGATCGTTCCGTTGATTTACGTCAAATACGCCAGGTCGAACGTAAACCATTAGGAAACCTCGGCAAATTACGGGTCCGCTTCCACTTCCTCAAGGAAGTGGAATCGAAATAGTTCCAAATCATTTCAGACCACATGATCTTTCACAATGTTGACCGAGGTTTCCTGATGAAAATCATTAGGAAACCTCGGTTAACACTGTTAAAGTTCATTACTTTCAAAATCTTGCGGAACTATTATGGGTCCACTTCCTTTAGAAAAAAAAACTAGATAGGACAGTGTTTTTTTTTTTTTTTTTTTTTTTTTTTTTGTAATTTAGGCGTCAATATAAAAAATTCGGATGACTCAAAGGTGTTTTTTTGAATAACTCTTTTTTGAAAATATTGAGAGTGGGAGGGTATATTCTTTAGCAAAATAAATAATAAAACAAGAGGGCCAGAATGGCCCTAAACCTCTCACCATTTTATTGGTCCAGTGGAACCCATCCAAGTAACTGTCTGACAAAGTTTCATTCAAATTTGCTTAACTGTTGAAGAGGAGTTGAGAATTCCAAGAATTTTTAGAGAAAATAGACCCTGCCCACCCACACTTTACTGCGGCAACTAAAAATAAGCCTGCCATGTCCATTTTTATGGGTCAATCAAATTTGTTAAAAATAATTTTGAAAACGGTCATGAATGGAACATTCTGGTAAAGTTTCATTGAAATCGGCCCAGTGGATCAGGAGAAGTCGTCTTTCAAAAAAATCGGGATAAAAACAAGCCCTGCCCTGCCACGCCTATATTTATGGGTCAATCAAAATTTCGCGGCCAATTGTTGAAAAGAGGCACCCAAATAACATTCTGATTAAGTTTCATTGAAATCAGCCCAGTGGTTCAGGAGATGTCGTTCAAAGATTTCGGGCTCAAAATAAACCCCATTCTGCCGAGCCCATACTTACAGGCCAATCAAAATTTCGCGAACAAACTTTATAGAAGGTCACCCAAGGAACATTCTGACCAAGTTTCATTGAAATCGGCCTAATGGTTCAGGAGGAGATGTCGTTCAAAGATTTCAAAGAAATAAAAAAAAAAAAAAAAAAAAACGCCCTTCCACGCCCAAATTTATTGGCCAATCAGAATTAAGCGAATAATTTTAAAGAAGGTCAACCAAGGAACATTCTGGCAAAGTTCATTGAAACTGGCCCAGTGGTTCAAAAGAAAAGGGAAGTTTTTCTAGATTGATGACGACGGACGACGCACGATGCACGACGGACGATGGACGACGGACTCAGCATCGCCCTAAAAACTCCCCTTGAGCACGTTGTGCTCAGGTCAGGTGAGCTAAAAATAGCCTTTACTATTAGGTTTGATATAACCTGTGTAAGCTGAATAATACATCGTGAAAAGGAAAAGATGAATGATTTCGGAAAGATTTCGGAGTGGAATTGAATGAGTGTGTTGACCGAATTTTGAGTGAAATTATAGGGATGGAATTGAACAAAAGATGAAAATTAGCAATATTTATTACCACCCTTTCAAAAATTACGGACTTTACTGTTTTTGTGTCTTCGTGAACCAACCAGACACTTTAAAATCAACATCAGCCAATAAAATCGTAGTATAATTTGATCGATTTGAATAAAATGAGCCTGTGCGTGTCATTTCCAACAATTTCACATCTGCGCGAGGTACAAACGTTTGGTAGCGTTGACAACGAAACAATGCAATAATGATATTTATAATATGACCTACGTCGCCGGAGTGAAATAACACCGTTGAATATTTTTTGATATTATTACACTAGTGTTATTACATTAGTTGAATAACAATGAAAATGAGCTAAGAAGGAGGAACAACGTTATGTTTTTGTTAGGAAAATGACGTCATAATGGATCTACTTACGTCATTTTGCAAACGGCGTTATATGTTTCGCGGAGTAACAAGAATCAATAAATATCGTAATTTTCTCATTTTATCACCAAAATTCGGGCTTATTATAAATAGAATATCAAATTTGTGCTCATCAAATACCGAATTTATAAAACTCGTCAACTATAAACAGATAAAAACTCGTTTTTATCTGTTTATAGATGACTCGTTTAATAAATTCTGTATTCAATGACCACTCATTGAATATCCTCTATAAGCTGACTGCATGAGGATGGATAAAGACCTCATCTATCTATATGGCGCATAGTGTGGCTCCACGGATGACCAGAAGCTTTGCTTTGCGCACATTTGAAATTGTAGGAAATGTCACACATAGGCTCAATTGTTGATCGTGTTCAACGATTTCGACAATTTTCCAAATGATTTTCGATCAATTTGAGTGAGTGTTTGGAATGAATGAATGGAGCGCTGAGTGATCGATTTAGAATGATTTTGATCGGAGTGATTGGCAATTTTCACGGTGTTGCTTACTAAGGTCAAGCGACCCCTTGGATTTTTTTATTTACTTTCATACGAAATTCAATAGTGCATACTTTCTTTCAAAAAAAAGTTTAGATTTTGCGAACCATTCCGGTCGATCCGAATCAACACCAGCAAATAACATCATGGAATAATCTGATCGATTTTAAAGAAGCTTTATATGCTTTTACGGAGTTTTAGAACGATTTCGTAGCGTTTGAGAAGGTAAACTTCGCACTAAGATTATTTTCCAAATATTGAAGGACCAATATCTTTGAAAGACTTAATAAATTATTTAAATACGACATATGACTGGACTACAGTTGGTCAAATCGTGATATTGATATTTATCTCAATCAAGACCATTCCAAACCGCTCACTCAGCGCTCTATCCATTCATTCATAAAACCACTCACTTAGACCACTCAAAAACGCTCCATACTCACTGTAAATATAAGATCAACAAATAAATTTAAAAAAAAAATCTAGGAAAAAAGCGATTTCGCCGATATAATTGTAATAAAAAGCGTCTGATAGGTTCTTGAAGAAATAGGAATCTATTTAATAAAATTGTATGCGAATTTTTAAAGGGATGCAAAATATCGTTAATTTTGTTAATCCTGAACAAAATTAGCGATGTTGGGTTACCTCCCATTAATTTCACGTAAAACTCACTAATCGCACGCAAATTTGTTAAAAAATCACTCCTCAATCATTCTCCTTTTTCAATTTTACGATGTTGTTAACAGTATGCTGGGCCCGATCTCTTTGTACAGAGATCTCAGATGGCCGCTTTTCGCTTGACGTGTCACAAATACTTGCATTCGGTTCTTCTAATAGCGCATGATCCACAAGCAGTCCAAATTTTAAGCCCAATGTAGGCTGTCTTATAACAACTTATACAATCTGAAAAAGAAGAATAGTTGAAAACGTAAAAAAGGAGCCTGTCTTAAAACAACATACCACCTGGAAAAGAAGTATAGTTAACATCGTGAAAGAGTAGCCTGATTTATAGCAAATTATACAATCTGGAAAAGAAGTATAGTTAACATCGTGAAAGAGTAGCCTGATTTATAGCAAATTATACAATCTGGAAAAGAAGTATAGTTCATAACGTGAAAGAGTAGCCTGATTTATAGCAAATTATATAGTCTGGAAAAGAGGTATATATATAATCCGTTCTAAGTGTATTATATGAAAAAAATATCTAACGAGGTTGGGAGAATTGAAAATTGTCGAGGCTCTGCCGAGACAATTATCAATTCTCACAACCGAGTTAGATATTTTTTTTTCATACAATACACTAAGTACGTATTATGTTTATCTTCAAGTTTCTAAAAATAACCGCATTATATCTTTGTTCTAAAAATAACTATGTGATATCATAAAACATATCATACGGCATGTTATCATACAGATATTTGAATAGTTATAAGATAAAGTTGATAACGTTAAAGAGTATCCTGTCTCATAACAACGTATATAATCTGGAAAAGAAGTATGGTTAATATCATGAAAGAGAAGCCTGTTTTGTAACAAATTATTCAATATGGAAAAAAAAATATTTGATAACGTAAAAAGGTAGTATGTCTTATAACAACTTATACAATCTGAGAAAAAAATAGTATAGTCCATAACGTGAAAGAGTAACTTGTCTTTTAACAACTTAAACAATCTGGAAAAGAAGTTTAGTTTATAACGTGAAAGTGTAGCCTATTTTATAGCAAATTATGCAATCTGGAAAAGAAGTATACTTTAAAACGTGAAAGAGTAGCCTATTTTATAACAAATTATACAATCCGGAAAAGAAGTATAGTTTATAACGTGAAAGTGTAGCCTGTTTTATAGAAAATTACACAATCTGGAAAAGAAGTATAGTCCATAACGTGAAAGAGTAGCTTGTCTTTTAACAACTTAAACAATCTGGAAAAGAAGTTTAGTTTATAACGTGAAAGAGCAGTCTATTTTATAACAAATTTTATCTTATAACTATACAAATATCCATATGATGACATCCCGTATGATATTTTTTTATGATATCACATAGTTATTTTTAGAACAATGATATAATGCGGTTATTTTTAGAAACTTGCATTTCAGTCAGAAACATCGACAAAAACAAGACAAATACAGGTTATAAGATAAATATAATACGTACTTAGTGTATTGTATAAAAAATATCTAACTCGGTTGTGAGAATTGATAATTGCCTCGGCAAAGCCTCGACAATTATCAATTCTCCCAACCTCGTTAGATATTTATTCTCATACAAAACACTAAGTACGTATTATATATATATAAAGACGTTACGCGAGATACTGGTGACCCTTTGCGTTACAAATAGTTTCGACGTCGGCGTAAATATAACGTTCCGTTTTTACTGAACTTTCTTCACGCCAAAATTTTCAAACGGTATATTTATATTATTGAGACGCTGTTAATCTTTGCAAAAATTCAAACGCAAAAAGATTGTATTTTTTTCTTCCCGCAAAATGGACACGGATTTCCGAAGATTCTGGGGCAGATTCAACGATATAATGCAGAGTAGGATTGATTCGATGTGATTTTGAAATACTCATTCAAAGTAAAGATAAACGAGCGATATCAAATATTTCAAGCAGTTAAAAATAAGATTTTGTTTTACTAGTAATATGCATTTTCAGATTATTGACTAGAACTTGTTATTCATATCAAGCGCTTTCAATTAAGATTTATTAGATGAATCCGAAGAAATCGCGTTTATCTGAACAAATCTATCTTACCACTGAAGAAATCTGACTTTGAATAGAATTCGATATTTTAGTCCTGATTTATTTAGTTAGATAAAATGTTTTCTGTTTAGAATGTTCTCAAGCAGATGAGTTTATGACATTATCATGTGTTTTTTTATTTATTTATTTATCTATTTATTTATTTATTTATTTATTTATTGTGTTTTATTCATTTTTTTTTCATTTTGCTTTTATTTTATTTCATATTGATTGAAGTTTGAAACTCCATCTTCTTTTCTATACATTATGCGTAAATTTCGAGCGTATTAATTTCAGTATTATTATTATAATCAAAATTAACAAATTTAAAATACAAAAAAGAAACAAAATCAAGCATGTGAAATGCGAATGAATTTTATCATATTTATTCTGCTTTTGCTTGGTAACGGGGAAAAATCAACGTCGCGTTCTGAAAACTAACGTAGGTGGGACATTCTTGGGTGACTTTTGTATTTATCAATAAAATCATTACTATTTGGCCGAGAATTAAAATAATCATATTGTTGTAAACAGAAATGAAATGGCATTTTTCTATAGAAATTTTAATTCAATGCAACAAGTTTTAGATATGAATTATTCAGGTGGAAAATAACAATTCTTAATAATCGACGTCAAAAAATGACATTGGGACATTTTTGGTGACTTTTGTATTTTCGCTGTGTCTCTTAACGGCGCTTCAAAAATAGTTTTATGTACATTATTCTAATCTATAGAGAAAATGTATTTTTAATGTAAAAACCAGTATGATCAGTGAACTTTACATAGAACGGTATAGACAAGAACGCGACTTCACTTACATCGTCGTTAAAGTGGAACAGCTCTGATCTTTTTAATTTATCATTATTGCGATCTTCATTTTTCGGAATATGTTTTAAAAATTAACACTGACGATACCACAAACATTATTGCTTCTTCCAGATAAAAATCATTATTGTGTTTACGGCCAAGTATTTAAGACAGCAAACTGAAAGGCCTCGACTGGAGGAAAGTGCAACGCGAGACACGTCGCTTTTACATATTTTTTATACGTTTAGAAGGCAAAATAAACCATGCAATTAAACATGATACGTATCTTATCAAATAATCATGTAGAATGTTATTTGATGCAAAGTTTTGTGTATACATCATTAATTGCCCTGAAAGTTTACTCAAAACGCGATCCTCACACTAATTCAATTTAATTTTAAATAATTCAAAGTCAGAGAGGAGAATACAGTTAGTAACATCGTGAAATTGACATTTCGACTCAATCAAAACCGTTCTAAATCGCGCACTCCATTCATTCATTTCAAACACTCACTCAAACCATTCAAAAACGCTCCAAATTCAATGAAAAACATATAACAACAACTTAGTTCAAAATAATAATAGCTGGGAAAAAATCGGGATTTCACTTATTTAATTGAAATGGCAAGCGTTTGATAGGCTCTTGAAGAAATAGGAAGCTATCTATAGAACTTGTATGCATATTTTATTAAAGGGAGGTCATCAATATTGCTAATTTTGTTCATTCTGAACAAAATTTGCAATACTGGATAACCTCCCATTAAAATCACTCAAAAGTCACTCCACACATTCATTCAATTTCATTCCTAAATCATTCCATTATCATTCACCTTGTCGATTTCACGATGTTGTTAACTGTAATTTGAAAACAGTTTGCATTGTCATCCTGAATGTGCGTCTGGTCTAAATTTATCTCTAAACATCGATTGAAAGAAATTTGCGCATTTTTTATTAATTTTTTCCATCCATGAATTTCAAGTTGATAGTATACTTTAAGAAATGTAGGCCCCAAACAAAACCTGTAGGTAAACAAAGGACAACAGCCCCAAAATGATTCAACGAAGGTAAGTGGTTCTTGTGCACTGCACTTCAACACCTATGGTAATGTTGAAAGCGGCGTAAAACCCAATTGAATCAATCAATCTATACCTTTGGAATATTAGGTTGATAGCTACAGTTAACAGCATGGTGAAATTGACAAGGTGAATGGTTTTGGAATGATTTAGGACTGAAATTGAATGAGTGTGTGGAGCGAGTTTTGAGTGATTATAATGGGAGGTAATCCTTTATCGCAAATTTTGTTCAGGATGAACAAAATTAGCGTCATTGAGTACCTCCCTTTAATAAAAAAATGCATACAATTTTAATACATAGCTTCCTATTTCTTCAAGAACCAATGAGACGATAACAATATGAATTATGTCATTGAAATCGCGATTTTTCTCTATCAAAATTTATTTTGAATGACGTTGTTGATTCTATATTTTTCAGTGGGGTTGGGCGTTTTTGAATGGTTTGAGTGAGTGTTTGGAATGAATGAATGGGTCGCTAAGTGAGCGATTGAGAATGGTTTTGATTGAGGTGAATGTCAATTTCACGATGTAACTAACTGTAGTGTACTTACAGAGATAATCTCTGAACGAAATCTACGTTATTAGAATAACAAAGGTCAATAACTCCCTAATTATGCAAATGAGAATTGTGGTTCTCATAGTCTGTACTTCTTATGATTTCTACTTATATCCACAAAAGAAGTTTAGAGTTGATTGTTATAGGGACTATTACTAGTTAATAGTCCTCGTTGTTTCCATGGCATCTTCCAGTCTATAAGATCGTTTAGTAAAACTCCAAGTCTAAGTGTGACGTCTCTCATCTCCATTTTTGCTATATGACACAGGTAAATGTTTTTG
The DNA here is from genome assembly GCA_948146395.1 of Fragum whitleyi. Classification (NCBI taxonomy): domain Eukaryota; kingdom Metazoa; phylum Mollusca; class Bivalvia; order Cardiida; family Cardiidae; genus Fragum; species Fragum whitleyi. The sequence continues at coordinate 34,426,831 of OX411551.1, read as the reverse complement.
TTACCACATTTCAGCTAATAATAAGTTTTTAAAGAAGTTTTCTAGTTAAAAATTGTTCCACACAGTTAAATAGATGTTCGTTTCGAAGATTTACCGTAACAATTATCTCGGATGGCCTCGCATTCAATGACAAATAGGCAGATATTGCTGAGGCAATGCGTCTCGCTACGTCTACTGTACTGTACAGCACCTCGCAAAATTGATGCTTATCTTTCGTATAAACTACGTAAATCCCATCTCATTCTTCGTATTTAGTTTACTTTTTGGAAACCGTGAATCCTTATCTTGACAGGCGGCATAAGGCATTTCTTCTCTTGTACTTATTACAGAACATTTTTTGCAACCCAAAACCCCAGTTCAATGAAATCTGTTTTGCATTTGGCTTTGTTGTTTTTCATCTTATTTTAAGAATACTTGTTTATGGAAATCTCCTTTAATTTCTTTTTATTATCCACCATGTCCACTGGAACCTGAGAGCACAAGACATCCAAGAGAGTCTGTGAAAAGAATGCTGTGCCCCATATCCATGCTGAGTACCAGCACCGTACCCATTCACAAGCGACAAGCCTAAACTAGCAAATGAGGCACAAGATCATCTAGTTTGTATATTATACCTGGCAGAGCAGATTATTTGGACTATAACAAGAGAAGTGGCTGATCCAAATACCATCCTCAAGTGCATCAGGTGATGTGTATGTAGCTCAGGGATCAATTTGGGGCAAGATGATGAGGGATAAACAGAAAAAATAAATAAATAAGTAAACAAATACAAAATAAGGGAAATTGTAATTCATTTAAAAGGTTATTGGAATTTCTTGCCACAAATCCCTGAATGTCTCATTATGGTTGGCTAAAAGATATATATATATATATATATTTTGTTTTTCCCCATGATATTCTTAGCTAGAATTATCCCTGGGTGCATCAAGGTTAAAATACATGATTTATCCCAAATTCAAAGGATCCATTGTGCCCTCCGGAGTACATATTAAGTAAAGCAACACAGGTCAAAATACATCCAGGGCCCCATATGGATCTCACCTCACTTTTACCATCCGAAAAAAGGGATGATAAACAGATAAAGGGAAGAACCCTTTAGGGTTCGACTTGGAAGGTAATGTTGTGCACTAACTACACAAATAGATCACCTCAAGAAACGAATGGCCAATGTCTTTCTTATTTTGGCAAACATTAACTTGATTGCACATCCTGACCAAATTCAAGTTCAACTCAAATAAATCATTAGACCAGTAGCCAAACACCTCCTTGTTCATGCCCGAGAACCTATGATATCCAGTTTCGGTTGAGGTTCAGGTCTCAAATATCTCCAAAATGGCAGACTTACTCAAAGTTTACATCCAAAATTAAAAGATTTAAAGAGATATTCTTATACTTTGTATTTTACAAGATTTGAGAATCTTTGTTTGATATGGCCTATATTCCATTGACCTTTCAATTTTAACAAACATAAAACATCTATTTGTTTGAAATCATTGTGTTAGGCTATTGTTCTGCTCAATCTGAGTGTTATTTATTCTTCTCCATCTGAGCATTATTTGTTTCTTTCTATCTGAGCATTGTTCGTTCCGCTCCATCTGAGCATTATTCATTCTGCTCCATCTGAGAATAATTTGTTCAGCCCCATCTGGGCGTTATTTGCTTCAGCTTTATAATTGTTAACATCAACTTAAATTCTATAAAAAATAGATAAAATAAATAATTTATAGAAATATATCAAATAAACAGTAAGTAAACTAGAGCATTTTTGGCAGTAGATTAAAAAAAATAAATAAATAAAATAAATAAAATATACATGTATTTTAAATAAAATAAAATAAATAATAATAATAATAATATAATTATTAAAATGAAACTAAATAGATATATATATATATATATATATATATATATACAAAAGTATTTATTCTGGCAAACTCTTGAGCCTTTTTACCCAAAGTAATATTCTTCCCTCAAAATCGAAATTTTGGTGTCTAGCTAAATAGCAATTATGTATCCTATTTTCATGCTTGTCCTGTAGCTGGTACAGTTAGGCTTTTGACAGGAGCTTTTCCCTAGTCTTGTTCGAACAAATTTGCAGTTATTCTAAGCTATATTCCGAATTTCTAGATAATGAATAATTTTCTTTGTTAAATAAGCCTGTAAAAAAATGATCCATTTTCTCCATAACCATGTTTTCTAAAATGCTGACAAGCCCTTGTCAATCACTCAAAACATGTACACAAAAAAGAAGCTACAAAAGAATTCCTGCGCATTTATGCAGGTGTATAAGAATTGAAAAATGCAAGATTTAGTCACGAAAAACTTTGCTACAGTATAAACTATTATCTTTACTGCGGATTTTCAATTTGTAGTTGGCACAATCCGTATGCGAGTATGTGAGCTGAAATCTGAGCTCTGAGGTAGAGCAATTCACCTAGCAGGTCCTCCAGGGAGATAGATCAAAAGTTGTGGCTTTTATGTATGGGTGCCTCCTCCTTCCAGCCGGAAAGGACAGAAAGAAAATGCTATGATTAATTCTATGGCTTTTGCTAAAATCTTGCCTGTTCTTACAAACATTAATTTATGTCTCCATTGCAGTCCCAATCAACTCACCAATTTCTGCCCAAACACTAATTCCCAAGAGTCGGGCCAAACAATTCATGGGCTCAAAACCGCAATGAATTGAAAACCTCAAAGGATCAGTAACTGGAAAAGGCTTGCAAGATGCTATAGCTACATGTACCTTCAAATCCACTGATAGTATGCAACCTTTTCCCATTCGATGTCCTATGTCGAACTGGTACAAAAAGGCGTAACCAAAAATCTATTGTAATCTCAGACTGACAAAACATCACTTACAATTATCAAAGACAATGCTTACTAATCTTGAATCACAGAGATTTACTCAACCATATTAAGTATAAAGTTAATTAACATCTGCCTATTAAGAACATTAGAAATAGACGACGGCCTAGAACTGGCTGTTGCTAATTGACAAGTTCTCATTACATGTTTATTTGCCTTTATTTGGAGCTGTCTTGTCCTTAAAAGGAAATAATGACACGGACCTTGAATTTTATCTTGCATATTTCTACAGAAAACACTTTTACAATTTACGTAAAGTCAAAATTACTAGAGGAAAATAATCTTCTTGAAATGGAATGTGTTTCCGCGACCACATCCTTGGTAATAAAGTTTGAGGTAATGATGAAAATGAAATATAGCGGGCACCAGTAAGTCACAAAATAGAAACGTTCAGTTTTTTCATCTGTATTTATAGAAAAAAGTTTTACAAATTTCTAAAAAAAAAAAAGAAATAATAAAAACACAAACAATTTTTTTTATATATATTGAATGCTAAAGGGATATTTTAATTTCTCCTCCTCTAACTTTAGTGCATTATTTTATCATATATACAAATATTTACATTTCTGTTATATAGAACCAATTTCACGTAGTGTTCAATGGCATGGAGTGAACATCAATTTGTTCATTGTAAGGATACCACTATGAAAGACCAAGATGGCTGGTCAATGATTAAGTTGGGCTTCGTTTCAAGATAGAAAATAAAGCATGTATCCATATATGAAGAAATATGTATGGCTGCATGTTAATTTTGGTGCCTTCGTTGGAGCAAGTTTCTCAGGATTCTAATTAGCTTTCTGGGATGGTGTTTCATAGAGCGACATTGTTAAGCGGCTTAATAAGGATCTTGAGATATTTATTCACATGACGAAATGAAGACTGTTTGCATTGGCTTAAAAGTAGCAGTCATCACAATGTAAACGCTTTCACTTATTTTTTTTTCGAAAATCATTTACTATGGCGTCTCTTAAATTTCATTTAGCGTGTTTTTCGTCACGCTCTGATTGATCTATCTATGCATGTTCATAGCACAGTGCTTCAATCAAATAAAACTAAACAAAGCCAAACGGTGTTGAAAGTGACAATATTATCACATGGGCTTTCAAATCGTAATACTCAATTTGCTACTTAAGAGGTCATTGTCCCATTGCAAATAATTCCTACCGATCACTGACGAATTTTTGAATTGCCTTAATCCCATATTGAAACTAGTGTGCTAATTAACAAGGGTCTCAAATCTGCCAGAAAGCAGTTTCACACAATTGTAATAAGGTTACCAGAGCTTAAGCGCAGCTTTTATAGTAAGCACCTCAGACTAGTGTCTTTCAATCTACATACATATGACAAGGACAGTGTCCAAGGCCACTTGCAAATTGTTAATTTAGCCTGAGTCATTTTTTACAGGCAACCAGGCCCTTATATTATGGATGATTAAGTGTGGGCGTGAACCAGATTTTGGCTTGCTGGCGCAAAATTCTATTTTGGCGGTGAAACGAAACCCCTGTCCCCATGGAGGCCATTGGTTTCCTTTCATGTGGCCAACCAGCAGCCAAAATTCTCTGAAATAATCTATCATTTTTATATATCTCATGTATATATTCAACCACGTTAGGGGTCACCACGTTTTTCTGGCCAGTATTTTTGTGTGTGTTCAATTCGGCGCCCTACGACGATTTGTCGGTGCTATACGAGTCTTAGAATTAATGATAACAGTGCTTAGGAGTATAATTCTTTGGGCTCCAGTAGAGTCGAAGTTGATTGTCGCTCTATTTGAACTTAATTTAGCTCCACCTGAGCATTATTTGTTCCGCTCCATCTGAGCGTTATTTATTCTGCTCAATCTGATCATTAGTTGTTTGGTTCTATCTGAGCATTTTTCGTTCCGCTCCACTGAGCATTATTCTTCCGCTCCATCTGAGAATTATTTGTTCGGCCCCATCTGGGCATTTTTTGCTTCAGCTCCATCTGAGATTTTTGTTTCGATCTAACTGAGCACAAAATGTATATATAATGGTGAAACATTTATTATTTTTATTGGCTTTTATTTGTGAAATTTAACGTAGGTTCACGCCCACCATTATGCCAAACTTAAGCATTATGTTTAAAAGAGTAGATTAAAAATGTAACATTATAATGGTCTTGACTTAGTCCAACAAAGTTAGGCGGGGACCAAGGGCAGACTCTACAAGTTTCGTTGTCCTGGACCCCACCAACTCAAGTCCGAAAATACCTGGTAGTCTGCACTTGGCCCCTTAGTCTTATTATGCCTATGAAACAATTATTCTTTAAGGGATATTTCTGGACAAAAAGTTAGTCTAATAAAATATACAAAGGACAGTAACTGAAAAATGATGCACATCTAAATGATATCTATCCACCTATGGTTTTAAATTGGGTAGCATTTATGCTTTAATAGATTTGACCCAGACAAGTAAAGTGACGGATGGGCGGACAGGGATCAATACTATACTCAGAACATAAAGTTAAGCGCCACTAAGTTTTAAGTTAATAAAATTTTTATCGAAAACTTTAATAACATATCTATGTTGTCAAAAGGTTAGAACAACCTCGTAGCTATTGATTAAAAACGTTTCGGATGAATGTGCATATTCAGCAAGTCTCGTGCAATGACTGTAAAGCCAGGGCTCGTGCAAAGTGGAAAATCAGCTTTTCTGTAAGAGATACTTACGTCGTGTAGCTCGTACAATTGTTTACATTTCGATTTGAAACTCAGTCATGGCAAGGCGTAGATTGTCTACAAATGAAAGATGGCGAATAATTGGAATGCGAGATTCTGGAATGTCTTGTAGAGCCATTGCCAGACAGCTGGGGTATCACCACAGTGTCATAAGTAGTACAAAAACACGCACAGACAAACGACGTTAAGGACCGTGTCAGATCTGGACGCCCTAGAGTAACGTCTTTTCGAGAGGATAGAACACTTTTGCGTCACGTCAGCCGTCTGCCCTTTACCAGTGCGCCTGTACTAAGGGACAGCTTGAATACACACAGACGGGTCTCTATTTCAACAGTGCGAAATCGACTTCGGAGGGCTGGGTATAAGGCACGAAGACTCCTGAAACGTCAAAAGTTACAACAGAGACACATCAATGAACGTCTAATATGGTGTAGAGCGAGGGCACGTTGGAACTTGGCATCATGGCGTCGGATCCATTGGTAAGATGAGTGCAGGATGTTGTTGCATGTCACCGATGGTCGAATTCGTGTTTGGAGACAACCTAACACCCGATTTGCACCAAAGTACGTCCAACCAACCGATAAGGGTGGCGGTGTCTCCGTTATGATATGGGGTTGTGTCTCCTACGACTGTAAACTGGACCTAGTGACAGTTCCGGGAACATTTACTGGCGATAAATATCGCGATAACATCCTTTTTCCCGTGGTAATTCCACATTTTGACAATTACCCTCTTCGAACAAGACCAGTGTACATGGATGATAACGCCAGACCCCACAGAGCAAGAGTCGTGGCGGACGTTATGCAACGTGAAGCCATCACCGCCATTCCATGGCCGGCTTGTAGTCCCGATCTTAACCCCATCGAGCACCTGTGGGACATTTTAGGGCGCCGTATACGTCGGAGAGAGCCTCCTGTACAAAATGTGGTTGAGTTAGAAGCAGCACTGCACCAGGAGTGGCAGCAAATCCCTCAACACATCATCCAGAGGCTGATTCGTGGCATGCCGAGGAGGGTGCGCGCAATGATCAATGCTCACGGATCTTACACACGCTACTGACTAAGAAGTGACTGGAATTAATCGCATTTGTGTTATCTGACTTCTAAAACCAAGTTTCGTGTCATAGACAACACCGTAAGTCGGCTTTGACAATAGTTTTTTCATGTTTTAAAAAAAAGGTGAAAATACGTCATTTACATTTCAAGGTACAAAGTTAATAAAATTTATCACCACCCATGTATTGTTGTGAAATTGTTAAGTCAACATACCATTTTCAACATTGGAACTCAATATTTACATCTCTGTTATTCTGAATTTATGCAGGCTCCCTGCCTTTAAAAATCTTCTGTCTAAAAACTGGTGGCGCTTAACTCTTTTTTCTGACTATATATACCCTTCACCGAAACAACAGGGGTTAAAACGGTTCATATATTCCTTTTGGAAGACTAATGAGAATTAAAGAAAGGATATCACTACTGCAGAAAATAACATCGTGAAATTGACAATCATTCCGATCAAATATCGCATAACGTGCATTTTATTTCTGACAGTGTATAAAGTGTAATCTCGAATAACCCTCGTTCACCCTCCACTACCTGACGTTGCTATATAATCTATGGGAAAGTAAGGTGTTTTCGAAAGATTTTTTTCTTTACAAGCATGCAGTTGTGATTGTGAGACGACATTTACAGTGAGTTGACGAAAACCACCAGGTATCCCTTTTAACTAAGCCCGATCATGCCGGTTTCGTCTAAATATGCAGAATGACTTTCCAGAAATGACGAGATAAGAACACTCGCTTTAAAAATATACTACTCAAAGGTTGCTTAGCACCAAAACTTTTTTACTATAAGTTCAGGAAAAAATGTAATTTGATTATAAGAATGTTGGAAAATGGTCGATTGTTATCAGTTTATCAAATTTTAAGAAGAAAATAAAGCTTTATAATGATAAGAAGACATTAAATGTAGACCAAACAGGGAGGCCTTAGAAATTGGTCTGTTTTCTTGAAATTTGAAAAAGCGAGCCGGCCAGTCCAGACGTGGAATGCCCTCTTCTTGGCATTGGAATCACATCAGATTCTATCATTGAAGGAAGTCTTAATATAGTTAATGAATTAAATAGACATTTTGTTTGCATATCGGATATTGTGAACAAGACGAGATTCTCCATTGAAAATTTTAATTTTCTCAAAGAAACACTTGATCAAAAGTTAGGTAATGAAACTTTCACTATTGAATTTATTTCAGCATTTGAAGTGCATCAAACCATAAGAAAACTTGATTCAACTAAAGAGACGGGTCTGGATGGCTTGGGTCCAAAAATTTTGAAACAATGTGGTGATATTATTACTCCGGCTATAGCTTCGATTATCAATAATAGTATTTCTTCAGGAATATATTCTGATCAAATTAAAGTAGCACGCGTAATTCCCATTTTCAAAACGGGTGACAAAGACGATTCCAATAATTATAGACCCATTTCGATTCTTTCCACTATTTCAAAGTTATTCGAAATGCACATCGCTACACAGCTTCAATCTTTCTTTCAAAGAACAAACGTTTTAAACAAATCTCAATCTGGTTTTAGAAAACACTATTCGTGTACATCGGCGTTAATTAAAGTGATAGACGCGTGGCTTTCAGATGTGGATGACGGTAAATATGTAGGGACAGTTTTCCTAGACCTAAGAAAGGCGTTTGATCTTGTTGATCATGAAATCCTGATACATAAACTGAAATTATACCACTTTACTGAGAATACGTGTACCATTTTCAAATCATATTTGACTAACAGAAAACAATTAATACAGATAGGACATTTAAAATCGTCTTTACTTGAAATAACATCTGGAGTACCCCAAGGATCGAATCTAGGTCCACTTCTCTTTCTAATTTACATCAATGATATCACTTTAACCAAATCTGAAGTTGAAATAGATCTATGTGCAGATGATTCTACTATGTACAAGTCCGATTTTGAAATCGTATCTATACAATCTAAACTGCAATCGAGCCTAATTCGCGTGCAGGAATGGTGTCAAATTAACAACATGTCTCTACACCCTTTAAAAACAAAATGCATGTTGATTGGACCCAAACATAAATTATTGCAAGACAGTCAAATTAAATTAACTATTAACGGTCATGAATTGGAAAATGTAAAGTCACAAAAAGTCTTAGGGGTCTTTATAGATAATCACTTAAATTGGCGACCACAAATTGATATGTATGTAAAGGACTGAAGAATAAAATCGCCCTTTTCAAAAATATTTCGTATTATCTATCAAAGGAAATGAAATTGTTTTTTTTACAATTCATATGTATTACCCATTTTTGATTATTGCTGTGTTGTATGGGGTAAGAATAACAAAACGTATGTAAATAAGATATGTACACTTCAGAGAAGAATAGCTCGGCTTATACTCGGTAAACCAAGACAAACACAAGCGAACGAATTATTTAAGGAATTAGAATGGTTACCCTTTACAGAAAGATGTAATTATCACGCAGCTGTTTTAACTTTTAAGACAATCAAGAATGAAGCACCGGATTACATGTCCGATATCATCCACATTTCTAGAAATGAAAACTATACATTGCAATTAGAGACAAAGAATGACCTATTTGTCGCAAAATTACCACGAACAAATGTGTATAAGGATAGTTTTAGCTTTTACATAGTAAATGTTTGGAATGAGATTCCCATTGAAATCAGAAACGAAAATAGCATAAATACATTCAAAAAGAAATTAAAATTATTCTATACTGAAATTTTTTTGTTAAAGATGTTAATAGATAGTTATGCAACTAAAATATTTTAATCTGGGGTAGCTGTCTGATTAAAGAATTGAGAGCTAGTTGTTGTTGTTTTTTTTTTTTTTTTTTTTTTTTTAATATTTTGAACTGTTTTATATTGTTAGCTTAAAGAAATATTGAACATTTTAATCTGTCTGTTTTGTAAGCTCTGAGTAAGAGAGAGAGAGAAAGAGAGAGATAGAGAGAAAGAGAGAGAAAGAGAGAGAGAGAGAGAGAGACAGACAGAGAGACAGAGATACAGAGACAGAGACAGAGAATGAGAGAGACAGAGAGAGGCAGAGAGACAGAGACAGAGAGAGACAGAGAGAGAGAGAGAGAGAGAGAGAGAGAGAGACAGAGAGAGAGAGAGAGAGAGAGAGAGAGAGAGAGAGAGAGAGAGAGAGAGGGATGGTTTTACCGTAAATCTTGGGACATTTAGTAATCATTTCACTCACGGTATGGGGACATGGTTGGAAAGTTGGGACAAAATTGATGTCCCAACATCAACGGTCCTTATTTTAAAGCAGAGAGGTCGAAACAAGTTTTTACAAAGTTACGGGTAATAGGGACTTTGTCCCCACAAAATCGTCTCTCAATCTCATCGCCGTGTCAGGCTGCATAACATTTATCCAACCTTAGAGATGGTGACGTCACAGTAATCGGAACCCGGGATTTGTTCGTCGATGAGAGCAGACCTTTGATTCTGATTGGTTCTACGTCAACCGCGCGCTTGGTTAATGGCGGAATCGGAGCATGAGGTATTGTACGCTTTAATATCTTTATTTCTAGAATATTAATATGTCATATTGTGTAATGTAATATAAGGTCGGGAAGTGAGTGTAGAAAAAGCCGAGGATTATCAATATTCCTGTTAAAACAGGCACATCAGGGATGTTTTAGAGTTGGCCAAATTTTTTCACGACACACAGGCATGCTGCATCCACAGATTCAATGGATTTCTGGTTTTCTGGTTTGCCGCGTTTATGAGCATAGAAATATGGTCGCTGGCATTCCTGTTCCTCGAATACAAAAGCATATTTCATCAGATATTTTATTAGAATATAAACCAGACACGTATGTCAATATCGCTTTATCTTTGTTTACATTGTCTCATTTGAGATGGACGTGTTAATTTTAGGCAGCTCTTGTAAACGACTGTTTAATAACTTTATAAAACTCCAAGACTTTGTTCTCTGGGTGTTCATTGAAGTATGTGTGGAAAAAAATTGCATGTAAATGTAGTAAGTTTGGCTTTAGACTCCAGACACAATGCTTGTTTATATTGGCTCCAAATCATTTATTAAGCGTCGTCGTCAGACATTTCGAGACCCAGACCTTTCCTTTGGCCACATTGCCTCATTTGGTCTTTAAATTTTGGAAAAATGCCAAACTTCAACTTGTTCAAACAGTGTCCTTCATTTTTTCACCATTGTCATTCAAACTTGGTCAAAATGTCAGTAATACCCGAAAGGGGAGTTAGGCAGTATATATAGAAAGATGTTTGCCAACATAAGTTTGATTTAGAGCAGAAGCAGCCAAGTTAGTCCAGGCTTTTTTGCCTTTAATTTTTTGGGGGAAAATGTTAAATTTTATCTTATTAACACTTTATCATTTTTCATAAACTTCATCATACCGCGTCAAAATGTATGTGACCATGAAGTTTTGGTTGAGTTCGATTTTGAGCAGAATGAGACCAGAAGGCAGGGATAGATATAGCTATGCATGCCATTTTCTAAAGTTTAGGGGAAAGGTGGTGGGTCCTTTCTAAAGGGGAAAAATTCACTGAAAGGGGAAGTTTCATATCACTCAGTAAAATATCCATAAAAAGTCATGAGTCATGTGTGTTTTTAACTATGAACAATGGTCAAGACATGTAAGCTCATTTAAATCATTATTTTGGCCTAAAAATTAAAGAAATCTTTTTCCATCAGAATGGCAGGGTTTTCTCTTGATTTTTCATTTTTGGGGTCATTATCTTCACATAAGTTCTGCTAGGGGTCATTTGTTCATTATCCTGTTATCAAGGACCCCAAAAATTGTTAAGCAAATTAATTACGAATTTTTGCATTTGCATACAAAGCACATTTTACAATTACCCATTTATAATTAATGATGTATGTAAAAGCAATAATAAGTTAAATAAGTGCTCAATGTGAGCTATTTTGATCGTGCAATGTCCAGCATCCGTCGTCAGTTGTGTGTTGTCCACAATTTCTTTAAACATCTTCTCCTCCGAAACCGGAGGGCCAATCTTGATGAAACTTGGCAGGGATGTTTCTTGGGACAAGCTCTACCAAAGTTGTAAAAAATAAATGAAATCCACTGTTAACTTTCCCTTTACCCCTAACAAAAAGGCTGAAAAAAGGAAAATCTTCCAAAATCTTCTCTGAAACCAGACGGTAGAAATATTTCATATTTGGTATATAGCATCATCTAGTGGACCTCTACCAAGTTTGTTCATATCAAGACCCTGGGGTCATATTTCGGCTGCACCCAGGTGCAACCCTTTTTACACAAAATCAAAGAGCGAAAATCTTTAAAAATCTTCTTCTCTGAAACCAGAAGGCAGACAGCTTTTATATTTGGTATGTAGCATCATCTAGTGGGTTTCTACCAAGTGTGCTCATATCAAAAACTTGGGGTCATATTTGGGCTCCACCTGGGTGCTTCCCTTTTAGCTCATCTGAGCACGATGGGTAAAAATAGGATAATCTTCAGAAATCTTCTTCTCTGAAACCAGAAGGCAGGCAGCTTTCATAGTTAATATGTAGCATCATCTAGTGGACCTCTACCAAATTTGTTCAAATCGAGACCCTGGGGTCACATTTGGGCTCCACTCGGGTGCATCCCTTTTGACATAGAATCAAAGAGCGAAAAGGCATTTTTCTTCTTGTTCTTGACTGAAATTATTCCATGGTATTGATCTTATGTAGTAATAATCTCTTTGTTGACATCTGCCTATTTAATTAATGTGATATCCCAGGGATCAAAGAGACTCAGGTGAGCGATCTAGTACAATCATGGTCCTCTTGTTTCATAATTGAAAATCCCAAATTTTCTTTTCCTATTATTTATCTAACTGAAACCACCTTTTTTTCATCAACCAAAACCAATCTAAATCCTGATGTTGATGTAATATACGTCCAGAATTTTAGAAAAAAAAATCCGGAAACATAGACCCGGATGTAAAAAACGTCCGAAATTCAAAAAGCGTTTGAAGTTTTACGAATTTCCCTAGTAAAGGGTCAAATTAACTTCACACATGCAAAAAATTGATATTCAACATTAAGCTGACCAAAACAAGTCACATGTAATGCGCGGGTTATGAGACTGTCACTATAACAACTAGTCTAAAATTATGCTATCTTGCTGAGTTAGTGTTGCGTCATTACCGCCTCCATCGTTACCTTTCAAAGGACTAAAATCATTTACTAATAAAAACCTCAGCTCTTGTGCAAGGCAACAAAGGACCTAGTTGCATACTTTTTTCATGTCATAACATTGTAACAGATTTACAGCTAGAAATTAATTTGTTCAAAGTTTTTTTTTTGATATTTTGGAATAAACTTATGATCCATTGTTTTTTGTACTGGAACCCATTGATATCGCCCTGGGACTCATAGTCTTTGCCCTGGGACTGGGACTCATAAGGTGTAATTTCTAGATTAATCACTGCAGTAGGTCCAGAATTATCTGCCCTTGAATTGAAAAGAATACAGTATTTCAATTTCTTGACATTCTTGTGCTTTCATTTTTACATGAATCTTCAGTACTCACATTTATTTCTGTATATATAATACTAGTATTTAATATATATACATGAATGGGACTCATAAAAAAAGAAAGTCAGTGAAACTGAGTGCCCATTGAAAAATCTCACAACGTTGTTTTATCTTTGAGAAATTCAAAATGGTGGAGGCCGTCCCACCTATTTTGAAAAGAATACAGTATTTCACCATGTTAACATTCTTGTGCCTTCATTTTTACATCAATCTAAATTGTCTGTGAACAAGTGAAAAATCTCAAGAAATTTCACATAGTAAAAGCTGTTTTTCCTAAAATGAGACTGAATAAATGCCATAATTTTTAAGTCAACGGTGGGACTGAGATTATTTCATGGATGCTTCTTATAGCAATACTATTATGAAACTTCAATGTCAGAGAAATTTTGATTTTTTATAAATTTGGAAAAAACAATACCTATGATAAATAGGACTATTAGGTTTTTGATATGGACAAGCCAGTTTGTGATGGTCTTCTGTCTATGGACAAGTTGACTTTTAGAATATTTCAGGACCCCTGTGTTTTATTAACTTGCATTCTATTCCAAATGCATATATACTGGCCTCCCACCTCTGTGCCAGGTTTCTATGAGGATCAGGGGTTTAAGAGAATATAGCACTTTTGTTGTATTCTTTATGCATATAAGTTTTTTTGAAAAATATTTCTGACAATTTGCAAATTGTTAAAGATCTTTAGTAATCAGAATATCCCCAAAAATAAGAATGATCGAATACAGAAGCCTGCTCGAATTGGGGAATCTCAAGGCTATATCGTATGTTAAAAATAAATCATTTCCATCGTCCGAATCTTTCTACCGGTTTTAAACTCAGAAATTAAAGTTATTTTGACGTAATAAATTTTGTCTTTTTTCATCTGCACATTAAAATGACATCTACAGATATAAGTAAGTTTTTTTTTAAAAGATCATTGGCCAATAGTAGGGAGAGTGACATTCAAAGCAGGACAACTAACTTTTTCAAGTAACTTGCCCTGCAGGACGAGTGCCTTTTTCTGAATTTTTTGGACCCTGGAAGATGTTTATCGAGCTATTATGCATATTTAATCTTTGTCATCTCTTTTCCACAGGTAGAGTTTTTTTTTATTTTTCATTGCTAATTGTTGTAGGTATTTTCATTCATGTGCGTATGCAGCTGCAGGGGATAAAATTTTCACCGATTTTATGGAGATGATGGATGTTAAACTTTGCACTCACAAGACATGTTTTTATTTTACATGTGCATTCTTTTGGAAGGAAAAGAAGTGTTAGAATTTCTGTTTGTGAAGCAATTATATAGAAATGAATTTATGAAATACAGATTTGAAAACGGCCGGGTATTTAATTTTGTTGAACCAAAGTCAGTGCCAAAATCTCTCTTCAGACTTAACAGTGTTCAAATTCATGTATATTTGTACAATTCAACTGAAAACGGCGACATGAAATGTGTTTGTTTGAACTGCTTCTTGTAAATTTCTAGGTTAAAATTTCAAGTTCCCAATAAACAGTAATGAATATATATGAGAAACTCCACTTCAAAAGCAATCATGGTTTATAAAGGAACCAATAGTTAATTAACGGTGAGAATCATTATTTCATGGGGGGGGGGGGGGGGGAGATCGACTTTTTTTCATGTTTTTTTGTGGTTCAAAATGTTTCAAAGTTTTAGAAATTCAATGAGGGAAATGATTTCAAAACACATCTTAGTAAGCATTGAAATTACATGTCCTTCAACAGGCGTAGATAGGGATTTTAGGTCCTATATCATTTTAAACATAGTGAATATTGTAAAAAGTCTTCTTGCTCCAAACAGAAAGGCCTAATAGCATTGATATTTGGTATGTTGGATCATTTTGTGGACCTCTACCAAGATTATTCAAATTATGGCACTGGGGTCAAAGCTGGCTCCAGGCCAGGGGTCAGAAGTTGACATAGGCTTAAATGGTGATATCTTTAAAAAAAAACCTTCCTTGTCCCAAATAGAAACTAAGGCCTAGAGCTTTGATATTTGGTATGTAGCATCACATGGTGGACCTCAACCAAGATTGCTGAAATTATGTCCCTGGGATCAAAATTGGCCAACACTCAGGGGTCACAGCTCAACATAGGCTTTGTATAATGAAAATACTAAAAAACTTCTTTGTTCCAGTCTGAAAGGGGCCGCCATCATAGCGCAGTTGGTAGCGCATCGGACTGTCAATCTAGAGGTCCCGGGTTCGATCCCCGATGTCGGCACTCATTCTTTATTACTATTTGTCTCTCACCAATAGGTTGATAATCGCAGACCTATGTGAGATATGAGCTGGTGGCTAGGAAAGAATGTGGTGGTTGTACTGGTGAGAGAAATACCAGGAAATCATGGAAAAAATGGAGAAATTTCTTTTTTTAAGTTCAATGTATAGTCCCAAAGTATTGTACTTTTTAGTTCACCTGAGCACATCATGCTTAAGGAGAGCTTTTGAGATCATTGAATATCAATCTTCTGTCGTCGGATGTCAATATAAGTGTTTAAGTCTAGAGGCCAGTCAGGCCACAAATATAGACCAATCGTCATGAAACTTTGTCAGAATGGTTGTCAGGCCACAAGGATGAACCCTAATGAAAATTGGAAGGATCTGTGTCATATCGCGGGAAAAGGGGCCTTAATGTCAATTTTCTTGTTTAATCTCTAGAGGCCACAAATATGGTCCAATCTTCATGAAACTTGGTCAGAATGCTTGTCAGGTTACATCAGGATAAACCCTATTGTAAATGGGAGGGTCTGTGCCATTTCAAAGGAAAAGGGGCCTTAATGACAATTTTCTTGTTTAAAAAACAAATATCATTTATTTTATTTTAAAGGGAACTGAGATCTAGTGCAAAGTCGAATGACATTGTCCAAACCAGTTGTGAGGACGCTGGGGAACTGGAAGTTCTGTTTGTTGACAGATATATTGGTAAGAAATTAAACACAAATAATCCTTTGTGTTATGTTATACCCTTAAATAATTATTTAATTGAAGTATCGATTTTAAGCCAACAGCATAAAGCCTGATCAGCCCGTGAGAGACTGGCAGGTTGACCTGCTGGTTTCATTTTGTTTCATTTTCAGGTTTTTTTTGTTTTTTTTTTGGCATTTTCAGTTTTATTAGCTCCACTGGCTGAAAGCAACTGGGGCTATTGTTATGGCGTCGTGTCCGTCGTGCGTGCGTCCATGCGTCCGGTCGTGAACTTTTTCTTTAAAAATCTTCTCATCAGAAACTACTTGATGAAGTTCAACCAAACTTCACACGAATGATCCTTGGGTGACCCTTTTTCAAAGTTGTTCAAAAAAATTTGATCCAATAAAAAACACGGATTTAATGGGCGTGGCTAATTTCCAAATATGGTAAAAAAGTGAGTTTTCTCAGATTCTAATTAATGGATACCAATTAAATTTTTCATGAATGATCCTTGAGTGACCCTTTATCAGTCTACAAAAAATTATTGTGATCGGATGGAAAATATGCATTTTATTGGCTCTATATGTTATATAGTGGAAAATTTCAAAATTATTTTCTCAGAATGTAACTGATGGATATCAACCAAATTTTACTTGAATGATCCTAAAGTGACCCTTTATCAGTCTACAAAAAAATATTGTGATCGTATGAAAAATATGTATATTATGGGCGGAGGTCATTTCTCGATATGTTATATAGTGGAAACTTTGCAATTCATTTTCTCAGAATCTAATTGTTGGATATCAACCAAGTTTTACTGGAATGATCATAGGGTGACCCATTATCATGCAGTCAAAAATTATTGTGATTGGATGAAAAGTATGTATTTTATGGGCGAAGGTCATTTCTCTATATGTTATATTGTGGAATTTTTGAAAATCATTTTCTCAGAAGGTAATAGATGGATATCAACTAAATTTCACTGAAATGATTCTTGAGTGACCTTTTATCAGTCAACAAAAAAATATTGTGATAGATGAAAAATATGTATTTTTTGGGTGGAGGTCATTTCTCTACATGTTATATAGTGGAAACTTTGAATATCATTTTTCTCAGAATGTAACAGATGGATATCAATCAAATATTTTTGGTATGACCCATTATCATGCAGCCAAAAGTTATTGTGATTGGATGAAAAATATGTATTTTGTGGGCGGAGGTCATTTCTCTTTCTGTTATATAGTTGAAACTTTAAAAATCATTTTCAACATCAGTAGTACCCAAAATATCTAAAAAACTAGTCAAAACTTTTATTTGCTTTTACAAGAATTTCAAGCTTGTGGAGCGGCTCAAGCCATTCATGGCTTTCTAGTTTGTATGAGTTTGGGGTATGATCTTGCTTTATTTATTGCACATTATATAATTTTCATCTTAAAAAAATTAAGCTTTCTTTTTTTAAAATTTAGCTCACCTATTTAAAGAATTTATTCAAGTTATTGCGGTCTACCCCATAAAAACTATCAACATGAAACTTCATATGTGGTGCAGTAACCAAGAATTGAAAATCTCAATTCTATAATTTTGGAGTTATTGCCCTTTAACAATTGGGCATGGTGTCTTCTGACCACTCTGGCGGAAGGCCAGAAGACCTATAGGGATGGCCCATCATCAATTCTCATTAACTCAATTAAGTCAGTAATAATGGTGCACTTCTTTTGAAACTTGCACAGATTGTTTGTCTCATCACAAGGATTAACCCTATTGAAAATGAACACAATCGGCCCAGTTTTGTTGGGGGAAAAAGCCATTTAAAATTCTGATTTTTTTTCTTTTTTACACAATAAAGTCCATAATTTTGGTCCAATTCTTTTGAAACTTGCCAAGGTTGTTTGTATTGCCACAAGGATTAACCCTATTGAAAATGAAGAAAATCAGGCCAATAATGTTGGGAAATAATGAGCAATGTCATCTTTTCCTACGTTTTCTTCATCAGGCATGAATTTAGACTTGTTGAAACCCGATTTTATGAGAGAAAGGGTAAACCCTTTTCTCTTATGGTTTTCGAGAACGTGTTTCATCGCATAGGTTAATCCTATCGAAAATGAAGAAAATTGGCCCTATGTTGTAGGTAGAGTAGTCGTTTTAATTTTTTTCCAGTTTATGCAAATAAAGCCAACAAATTTTACCAATTCTTCCGAAATTTTCACAGATTGTTTGTCATACTATAAGGATCAACCCCATTGAAAATCGGCCTTATCCTGTAGGTAGAGTAACGGTTAGAAATTTTGAGCAAATTTCTTATTTACATGATTAAGTCCGCAATTTCTGTCTGATTCTTTTGAATTTTTCACAGATTGCTTGTATCACTGTTTATTCTAGATTCTAGATTCTATTTGAAAAACAGGGGGAAAGTCACCCATTACAAATAAAAACTGGGGATTTTGAAAAGAATGGGGCAGCAGTGTTAAACCTTCAAGATGGACTAAGCATAAATTAGTGTTCTGAATACAGTTTTGCCATAACCTAATTCTGCATAGACTTTCAAAGCACAGGCATAAATTCACTTGTTGTTAAGCCAATGCTAAAATATTTATCTCCATTTTACTGTTTCAAAATAATTGTAACTATTTTTCCAACCAATAAGGGCTGCACGTCCATTCAAAGACACATCAGCTGAAAGTGTCTATCAACACAGTATAGGTGGATTTTCAACATGTTGGTAATAAAAATTGTAAATAGTTTAATGAAAAATGTTTGTTGCTAAACAGGCTTTTAAACTCTATAGAGAGAGGAATAATATTAGCAGACAAGCTTTTAGCTTGGCGCGTGCTCATTATAACAACGTAAAAAATCTGCTACGAAATAATTTAGACTAGCAGAGGGCTATCGAATCAGCAAACTTTCGAAATCGGACCAACGAGGTTGGATGAGCTGGCGATGTCCTCGAAAAGATGGAGTGTTAAGACAAAAAAACTCACAAATTTGGCAAAGATTTTACCAACTTTTATTGTCCAAATTGGAGCCCTTTTGATTGGCGAACTATTGCACTATCCCAGCCTCTCAATGATGTCCGATTTACAGTGCTGACAGCACTTTGATTTTTCCTTGCACCTCTTATCATGTACTGGTGTGATTAAGCCTGGAAAGGTGGGAAGATGTATTGACTGTCGTGATATGAACAAAGATATTAAAAGTGGTGTTAAACTCCATATAATCAATAAATCAACTTTTACTATTGTGACTGTTAAGGCCCATTGGGCCTCTTATTTATTTTGCTGGAGTATGTTGACTCAAGTTGTTTTAAAATGTTAAGTTATTTCAAATTGACATTTTATAGCTAATGTTTATATTAAAACATTCAATTCAAAACATGGTCAACAGATGTTGAATTGGATGTAAAACCTCATATAATCAATCAATCAATCTTACAACTTAACATGCTCATAGTGTGTCTCTTTGATTTTTTTCTCTATCCGAAGACTTTTTTCTGTGTTTCTGGTGTCACCAAATTGTCTATGTGCTTGTGTATATGTCAGTCAGCCAGAAAAAAATTCTTCAGAACTCTTCTATGTTTTATCCCCACCACAGTGGCTTAGTGGTAGAGTGCCCGCCTCGTGAGCGGAAGGTAATTGGTTCTAGCCCCTGTTGGGTCAGACCAAAGACCTATAATTTTGGTAGTTAAGTGGCTTCCTCCCTTGGTGTTCAGGATTATGGGGGTAGCATTACGACTGGCCTGCTAGTACCAGAATACTGTGACTGGTTAAGGACTGGTTAAAATATGTCCAGGAAACATGAATCTGTGAACTGTAGCTGTTGAATAACTGAAATACTGATGATACAGTGTTAAAACATCATATAATCTTTTATCCCAATACTGTCCCCAGAATGGCTCTCACAGTCCTATCACAGGCATACATGGCGTAGACTTGTATTTTTTTCCAATTTACTCTATCAAGGTATTTTATGTCAGAGAAATGATAATTCTTTAAGGGAAAGGCGGTGTCATTTTAATACTTTATGAATCACAAGAAATATTCGACCTTAAACAGCCATCAACTGTTACTCAGAAGAGATCTGATTGCAGACTGTTGGTTAAAACACAGGCACTCCCCTGTAAATACACAATATTCTGTAATTAGTGTCTAAAGCCATCTAATCTCATCACATTCTTCGCTTTACATCTCAATCAATCTGGAAATGAAAGAGAATGCACTTTGATTAATGTTGAGGGACTAACAAAATATAATAAACAGAGAGTAAAATCTAAAGATTCTTAGAATTAACAACTCTCTCAAAATGCATAAGTGGTGGGGACATGCACTTATTGTCCCCTGGCTGTTTCTATCTCTTTGTCCCCTGTTTGTATTTTGTCCCCTTGCTGTTATCATCTCTTCAATTTCTCTCTTGTTATTTCTTGTCCCCTGTTTTTTTCCATCTCTCGTCCCCTGAATTGGTATTTATCTCATGTCCCATGTTTGTTTCTATTTCTATCTTGTCCCCTGATGGTGTTTATCTCTTGTGCTAATTTTTTATCCCCTGCCGAAGAAATCTTCGAGGGGGGGGAATATTGTTTTTGCCATGTACGTCCGTCCATCCATCCGTCATTCGTTTCCTCGCTATTTCTTGGAAACTATAGACCGGATTTCAATGAGGTACTGCCTCTGACTGATTAAGCCATATACATACAGAGTGATATTCGTTTCCGCGCTATTTCTTGAAAACTGTAGACCGAATTTAATAAAACTTGGCACACACATTCACTACAAAGAGGACATGCGCATACCGTCTGGGTTACCCTGTTCGACCGTCGAATTTAGAGTTACTGCCCCTGACTGTTTAAGCCATATACATAGAGAGTGATATTCGTTTCCGCACTATTTCTTGAAAACTATAGACCGGATTTCAATGAAACTTGGCACACAGCTTCACCACAAAGGGGACATGCGCATATCGTCGGGGTTAATCGGTTCGACCCTCAAATTTAGAGTTTTTGCCCCTGACTGTCTAAGCCATATACATACAGAGTGATATTTGTTTCCGCGCTATTTCTTTAAAACTATAGACTGGATTTCAATTAAACTTGGCACACAGCTTCACTACAATGAGGACATGCGCATATTGTCGGGGTTACCCGGTTCGACCGTCGAATTTAGAGGTACTGCCTCTGACTGATTAAGCCATATACATACAGAGTGATATTCGTTTCCGCGCTATTTCTTGAAAACTGTAGACCGAATTTTGATAAAACTTGGCACACACATTCACTACAAAGAGGACATGCGCATACCGTCTGGGTTACTCTGTTCGACCGTCGAATTTAGAGTTACTGCCCCTGACTGTTTAAGCCATATACATACAGAGTGATATTCGTTTCCGCGCTATTTTTGAAAACTATAGGTTGATGTTGATAAAAGATAACCTGTACCTAAGTTTGATATTAACTCCATTGACAATGAAAATATGTTCGGCGGGGGATATCAATTCAACGAATTTGCTTGTTTTATCTCTTGTTAGAATTAACACATAACTCCATATGACATTTTGAGACTGGTCTAAATTGGAAGCATTTGCAGATGACAATGTGAAATTTGCAGAAAAGAAATTCTTATTTTGTCATAGATTAAAAAACATTCAGAAAAATGGATAAAATTACTTGTCACAAGCAATTTTTCCTTTTGTTGCAATGTTTTCCTACATACTTAAATTTGAATGTGTTGAAATATGTAATTATCGGTTAAAATAAGGATATTCATCCAAGAACTTGACATCTATGATCCTCTTATTTGTTATATTAAAGAATTATGGTTAATTAAAATTGATCATGCTGTTCCTTCGTATTAATTTTTCGAGGTTACACAAAATGCAGTTTATTTACCTAACAGAATGTTTTAAGTCCCCTACTGCTTTTACACCAGATGGGACTACAGGCCTGCTGTGAGTGTCTGTCTGTCTATCCGCTCAAATCTTGATAGGGCTATAACTTCATAACTTAGCAAGCTAACTTGATGAAACTTGGTTTATGACTAGATAACAATGTGTCAACTATGCACATTAGTTCAATTGTGATAAACAACCAAAATTGCGGTTGCTATGGTAATGGAAGTAGTGAAAATGTGACAAAAATGGGATTCAGCAATAACTTAATTATTAAGCAAGGTATCTTAGTTAAACTTGGTGTATGACCTTAGAATGCAATATGTAGATTATTCACATCAATTCATTATTGTTCTTCAACATATTTATTTCATATAACATTCCTTAAGACATGACTCTTCTGCATGCACACACTTTGATGACCTTGAATTTGAACATAGTTCAGAGCTACAATTGGGGGGGGGGAGTTGAGGGTGACATTGTCCTCTACAATCTTTGAAAAACATTCTTATTTAGTTTTCGGACATCTTCTCCATAAGCACTGCACAATTTTCAACTTTTTCTTTCAAAGTTGTTCCAATATTCCATGCCTAACTGTGGAAGCCACGACATCAAACATGGGGAATGTTGTAAAAATCTTGTCAGAATCCCTTAGGCCCAGAACCTTTATTTTGGTATGTAGCATCTTGTAGTGGAACTCTACCAAAATTGTTCAAATTATCAGGCCTTGGAATTGCCGCAACATGAAAAAATGAGAATTTTGTGAAAATCTTTTTAAAAATTTAAAAATCTTCTCGTCAGAATCCATTTGGCCTAGAACCTTGATATTTGTCATGTATCATCACCTAGTGAACATTCTACCTACATTGTTAAAATTATTGTCCCTAGATTGCCGTATCATGAAAAAGGGGAATTTGTAAAATTCTTTAAATATCATCTTGTCTATCTTCAATGCCTAGGGCTATTTATAGATTTCATATGTAGCATCATCTAGTGGATCTCTTCCAAGTAGGTACGAATTATTGCATTGAGTCACCATGTCACCAAGGGGAAATTAAGAGAAATCTTTAAAAACCTTTTTGTAACAATACATAAGCCATTGGCTATTAAATTTTTGTATGGATCACTATTTAGTATTGATGTGCCGATGATCGATTACAATCGAAAATCAGTTGGTTTTAAGTTCCGATTACGATTATCAACTAAGAAATTTCACAATCTATTGTTGTCAGCCCGGAATGATTGTTAGCATCAACCATACATGTGTAAATACATGTACATTTGACAAGGTTCGATCAATTGCTTATTTTTGTGTCCCCTTTTAATTGTATGAAAATTGAAAGAAAGGTTGTTATGAAATTCATCAATTATCCCGAGGACCAAAGGCTTTTATATCCAAAAATCGCTGATGAAAGGTTCCAACATGAATATGGTTAGCGAAAACAAATTACCTTTTAAAAGAAGGCAAGCTATATGTTTAATTCCACTATTAATCTACAACTTATTGATTTTTAGCTCCACTGGCCGAAGGCCAGCGAGCTATTGTCATGGTGGTGTGTCCGTCGTGTGTGCGTCCGTCCGTCCGTGCGTCCGTCCGTGCGTGCGTCCGTGCATAAACTTTTTCTTTAAACATCTTCTCCTCCAAAACCTATGGGCGGATTTTGATGAAACTTGGTAGAAATGTTCCTAGGGTGACCCTCTTCTAAAATTGTTAAAGAAATTTTGATTGACCCCCAAATACGGGCGTGGCAGGGCGTGGCATTTTTTCACTTTGAAATCTTTAAAAATCTTCTCCTCCAAAACCGTTGGGCCAATTTCAATGCAACTTGGCATGGATGTTCCTTGGGTGACCCTGTACCTAAATTGTTCAAGAAATTTTGATTGACCCCCAAATATGGGCGTGGCAGGGCGGGGCTTATTTTGAGCCCGAAATCTTTGAATGACATCTCCTCCTGAACCACTTGGCCGATTTCAACCAAACTTTACCAAAATGTTCCTGGAGTGACCCTTTACCTAAAGTGTTCAAGAAATTTTGATTGACCCCCAAATATGGGCGTGGCAGGGTGGGGCTTATTTTGAGCCCGAAATCTTTGAATGACATCTTCTCCTGAACCACTTGGCCGATTTCAAGCAAATTTTACCAAAATGTTCCTGAGGTAACCCTTTTCAAAATTGTTTCTGAAATTTTGATTGGCCCCCAAATATGGGCGTGGCAGAGCGGGGCTTATCTGAGCCTGAAATCTTTGAACGACATTTCCTCCTGAACCGTTAGGCCGATTTCAATGAAACTTTACCAGAATGTTCCTTGGGAGACCCTTTCCAAAAGTTGCTCTCAAGATTTTGATTGGCCCATAAATATGGGTGTGGCAGGGTCGGGCTTATTTTGAGCCCGAATTCTTTGAAGGACATCTCCTCCTGAATCACTGGGTTGATTTCAATGAAATTTTACCAGAATGTTCCTTCTGTGACCCTTTTCAAAAATTGTATGCGAAATATTAATTAGCCCTTAAATATTGGCATGTCAGGGTGTGGCTTATTTTGAGCCCGAAATCTTTGAACTACATCTCCTGATGAAGGTTGGGCCAATTTCAATGAAACTTGAGAATATTGGTGCAATGTGAGCCATACCCAGTTGATTAATATAAATAGGTCTTAAGAGATTTCAAAGTGTTGTTTTCATTCAAAGAAAGATTCATTTGCATTTAATGCAAGTCTAATGATGTTAAAGCCAGTGGAGCGATACAGGCCATCTTGGGCCTTTTGTTCTTTTCATTAATAGTATGGAAAAATAATTAAATCAATTTAAAGGTCACTAAATATATTCATATGAAAAAGTGGTGGGGTTTTGTCCTATACTTGCCAAAGATAGTGGTGAGGTTATGTCCTGGTGGGGTTTTGTTTGTCCTGATGGACTTTTGTCCGTACTCCAAAAACACACACGCCCTAGGCCAGGCCAGGGGTTGGTTGCGCGTTTGAAGTTAGGTCATTCCCCGAGAAATTGATAGAGTGAAGTCATATTGAAAAGCTAATGATTTTCTTACGTCTTTATCACTTGGATATTTTGATTAGGATTATAATTTTGGTTTTGAAGTAAGTAATTATCGCTATGAAATGACATTTTTTGCCTAGTGCAATGTTTGCAAGTGAGATGTCCTTTTATTCAAACGAAGAAAAACAGAAAACAAAGACAGGCCCAAGAAATCGGTCGTCTGCAACACATGAAAATGCAAGGCAGACAATTAGTTCAATCTCTTAATCACTATGATCAAATAACAATCAAGAATCAGGTGTGATCAACAAGTTGACATGTTGAGGCATCTATGCATATTTGCGGAATTGTGGCGACACCAGGAAATGAAAGTCAAACTTGTTAATTTGTATTGTAATATTTCTTAATCCCAATGTAACCTTCCAATTGTTTCTTATATCTGATAAAATAGGGCCATGGTGCAAAATTCTGTTTCTATTTCTACTTGTTTCTGTTATCAAAGTTCCGATTATCCGCCGGATTTTACTCAGACTAAAGAACAAATTGTTTTTTGTTGGAGCAAAAGTTGCGAATAACTAAAAATCTCTATTATGTGAGTTGCTAATAAAAAGATTCAAATGTACTGATTTACAGCTTTCTGTCTAGTGCCCAACTATATCCATCTGACCATCTGTTGTTTGTTAACATTGTGGAAAAAGAAACAAGCATTTCCCCTTTTCTCAATATATTTGTTTACCCTATTTGGCACTGATTTTATCACATTTCATACAAATATCTGCAACTTCTTGTACAGAGAGAGGATGAGTGATGGGGAGCAAAACACAACTAACATTTTTCAATTGTCTTTATTTATACAAAATAAACAGTTTCATTAACAAGTTCTCAAGCCTTGAATCATAGCATTTAAGTAATGATGCATAGATATTGCAGTTTAAGATGAATTTAAATTTAGTCTTGCTTTTCCAAAGGATACTAACAGATGATACAGTACAGTTTTGATTTCAATGAAACCGATTATACAATCGATCATTAGTTGATTATTTCTTCTGACTAAAAATCGATAATCGATTATGATTTCAAACCGATTGCCCAACACTAAAAATAGTTGACTCCAATCTTCAAAGATTGTTTATAATATTCTGTCTCTTGGGTCACAGGGGCATCTAAAAAGAGAAAATTTGGTAAAATTCTGATAAAAAATTCTAAGGCCAAGGGCTATCAACTTTGCTATGAAACTTGTGAAGTAGATTTCTACAAGGATAATACAAACAATACTCCCGTATAACTGTGGCATCAAAGAAGGGGAAATATATTAAAATCTTCTTGTTAGAATCTGCAAGGCCTAGGGCTAATGAATCCCTTTCTAACATCAGCTCGAAGACATTACAAAATGTGCTCAAATGTAAGGTCTAGGGTCAAGTTTTCTTATTCTGTAAATGGCACAATTGTCTTAAGTTAGCAATCAAGGGCTATCATGGCCCTTTTGAATAAATTCAAGTGGGAATTCAAGTCTTTTGTTAGTTTGTTGTCCATAGTTTCCATATTTGGAAAATTATCAAAGTATTTATGCAACACACTGTCCCATGAATTTCAGAACAATATGAAGGTGCCATGCATAAGGAAGAATGTGCCTTTGGCTCAAGAGATCCTGAGCTATGTGATGTAGTTGGTCCTGAGCAATGTGATGGTGTTGGCCCTGAGCTATGTGATGGGGTTGGTCCTGAGCTATGTGATGGGGTTGGTCCTGAGCCAAGTGATGGTGTTGGTCCTGAGCCATGTAATGGCCTTTGTCCTGAACCATGTGAAGGCATTGGTCCTGAGCCATGTGATGGCATTGGTCCTGAGCCATGTGATGGTGTTGGTCCTGAGCTATGTGATGGATGAAGTCAACAGGGATATGATGTAGTGAAATCTGAGCTATGTAATGTAGTTGGTCCTAAGCAATGTGAGGGCATTTGTCCTGACCCATGTGATGGCAGTGGTCTAGAGCCATGTGATGGTGTTAGTCCTGAGCTATGTGATGGAGTTAGACCTGACCAATGTGATGTACATGGTCCTGAGCGATATGATGTAGTTAGTCTTGAGCGATGTGATACAGTTACTCCGGAGCAATGGGATATAGTTTCCCCTGAGCCATGTGATTTAGTTCGTCCTGAGCAGTGCGATGAAGTTGGTCCTGAGCAATGTGATATACTTAATCCTGAGCAAAATGATGACGATAGTCATGAGCAGTGTTATGATGTTGGTCTTGAGAAATATGATGGCATTGGTCCTGAGTAGTATAATGATGCTGGTCATGAGCAACGTGGTGAAGTTGGTCCAGAGCGATGTGATGGTATTGGTCTTGAGAGATGCAGTGACGTTGGTCCTGAGAGATGTGCTGTAGTTGGTCCTGAGTGATGTGCTGCAGTTGGTCATGATTGAATTCGTCTTGAGCGATGTGATGACATTGGTCCTGAACAATGCGATGCAGTTGAATATCAACAGGACAAAGTGAAAGGTAATTGTAAAGTAAATGCAAAAATATAATTAACATGAATAGTTTCAGAAAATATGTTTTATTCTGCCTAGACACAGACTAGGCATGGGCTTTTAGTTCTCATTAGAATTCAAGCTGTCCCAAATGAAATGAAACACTCAGTTTCTACAGTGTTGGGACATTTTTTCTTGTAAGGACAGGATGGGAGTTTTTACGAACAATTATCAACATTTTTGATTTAATTAATAATATTAAAGTAGTTTTTGACAAGTTAACTAGTTGCAACATCTGTTTAGAAAGCTCACATATACCTATGTCACCCTGATTGTTGTTATACTTTAACCTTGAAGGTTATGACATTTCTGAGAACCCATTTATAGTAAGATTCATACATTCAATTGTCTTGAATTACAGTATTTACTCTTCTTAATTACCAATATTTTCTGTAGTATATAGTTAAATGCCAAAGAATCTATGCGCTTTTTTTAGCCCACCTGAGCAAAAAGTGCTCAAGGTGAGCTATTGTGATCATACAATGTCCGGCGTCCGGTGTCAGACATCTGTTGTCTACCGTGCGTAGTCTGTGGTCTGTCATCCCCAATTTCTTTAATAAACATCGTCTACACTGAAACCAGTGGGCCAATCATGAAGAAACTTGTCAGGGATGTTCCTTGGGTCAAGCTCTACCAGAGTTGTTCAAATAAACTAAATCTTAACTTTCCCTTTTTCCTTAACAAAAAGGGTGAAAATAGGAAACTCTTCAAAAATCTTCTCTTAAATCAGAAGGCAGACAGCTTTCATATTTGGTATGAAGAATTATCTAGTAGACCTTTACCGAGTTTGTTCATATCAAGACCCTGGGGTCATATTTGGGCTCCACCCGGGCACAACTCTTTATACATATAATCAAAGAGGCAAAATCTTTAAAAATCTTCCTTTATGAAACCAAAGGGCACACAGCTTTCATATTTGGTATGAAGAATCATCTATTTGGCCTCTACCAAGTTTGTTCATATTCTTCTCTTAAACCTGAAGGCAGACAGCTTTCATATTTGGTATGTAGAATTATCTAGTGGACCTCTACCAAGTTTGTTCATATCAAGACCCTGGTGTCTCATTTGGGCTCTACCTGGGTGCATTCCTTTTCACATAGAATCAAAGAGCAAAAAGTCATACCCTTGCTCTTGGCTGAAAACAATACATGGTGTTGATCTTATGTAGAAATTATCTCCTTGTTGACATCTGCCCATTTGATTAATGTGATGTGAAGGGGTCAAAGAGATTCAGGTGAGCGATCTAGGACCATCCTTGTCCTCTTTTAATTTAGTTTTTCTTCAATTCATTGATTGAACGTACAAGTACATGTAGTATAATTGAATGTGTAGGTAACACGTTTCACCATCTCTACCTGTGTTCATGTGCATATTGGAAGTGTGCTGAAATGTACAATGCAAATTTTACAACTTAAATAAGTCTCTGAACCCTTTTCAACTCAGTCCAGTGTTTTTACGGATCTGCAACAGAAGACTTTGGAAAACATCATGGCAAAAGGAGAAATTGAACAGAACGTGCAATTTCTCCTTTTGCCACAATGTTTTCTATTATTATTTATGCAATTTTTGAATTTTCCCAAATGAAAGCATTTGCAGATGACAAATTCAAAATTTAAAAAGAAATGCTTCTGCTTTTCAAGTGGGATAAAAAGCATTGCGGGAAAAGGAGAAATTGCATGTTCTGTGCAGTTTCTCCTTTTCCAACAATGTTTACTAAAGTCGTCTCGTGCAGACCCATAAAACAAGGGATTGAGTGGGAAAGGGTGAAATGTAATACAGTTGAAAGAAGCTATAGATACTGCAAAAGGAAGAAAATGGGCCAAACATCTTGAGAAAAGGAGTTGTTCAAAGTCTGTACTTTTATTTTGTGTTTGTTATCATAAAATTTATGTCTGATTGGTTTGACACTGGCATAGACAGTTTATATCTATCATTTGAAATTTATCTCCTTTTGCCATACAACTAGGGGAAATACCAAAAACAAATTGCCAAGTTGCTCTGATCAGCCAGTAGAGCGCCTCAGGCTCTCATGGGCCTCTAGTTTGAAGAATGTCATGGGTTTTCCAAGTACATAAAGGTGGCTGTATAATAACTTTTACTGAATGTTGATATTTCCAGTACCAATCAGGGAGACATTGATCATTCTGATGTTATATTTGCCAATCTTAAATAGGGGTTATTCTTTTGAGGTCGGTTGTTAATCAAGCAACAATTTGATTAAGCATAATTATGTTTGTACATTTGGTTAAGTAACAGTGAGCAGATGGTACATCCAGAGCATAGTACTAAAACTGTTTGAGGTATCAACATGATACTTCATAGGTGCATAGGTATCAATGTGGAGAAGTGTTGTATACAAGAACCATAACTGTTGTTAAACATATTTAGAAGTTATTGCCCTTTGCAAATTTTGTTGCTTAAATTTTGCATAGGACAAGAATTGTAAGAGGTGTTTAGGTGGATAGATCTCAATGTGGAGAAGTGCAGTGCAGAGATGGAAAAATTTAGGAGTTTTTGCCATTTGTAAATTTTATTTCAAATTTTGTCCAAAGCATAGCACATAAACTGTAAGGGGCATCAATATGGAATATCATAAGTGGATAGATTTCAATTGAAAGAAGTGCAGTTAACAAGAATAATAACTCTTGACATCATTATTAGCTCGGCTGTTTTTGAAGAAAACCCAAGGTTATGATAACCTTAGTGTCATTCCCGTTGGGGTTTGCGTGACAAACTTTAACCTTGCTCATATCTTTTGAATGGTAAGTGATAGAGCCTTCATATTTAGTATGATCATGACTTGGGAGAGGACCTTTCTGTAGGTATCTAGTTCAAAGTAATCAGTCAAGTTCAAGGTCACTTTTTCAATGTCAAATTTGTTAAAAAAAATTAAATCTTGGTCATACTTTTGAATGGTAAGTCATAGAGCCTATATTTAATATGATCATTGCTTGGGACAAGACCTTTCTGAAACCAGGTTCAAGGTCATCAAAGTCGAGGTCATTTTTCAAGGTCTTTTAAAAAATTAACCTTGGTCATTACTTTTATTTCATTTCACATGATCATTGTCTGGGACAGGATCTGTCTGTAGGTACCAAGTTCATATATTTGCATTTGCCAAAGAAATAATAAATAATGAGTGTTGTCATCCGCTAGAGGTGCTCTTGTTCTTGAGTTATTACCCTTTGTTATTTTCAGATACCCATGTAGTGACAAAGCGCAGAAGAGCATCCTCCATTTCTAATGGTTCTTGTATTCTTAATGTCTTCTGATGAAAGTAGTGCATTGGTAATTAATTGCAGACATGTAAATGAGAAACACTGATTTAATGCTTTCTGATTGGTTATTAAAGAATAACAATTGATTTTATCCTGATAATTTCACTGTTTTGAGCAGTGAAATTATCATGAAATGGTACATTATTTGTTTGGAGTAAGATCTATTAACAAGAACATTTGTGAACATAAAAATGCACAAACAAACAATTACATTATTCTCTATATTGCACTGCATATCAAATGCAGTAATGTTGATAACATTACATCATTTGATATGCAGTGCAATCAATTATAGAAATGTTGTTTTCTTGACTGACAAGACTGGATCTGTGTTTAACATCACATTTGTAAGTCATTAAGTGTCTATCTGGAAGTAAATACATAACTGTACCCCCCAAACTCTGTTTGGGGGGGGGGGGGGCTGAGGGGTAAATAGGAGTCCATCTGTAGCTTTTGTCCATTCTATTTCTCATAAACTTTTATTCAAACTTCACAGGTAGACTCAGTATCAAGCAGAAATGTGCATATTAAATGTTTGTTATGGTTCATTGATTTCTAGCTCACCTGACTACAAAGTGGTCAAAGTTGAGATATGAGGATTGATCAATATACAACGTCCGTCCACAATCAGTTTAACACTAAAGCCTTCATTTCTTCATCAGTCCTAATCAAACTTGGTCAAAATGTTTATGATTATCATAAAATCTTGGAAGATTTAGATTCTGGCCCGGATCAGACAAGTCCTGAGTTACCTCCCCTTGTATTAAAAAAATGCCATATTTCACCTTGTTAACACTCCAGTGCCTCCATTTTTTCATCAATCCTTATCAAACTTGGTCAAAATGTTAATCACCATTGCTATATTTCACCTTGGTAACACTCTAGTGCCATCATTCTTCATTAATCTTATTATGTCCCCCATTCACAAAGTAGAGGATGGTATATTGGTTGCACCATGTCTCTGTCCATCCATCCGTCCGTCCTTCCATAACCTTTTCGTTTCCGGACTCTTACTCAAGAACTAAGTGACCTAGAATCATGAAACTTTATACAAATGTTGCTTATGACCCAAGAAAGTGACCCTTTTGTTTTTGGAGTCACATAGGTCAAAGGTCAAGGTCACAGTCAGCCTTCTTTCAATTTTTGTTTCCGGACTCTAACTCAAAAACCAAGCAACCTAGAATCATGAAACTTTGCAACTTTGCAAGTGGTGCAAGGAAGTGCTAGGTCAAAGGTTAAGTTCACAGTAAATTTTTGTTTAATTTTCGTTTCTTGACTCTTACTCAAGGACCAAACGACCTAGAATCATGAAACTTTATGCAAGTCTTGCTAATGACCCAAGGAAGTGCCTTATATTTTTTTGGACATATAGGTCAAAGGTCATGGTCACAGTCAATTTTTGTTTCTGGCTTTAATTTAAAAACCAAGCGACCTAGAATCATGAAACTTAATGCAAATGTTGCTTATGACTCAAGGAAGTGCCCTCTTGGTTTTGGGTTATATAGGTCAAGGTCAAAGTGAATTTTTGTTCATTTTTTTTCCAAACTCTAATTCAAGAACCAAGCGATCTAGAATCATGAAACTCCAAGCAAATGCTGCATATTATCTCAGTATTTGTTACAAGCACATCCTACACTCATAGCACTGACAATTTGACAAAGTGCTTTTGGGGGTATAAGACTGCTCTGCGACAGTTCTAGTTATATTTGTATCACTTTCAGTTTACCCAGGTCATACATTTATATTCACTGTAAAAAAATGAAAATGATTAGAATTTGGAATAAAACTAAAAACTTTTCTGGCTTTTATGTTTTGTTTTGGTTGTGTGTGTTCGTGAGGCATAAATTATACTTGTTTCTTGAGAAAGATGTGCAAATTGCTTTTTTTGAAACATGAAAGAAATATTTGGTATGGTAAGCTACTGCCTGTCCATTCGTCCGTCTGAAAAATTAATCCAGTGATGACATTAAAACTACCATGTTGGTATGCTGGAACCAAACTACAGAAATGTTGCTTTGGGACCTGGCAGATTGTATGGAGATATGAAATGACATGTCTAAACCCGCTGGGTAGCATCTCTGACTCATGAACCAGAGATCATGGTTTCGAGAACCGGTCAGGTGAAACTTCTTTCGAGTGTTTTTTCACCTTTTACATCCAGCAGTCAGCAGCTTAAGAAGAAGTTGCCCAAGTACTGGCGTGAGTAAGCCAGGAAAGGGGGATAGGTGCGCTGACTGCCACGATGCAACCGAAGGTACTAAAAGTTGCGTTTAACTCCAAGCAATCGATCAATATGTCTACCTACTGTGGATTCCTGGCTTACTCAAGCCTCTTTCCAAGCCACTGACTGCTTTCTTATTTGAAACAAAGGTGAAAGGGGAAAAGCAGATGCAACGGTCGAGATTCGAACTCGCAACGTTCAAGTCGTAGAGCTGACGCTTAACCAACTGAAATAACTCGAGAACGCTCCAGCCTGACGGGGTGTAGGACAAAAGCCCCTTGGGACAAAAGCCCCCAGGATAAAAGCCCCTTAGGATAAACGCCCCCTAGGACAAAAGCCCCACAATATAATAAATACTGGTATATATAGGTGAATTCTTATAATTCTAAGCAATAAAAACCACCATTTAAGTTCTCCTTCTAACAACTCAAAATCAAATTAAACCAAATGGAGGATAATTTACAAGTTATCTTTTCATGGATATTTATACACAAAGGAATACTTTTACCCCCACCCCCACCCCCAAATTATTATTCATTCCATTAAAATGACTAAAATATTTATTTCTTTAAAGAAATAACAAATTAATATTCTCTAATTCATTTAAAAATCATAACTTTTTAATTCAAAAATTCACATATACAACTTATTTTTATAACCATGGGGCTTTTGTCCACTTTTCAGTTAAGGACATGGGGCTTTTACCCCAAGGGGCTTTTGTCCTAGGGGGGCTTTGTCATAGGGGGGATTTGTCCTAGGGGGCTTTTGTCTGTACCCCAGCCTGACGTTACAAGATTTTTTAACAGGATTTGATAGTAAGGTGTATCCATAATTTAGGTTGTATCTTGCCTGTTTGTTGGCTGCTTTGCAAAGAAGGCAAGTTGTAAGAGATTTTATCATCTCTCATTATCTCGTGGCCACTGTTCGTTTCTATCTCTTCCTTATCCCCTCTTAGTTTCTATCCTTTGCTCCCTGATGGTATTTATCCCTCGTCCCCTGTTTGTTTTTATCTCTATCTTGTCCCCTGATGGTATTTATCCCATGTCCCCTGTTTGTTTCTATCTCAATCTTGTCCCCATTAAGTTTCTATCTCACGTCCCCTGTTCGTTTCTGTCTCTCGTCCCCTGTTCGTTTCTATATCCCTTGTCCCCGCTTAGTTTCTATCTCTTGTCCCCTGAAGGTATTTATCTCATGTCCCCTGTTCGTTTTTTTCTCTTTTGTCCCTACTAAGTTTCTATCCTTTGTCCCCTGTTAGTATTTATCTCGTGTCCCCTGTTCGTTTCTATCTCTACCTTGTCTCCATTTATTCTATATCCTTTGTCCCCTGGCGGTACTAATCTCGCGTACCCTGTTTGTTTTTCTATCTCATTTGTGCCCACTTTGTTTCTATCTCTGGAGTAATTAATTTTTATATTTGTGAGTAAGAATTTGGTCCGCAATCGATTAAAAAAATGTTTCCACTTATCAATAAACTGAAAGTCAGCACTTTCCATTTCTGGTGCGAGTAGGCCAACTAGCCAGGAAAAGTGGGTAGGTGCGCTGACCGCCACGATATGACCAAACATTTTAAAAGGGGCGTTTAACTCCAAGCAATCGATCAATATGTCCACCTACTGTGGATTCCTGGCTTACTTCAGTTCTCGTTTCCCTCTTTCCAAGCCAGACGACTTTCTTATTTGAAACAGAGGTGAGAGGGGAAAAGAAGATGCAACGGTCGAGATCCGAACTCGCAACGTTCAAGTCGTAGAGCTGACGCTCTACCGGCTCAAATAACCCGGGAGTGCTCCTTTGTTAACTTCATTAAATAGCAAGATATTGCCATGATTTAGGATGTATCGTGGCTGTTTGTTGGCTACAATGCAAGTTGTAAGAGATATTATATCTTATCTCTTGTCCCCTGTTCGTTTCTATCTCTTCCTTGTCCCCACTTAGTTTCTATCCCTTGTCCCCTGGTGGTATTTATCTCATGTCCCCTGTTCGTTTCTATCTCTTTTTGTCCCCACTTAGTTTTTATCTCTTGTCCCCCGATGGTATTTATCTCATGGCCCCAGATTGTTTTTATCTCCTGTGCAATAAAAGTAAAGATATTCATCCAAGCAGCCATCTGTGGTATAAGGGAGGTAAACTATAAAGTAATTACAAAGAGAGTTTGTATTTGTAACATTGGAAGTGTATGTCCCCGGATTTCCGGATGGTATGTACTGTCCCCATTTTACGTTATGAAATAGCGAGAGAGAGAGAGAGGGTTAAATTTGTATTGTTTTATTTTTTCTTTTCAGAAGGCCGTGTTGAAAATAAGATTTGTGCATATTTGTATATGTCTTAAGATGTTTACCTTCTATAAATAAAGCTATTATTATTATTATTATTATTATTATTATTATGGCGATATTCTTGGACTATACGGAATAACAAGATCAGTCCGCCCATCCCAGCTGATGCCATCCCAAACCCTGATGGACCCACCCCCATAACGATTGTGCTCAGCAATGTTTGCTGCATGATACCTTTCCCTCGACCTTCTCCACGCCCTTGCCCGCCTATCAGTGTAGTCCAGGCAATACCTAGACTCATCCGCCAGCGTCTTATGCGCCAGCTAACGTGGTCCAATGACAATTTTAACCGACGCCGACAATGAACTCGGGTCTTCTTGAACCCAGTTTATGCTCATGCAGCCGTGTTCGTATGGTTTGAGTCGAAACTCGCATTCCCGAGGCGTTTTGAATGTCGAAACGTAGCTGCGTTGCCTTAGCAAACCTGTTCCCTCGGGCTTGAATTCCCGAAAAAAAGGTCTTCTTCGACGGGGTAGCTCTACTTCTACCTCCACCATGTCTCCTTACAGGTGTACCATACTTTTGGTATCGTGCCCAAGCTCTGGTTATAACAGTATGGTGTACCCCTAGTACCATGTCAACATCAAGGTGGGAAGCCCCTTGCTCCACAATAACTACAGCACACCACAATAGTTCGACAGATAAATGTCGTCTGACATTTGGATTAGCCATGAGTAACGACTTAAAAGTCAATAAAGAACTGAAAAACAGAAACTATGCATCTACACGAAACTTATACATGTAGAAAATGAGAAAGGACAGGTAAAAAACCGGGGTTCCCAATTTTGTACGAGTCTCGAGAGAAAATTGCAAGTCAAATTTAGAATGTATTCATTAGATAGCTTGTCAATACATTATTGTACAATTTTAAACACGAACACGATTTTTTTTAATCAGCGTCTGTTGGACAGCGAAAAAGATCGGTGGTTAGCAAACTTTGAGTAGTTTAGATTGTGTAATTGATTCGCTTGAAATGTAATATTTTTTAGCCGAGTATTTTCATAGTTTCTTAAATGTAAAGAATTTCATTGTTTAGGCCCGAGTGTTTATTGTTCAATGCGTTTATTGAAGTAAAAAGTGCAATTTCCTTAGCACATGGGTTAAAGACAACGCCCTACGGCCGTTTATTTGCCACGTACTAAGACAATAGCCTTTTATAATCCAATAAACACATTGAAACATTCACTCTTCCCTATAATAATGGAAGAAGACGATTTTCCTAAATCTAGATCATATCATACTGGAACATGTTAACTTCTAGGAAAGAACAATGTTTTTGAACAATAAGTACAGTAAATTAAATTATGAAATTGACACTCATTCCGATCAAAATCATTCTAAATCGCTCACTCAGCGCTCCGTTCATTCACTCCAAACACTCACTCAAATTAATCAAAAACGTTCAAAAATCTTTAGAAAACATTTCGAAATCGTTCAAAGCGATCAACATTTGTTTTCTAACCGGTCTTATTAAAACACGAGCCCTGAATCATCCTTATGGCCATAAACCTGAGAATCAGATGATACTTTTGAACTAAATCTCAAAGACACGAACTCATAAAGTTAAATTTCATAATGCCACCTTTCATGTGCTTTCATGTGACAATTTCTCCCCATTATCGAAAGTAGACAGCCACGAGTGAAAATATAGCTTTTGTTGTTCACGAAATCAATTATTAATCGATCTTACTCGAAAACAAGCGATTATTCTATTTCTTTTATGCAAAAATGAGACAAAATGTGAAATTTGTAGGACATATTTTCGTAAAGCGCGTCATTTTGCACGTTATTACTATCCAGAGTTAATTGTGACGGCACTTATTTCGCCCAGCATAGATGACGTCAGATAGGGTGAAATGCACAAAAGCAGGGTACAAGATTTTGATAATTTCACTGCTTTTGCGTTGAGATTATCAAGTGATAATCTACCGTTATTTCTCGATAAACACCCAAAAAGCATTAAAGAAAACGTTATACTTTTATAATCTCTGACCCTAATGAAGCATCTTATAAGCCTCTTAAACGGATAACAATACTTCATCCAATGCTTCATACGTCATGCATTGATACATTGTTATTTACATCGTTCTATATATACAATACGAGATAACTGTAACGTTATCTATACTAACCGAATCTTTATGATTTATAAATTCTGTATTTGAAGCCCACGTACTTTAGAAAACGTGTACAGCCTCTCAAAACGGAAAACAGTGACGGTATTTATACAACAAAAACAATATTTTTTATCTCGCAAACGTTGAGCATTGGTTTGCTTGAATAAAACAGGAAAAAGTTTTTTTAAGGTTCATGTAAAGTGTTTGAGACCCAATATTTAGGGCACTTCATTAGCCAAGAAAAAGCAGTATGTCCAGGTATATTATATATCAAAATGAAGCTATTCGTGAGCACAAGCAGTTAGGCAACATAAGACCGCCATAGCTATAGCGGTATAGCCAAAAACATTGTGGAAAAGGGTCATTTTGTACAGAACAAGCAACTGCATGACGGTTGCATAAAATCGCCCCGTATTTCAACAAAGTACAGTCTGAAGTACCATCCAGGTAGTGCTACAACCTTACATATAAAACTCAGTCTCAAAAGGCTCTTTTGAAACAATCAATTTCCATTTATTTTGTCAACATACATGTCAAACCGGTTTGGTTTCAAAATAGATGTAAGGTATGGTGCAACATAACACCATAATATTGTGAGTATTTTCTGCGATTTATTTCAAATCATAGTTTTTTTTTTAATTTAATGATCTACAATATTACTATATATTTATCATTCTGTGAAATAGAAATTATATTGCTTAATAACCTTACACGTATATAAACAATTAATTTCTATTTATGTTGTGATAACACACCATACCCTAAAAAGATCTACACGTTTACAAAATTAGAATGACATATATGGCATATGTGTTTATAAAATAAGTCAAAATTAATTGCTTGCATAACTACGTTTTGGGGCTGAGTTTTATACCAATGGTTGTAGCACTACCTGGATGGTACTTTAGGCTAGACTTTGTTAAAATATGAGCCAATTTTATCCAACAGTCATGCAATTGCTTGTTCTGTACAAAATGACCCTTTTCCAGAATGTTTTGGCTAAACCGCTATAGTTATAACAGTTTTCTGTTTTTCAACTGCTTGTGCTCATAAATAGCTTCATTTTGATATATAATGTTCCTGGACATACTGCTTTTTCTTGGCAAATGAATGCCCTTAAAATTGGGTCTCAAACACTTTACATGAACCTTAACTTCCAACTGGACACGGGTAACCTTGCCGTTATTAATGCAGCGTGAAATTATTGACATTACATGACCTCTATGCAATGATTAAATTTATCGGAGAATATATTTATCATCGAGTAAAGTCGCAAGCCTTCGAGTAACATTGTCGATTCTGGGATGATTTTGGTTTTAAGGTAGTGGAACCGTAATAGTTCCGCAACATTTCGGACCACATGTTCTTTCACAATTTTAACCGAGGTTTCCTAATGAAATCATTAGGAAACCTCGATTAACACTGTAAAAGTTCAATATTCCCGAAACGTTGTAGAACTATTACGGTTCCACTACCTTAAAGTATTCGCATTCGATCTCCTGAGCTTAAGTCGCTCACGAAGCGCTCGATTTATTCATTCCAAAACTCACTCAAACCATTCAAAAATAATTTAACAAGAAGACCATGATGGTCCTAGATCGCCCACCTGAGTCTCTTTGACCCAGACATCACATCAATTGAATAGGCAGATGTCAACAGATAATTACTAAATAAGATCAGTACCATGGCAAAGAGTAAAAAGGATATGCCTGGGTACAGACTGTACATAAAGATATGGACATGCAATGAACAAACTTCATGAAAAACAAATTAAAGGGGACCATTATGAAAAGTATCTGCCTTCTGGTTTCAGAGACCAAGTTTTTTTAGATTTCATCCTTTGTGTCTATGTAAAATAGGATGTGTTCATTAATATCCCAAATAATATCCAAGAGGCATGACATGAAAACGTTGGTAGAGTCCAATGTATAATTTTACAACCATACTATGGAAGATGTCTGCCTTTTCGTTTCAGAGAAGAAGATTTTTGAAGTTGTATGCTCTTTGAATCTATGTGAAAAGGGATGCGTCCGGAGGGAGCCCAAATATGATCCCAGGGTCTTGAAATGGACAAATTTAGTAGGGGTCTTCTAGATGATGTTACATACAAAATATGAAAGCTGTCTGCTTTCTGGTTTAAGAGAAGAAGATTGTTGAATATTTTCCTTCTTTGATTCAATGTAAAAAGGGACACGCCCGGGGGTAGCTCAAATATCATCTCATGGTCTTGAAATGAACACATTTAGTAGAGGTCTTCTAGATGATGCTACATACAAAATAGTTAAGATGTCTGCCTTCTGGTTTCAGAGAAGAAGACCTTTGAAGATTTTCGCTCTTTGTTTCAATGTAAAACGGGTGGCGCCCTGGTGGAGCCTGTATATGAACCCAAGGTCTTGATATGAACAAACTTGGTAGAGACTCACTAGATGATGTTAAATACCAAATATGAATCTTTTCTTCTTTCTGATTTAAGAGAAGATTTTTGAAGATTTCCTATTTTCACCCTTCATGCTCAGGTGAGCTAAAAAGGGATGCGCCAGGGTAGTGCCCAAATATCGCCCAGGGTCTTGATATGAACAAAGTTGGTTGAGGTTTACTAGATGATGCTACATACCAAATATGAAAGCTGTCTGTCTTCTGGTTTTTAAGAAGAATATTATTAAAGATTTTCGCTATTTGATTCAATGTAAAAAGAGTTGTGCCTGGGTGGAGCCCAAATATGATCCAAGGGTCTTGATATGAACAAACTTGGTAGAGGCCCACTAGATGATGCTGCAAATAAACCATGAAAACTGTCTTCCTTCTGGTTTCAGAGAAGAAGATTTTTTAATATTTTCACTATTTTTAATGGTAAATGGAGAGTTAAGGGTGGATTTCATTTATTTGAACAACTTATGCAGAGCTTGACCCAAGGAACACCCCTGCCAAGTTTCATTAAGATTGGCTTACTGGTTTAGGAGGAGAAGAAGTTTTAAGAAATTGTGGACGACGGACGACGCACGACTGACGATGGACGACGTACAATGGACGATCACAATAGCTCACATTGAGCACTTGGTGCTAAGGTGAGCTTAAAAGGATGAAAACAACAACTAAATACAAAATAAAAATCGCAAGAAAATAATGAACAAAATAATGAATAAATCTTGAACAAAATTAGCGATACTGGTTTACCTTCCTTTAATTTCATTTAAAACTCACTCTTCCAATTTCACACCAATATCATTCAGATAGCATTGAGCTTGTCAATTCCACGTTGTTCTTAACTGTAGTACGCTTCAGAGATTTGAGTAGTTTGAGGCTCGGAGCAAATGTTATTGTTGTAACGGCTTGAGAAACGACATGAGACAATTGCTAGGTACAAACAGTATTGGGGGTATGAAACCAAATTTTCATCCAATAATAATGCATGAATTTTGACTGGTACTGCTAAGATTAATTCATATGTGAAACAAAACATACCCGCGTGTCCAAGGAAAGCTAAAAAAACAAATGCCACAGCCAAACAATAGAGGTACTTTCCCATTTTTATAGGTTCGTTTAAATAAAAAAGGAGAACACTTTCAGAATAGTCTGTAACATCTGAGAGAAGAAAGGCATGTCAACATGTTAATGAGTAACAGTTATTGCACACTTTTATATACAGTTAATAATAATGTAA
The DNA here is from genome assembly GCA_948146395.1 of Fragum whitleyi. Taxonomy (NCBI): domain Eukaryota; kingdom Metazoa; phylum Mollusca; class Bivalvia; order Cardiida; family Cardiidae; genus Fragum; species Fragum whitleyi. The sequence goes on along the minus strand of OX411551.1, from coordinate 34,385,767 downwards.
AATTGACAATGTAAACGATGTTGGATTTATTTTATTGAGTGAAATTGAACGAGGGTGAAGAGAAATTTATGAATGATTTTCAGGGGAGGTGAAAATGGACGAAAGAAGCGACAATTTTTTACCCCCCTTTAGTAGAATCTACGTAATTTTTCGGATCGCGTGTTTTCATCGGCATATCAGATGCTAAAAATAATCACCAACCAGTAATATAATACCATTATTTGAACTATTCGGTTGAAATGTTGATCGTCCCGAACGATTTCTAAGCGTTTTTGAACAATTTTGGGCGTGTTTGAGTGATTGGCGTGAGTGATTTTGAATAATTTTGAGCGGAATGATTGTCAATTTTACGATAATTTGAACGAAACTAGCAATATGTATTACCTTCCGTAAATTTCATTCAAAACTCTCCACACACTCGTTCAATATCATTCCAAAATCGTTCTATGATAATGTATCTTATCAATTTCACGATTATCCTTTCTTTATTTGATAAAATTTATTTTTGATTTGTTAGTTTGTTGATTGTAATACCAAAGATTCTTGAACGAGCTTTCTGTTTACAGATTATGGACCATTTGGAAATCCTGCTCAGCCTATGACTAATTTGTGCTTTTCGACCTAAAGTTTATAACATCGTGAAATTGACAAGAAGAATGATTTTGAAATTATTTTGTAACGACAATGAATGAGTACAATGAGTGATATTATACTTTTTAGATTAAATGGAGATAATCCAATGAAGCTAATTTTGTTCAGGATGAAAAAGTTAACGATATTTTTACCTGTCTTAAATAGAATATGCATACAAGTTCTATAGATAGCTTCTTATTTTTTTAAGAATAAATTGCTTACAATTTCAATTATGTTAGCGTAATCGTAATTTTCTCTGGATATTTTCATTTTGAATGCAGTTCTTGGTGCTAATTTTTAAGTGATATTGGAGTTTTTTGCATGGTTTGCTTGAGTGTTTGGGATGAATGAGCGACCCCTTAGACATACATTGTACTCCCCTAAAAAGTGATTTATTCAACTTTGTATTTTCAGGCACGTTGGTACATTTTTTCGAGCTTTTATAAAAGTTATTGTAACTTTTACATTCAGTTTCGATTTTAATATGGCAGACATGCGTTTAAAGCGACAATTTAATCAAGATGAGATTAAAAGGGACATTGGCATGTTTTTTTCTGAGTTTTCTCAAAGGCCCGTTGCTTATGCCCTTAGTATGTCCCAAAGCGTTGTTTCCCGAATGTGGAACCGGTTTATTACGACTGGTGATGTTAGGCATTTGCATGCTGGGGATCGAGAACGCTCAACTAATGCGGTTCAAGACCGATATTTGGTAGTTCAGGTACGACGTCGTCGATTTGACAATGTATCAACGTTACGTAATGACTTCCGAAACGCTACTTGTGTGCGAGTAAGTACCCAGACCATCAGAAATGGGTTGCCTGCTGCTGGCCCGAGGTCAAGAAGGCCTGCAGGCTGTATTCCATCAACTCAATTTCACTTGCAAATACATTTGGCATGGGCACTGGGTCATGAGAACTGGACCCAAAATGACTGGGCCCCCGTCCTTTTACGGACGAGTCCAGGTTTTGTGTGGACTTTACCGATATACGTCAGATGGTCTGGAGGATGCCAAATTAACGCTTTACTCGAATTTTGCAGAACATGATCGGTTCTCGGGGGCCATAGGTTGGGCGGGAATTACTGCTCAGGGGAAAACATATCTCCACGCCATTGAAAATCTCCACGTCATTGAAAACGGCACATTGGTGGCTATCCGGTACATCAATGAGATCTTAGTTGTTTACGTCCGACCATATGCCGGTGCAGTTGGTGAAAATTTCTTTCAAGATGAAAATGCGCGTGCACATAGAGCCACATCACTAACCAATATCTCGAGCAAGCCAAAACTGACCGTATGGAAAGACCAGAGAGATCCCCGGATCTAAATCCTTCAGAGCATGTTTGGGACATGTTATAGATAGCTGTTTCACCACGTCCGGTACAACCGGCATTGGTACAGGAGCTCAGGCAGGCTCTTCTTGAAGAATGGGGTCAAATTCCACAGTTTAAGATCATGGGGCTTATAAGCAGTATGCACAGGCGTTCTCAGGCCGAAGTCGAAGCCCGGGGACATTACACTCGCTATTGTAGTGCACAGAAAATTTTAGACTTTTGGACAAACCAAGTTCCTTTTTTTCATGATAACAACGAAATTGTTGATTTTTTAACATTATTTCCTTTTGGCAAGCATTTCTCTTAAAGCGACATCCAGACAATCATTCTTTTAAAAGATCAGAATAGCTAAAAACAGAATTCTCAGATAAATAAAAGAAAACTGTATAAATTGATCATGATACAAAAATATTCATCTAGAAAAACGTGATCCTTAGCAAATTTGAGTAGTATATGTATTTAAGATAAAGCAAAATGCTATGTTAAGCCTAGTTTACATTTGCCACGGTCGCCGTACGATATCGTAGCCTGCGATTTTTCTTACGAATTTTTTGACATCGCAGACAGCTACGGTCTGCGGCGTATGTGTTCACAATGCCGCACGGTGATCGTGCGATTTTGAACATATTTGAGAATGAACATACGTTAATGAGACCGTACGGGTCCCGTGCGATATCGCAAGGTAATCGTGAGATTGCCATGCGGAGATCGTACGGATTCCGCACGGTTATCGAGATGATGCCGTGCGGTCATTGCACGATTCTACGGGTTTTATTTTGGTTGTTTGATAGTGAAGATATGGTGCGATTTCCGCGCGATCATCGCAAGGCTTCCGTGCGATGTCCTTGCGGCGACCGTGCGGTGTCTGCACAAGGCTACGGGCTTGCGATTTTTAAAAATGTGTCTAACATTTTTTTAAACGAGATCGCAGGTGTCTGCGGTGCCCGTAAGACCGTGCGATGATCGCACGGGCACCGTATGTCACCGCACGGGAACCGCACAATTTTATGCTTACGGCGAGATACGGGCGCCGTACGGGCTCCGTAGGCCAAATGTAAACGAGGCTTTAATGATGGAATATTCAAACTTTGCGATTCCTAATTCACCCAACCTTTATTTATTTACCTGAATTACTTTTTTTTACAAATTAATTGTTCTCAAAAAATTAAAAACATGTGAAATACTTACGTGATTTCTTATTTTCTAGAGAAGAACTTATTTCCTTTTAAACTTCTAAAGGTCTAAAGCTCGATTTGTAATACAGTTAGGAACATTGTGAAATTGACATGGTGAATGACTTTGGAATGAAATTGGAATGAAATCGAGTGAGTGCGATGAGTGAAATTTGAAAGAAATTCAAGGGAGATTTTGCGATATCGCTTATTTCGTTCAAATTTGGATGAAATTAACAATATTCTTTACCTCCCTTTTAATAAAGTATTGTAACGAAACGAGCAGATCGACAGATGTGATCCATTCAGAAAAAAGGATCCTCAACCCTAAATGGGTCAACGCTGTCTATATATATTATCATTAACCATATATCTTAGGGCAGGTCTATAGTTAACAACATCGTAAAATTGACAAGGTGAATGATTTTGGAATTATTTACGAATGAAATTGAATGAGTGTGTGGAGCGAGTTTCGATTGAATTTAATTGGAGGTAATCCTATATCGCAAATCTAGTTCAGGACGAACAAAATTAGCGATATTGATTACATCGCTTAAATATATAAAACGCATACAAGTTCTATAAATAGACTCCTATTTATTCAAGAACATATGAGACACTGACAATTTTAATTACGTCAGTGAAATCGCGTTTTTTTCTCAATCAAAATCTATTTTGAATGGCATTGTTGACTCTATATTTTTCAATGGGTTTGAGCGTTTTTGAATGGTTTGAGTGAGTGTTTGGAATGAATGAATGGAGCACTGAGTGAGCGATTTTGAATGGCTTTGATTGAGGTGATTGTCAATTTCTCGTTGTAACTAACTGTATCTAATTGTAGCTGGGTTGAGTATAAGTGATTCTTGTACTGCCTTTCCGTACAAGCTTGCTTATATAGCGTCGTGGTAGATTACTCGCTTTTGGGATGGAAAGGTCCCGGGTTCGAAACCCGACGGAGTCGAATATTTAATTGCGGGTTATATTTTGCGCCCGACGTAAATAACCCACACGAGGTGTTGGCTATGTGATTAGGTAGCTGATAATGCTGAATTGAGTAGATTCGTGGAAGAATCTTTATTGTCGAGAGGGTGTATGTAGCAGGGTTGAATATAAAGGGTGTTTGTACTGCCTTGTCGTACAGGCTAGCTTGCCTATATAGCGACGTGGTAGATTACTTACTTTGGGATGAAAAGGTCACTGGTTCGAATCCCGACGGAAGCGAACATTTAATTGCGGGTTACGTTTGGGTTAACCGGCTACGCAATTTGCATAACCATTACAACTTACCCCCTTTAAACCGTTAAATTACTCTCCCCTCAGAGGAGAAGCGTCCCGAGTATTGGCCTGGGACTACAGTGGGTAAGGCAATTGTCATGATTCCACCTGTGCCCAACTCTAAATGGGTCGAAGCTGTCTTTATATCTTATCATTAACCATCTTCGGGCAGGTCTATCTAATTTGCATATCCACTGCAACTTACCTCCCTTTCATCCGTTATATGACGTAATGTCCGTTTCTGTTACTTCACGGACCAATAAGGCGCTTTGAAATACGTACCAGTCAATAACATCGATGGAAATTTTAACGATTTGAATAAAAATACTAATCGTTTATAAACGGTTCAAAGCTTTTTTAAAAATACATTGTATTACGGATCGTTTTTGATTGATTGGAGTGAGTGTTTGGAATAAAAAAACAGAGCGCTGAGTGAGTGATTAGGAATAGTTTTGATTGGGATGAACGTCAGTTTCACTATGTTACTAGCAGTAGATAAGTGCCTTTTAGATGTTTTTTAATCTCCCAGCAGGGGATATAACCATGTGTTTCTACATTAAATAAATTCGTATTTGCTTCCCATTTCCTTTGCTTTCTTCATAACCACATGTCTCACCACATTCATATATCAATTTTAATGTTTCCTAACTTGAAGTGTTTCATTTTTGTTGTTAAGTCGGTCTGACAAGCTCTACAGAGCTTGTTATGAACTTGTTATATGTCTCGGACTTTTGTAAATGCAATTAACTTGACTTGACTCTAAACACTGGTAGCATTCTTGGAGTCCCTTTGTAATTTTGTTGTCTTGTCAAATCGCCTTCCAAAAGGACCATATCTCAGACTAAACTGAAAAGTACCTCGGACGTAAGTTTGGATAATTTTTGGGTTATTCGGTTTCTGGTGATACTTTAGTTAAGTTTCATGTAAAGAGTTTTTGAACAAAATTAAATGCTGCTTCTATTTACAAAAAAGACAGTTTGCCCAGCTAAACAATATATCAAATTGAAGCTGCAGATGACCACAAGCAGTTGCACAACATTAGAGGCCCCATCTCATAACAGAATAGCCAAACCATTATGGAAAAGGGATATTTTGTTCAGAACCAACAAAATCATTACGGCTGGATAAATTTGCCTAAATTTGATCAGAATTTAGACAAATGTTCAATGAATAGGTTCTACTACAACTTTAGATGTAAAACTCAGTCTCCAAAGGTTCAATAAATTTCCATTTATTTTGCAAACATAATTCAATGATCTTTAATAATTTACTACATATTTATCATTTTGTGAAATAGAAATTGATATATTGCTAAAGAACCTTACAGGTTTTTATACTATTAATGTCCATTCATGTTGTGATAACACACCATACCTTTTAATTATCTACACGTTTACAAAATTAGAATGACATATATGACATGTGTGCTTATAAAATAAGTCAAAATAAATTACTTGTTTAACTACATTTTTGATCCGAGTTTTATACCAACGTTTTTAGTAGTACCTGGGTAGTACTTTAGACTGTACTTTGTTTAAGTATGGACCAATTTTATCCAAGAGTCATGCAGTTGCTTGTTTTGTACAAAATGACCCTTTTCAACAATGTGTTGGCAATACCGCTTCCACTATAACAACCTTACATTGCTTAACTGTGTTTGCTCATAGAAATCTTCAGTTTGCTACATAAAGTACCTTGACATACTTCTTTTTCTTGGCAAATGAAGTGCCTTAAGAATTCGGTCTCAAACACTTTACATGAACCTTAATACGTTTGAAGAAAACCATTTTATGTATAACTACATGCTTTCCGATCGTCTGTGGACATTTTTGGGCATACTATGATTTGATAACAAAACTTAGTAAAACCCTAGGTTTTCTTTCCAAATTTTCGTGAAGCCATGTCTTTAAAAAGCATGTAATTATATGGTGGTTAGAAGAGTGTTAATCACTGAAAAAAGTTCAAAACCAAATAAGGTTTTAAATTCAGTAGAGATATTCTTGTTCTTTGTCCTCTTTTTTCTGCCATTCTGCAATTCACGCGTTATTATTCAAGTTATGAATATATCATGAAATGCACTACTTTTTCTTACTTTTTGGGGTTCCTTACTCACATTTTTGAGTTTGAAAATTCTACTCATTTACATGACCAACAAAATTCAGCATTCAGAAATACAGTTATAATACATAGGTAAATCCCCCATGTCTTTTTCTCTAGCTATTTTCTGTATTTCTTAATTTTCGTCAATTTTTCATCCTCAGAGTATGGAAAAGTCCGAGCGATAATCCGAATGCAACGTCTCTGCTCTCTGCCTCTCCCGTTTAATTACTTTCAGCTTATCTGTGTCTGTTGGTACGGCAGTTTGTCTGTTTTCTCTTTCACGCCTAGTTTTGTTTATATACTTAAAAGCGCAACATGTGACCATAGGATTCATGGTGAAATGAAATGATTCTTAAGATAAATTGGATTTATCCTGTTCTCAAAATGATCGACGTTTGGTGACTCATACATCGTAGCTACAGCTTTGAAAAGATAATTTGTAGTTGCGATGTGTTGGGTTTTTTTTCGCCTTTGACAATTTTTGTTTATTGTAACATTTATTCTATCGCAAATCTTATAGCTCGATATTTAGGTGCTTTTAATCAGTCAGTGGAGATGGATAATAAACATTGTATTCGTCATATTTATTACTGTGACGTATTAACTGTCATTGTCATTTGGGTTAACCAATTAATCGAATTATGCTTCATGTCATTTCAGGACAAATACTCTTGAATATTTTCTTTTACGAGAAAAAAACTCGGTTGTTCTAGATATGTAATATATTGGCTTTAACATCAGTTTAATGTTTTTCTCCCTGAAAATTAAGTAAAAGTAGATCTAGTGAATCAACCACCACCTCCACCACCACCACAACAACAACAACATAATCAGGAACAACAACAACAACAACAACAACAACAAACCAATGACAAATACAGCACTATTTCTCTTAAAAAATATATAATTTGTTTGCTAACAGTAAGATTGTCTAAGGTAGTGGACCCGTAATAATTCAGTAATATTTCGGAACTCATGATCTTTCACAATGTCAACCGGGGTTTCGTAATGAAATCATAAGGAATCCTCGGTTAACACTACTGAAGTTTATGACTTCCGAAATATTGTGGAACTATAACGGATCCACTTCCTTAAGGACGATTGCTAGGATTAATTTTCTGAGATAGAATTTTTTTATTTTTTCATATTTTGTAGATTAAAGTTCCGAGTGGATGTTCCGTTCCACCCTAGTACAAATCTTAATTTCAATCCTAATTGGTAAATTGTATGGGCAATGTCACTTTCTGCTCCGAAATTCAATTTAAAAGGATGTTTTTTTAATAGTGGCAGAGCGAACTGCCTTAACTTGGACCAATATATTTTATCGATGACGTGTTCGTGACGTGTTAAAAAAATGTAGAGTCATGACGTGTACACAAACGATAATTGTTTACCCAAGTTACCTTGATCCGTATGCATTGATGGATTAAGAAATGAACATTCCCACGACTAAGAAGAATTTTTGGTGACAGCTGTGTACAGTTAAAAATATCATGAAATTAACGCTCATTACGATCAAAATCATTCTCAATCATTCACCTAGCGCTCCATTCATTCATTCGAAACATTCACTCAAATCGATCAAAAACGCTCCGAAATCATATGAAACCATTTAAAAATCGTTCAATACTTTCAACAGTTATTCTAATCGATCTTTTCATTGTACGATTTTATTAGTTGGTGTGGACTTAAAATTATCTAATTGGTGCACGAAGATGTACAATCGGAAAAGTGCGTATATTTTATCAAAAGGAGGTAATTAATATCGCTTATCGTCGGCTCCGTTCTGTAAGGAAGTATAGGCCAATTTCAATTTTTTCTGTTATTGCGTTTTCGCACACATAAGATATTCCCGGGTCTTTTGCGAAAATGCTGGACCTGGTAACTAATCGTGTCCCCCGAAAAAAAAGCTTCATGGACTTGTAAGATACGTCATATTCGCACCGGAAGTGGTCGAAAGGTCGAAAATGACGTATTGAAAAAATTGATAATTGTTCATGTTTCCTTATGATAAAAGTTTATTTTAAAAGATCAGTTACATACATAAAAATTGTTATATGCGTTTTCCACTTTTTTTTCAAGAAGAGTCACGGCTTTCGGGGTCTCGTTTACACCCGAAAAGATTTTTTTTTACAGGCGATTTGTCCTATATCTTATATAACATCAAATTTAATGAGTTTTCTTTCATGCAATTATCTTTTATGCCTTTTAATGTCTATACGACATTTTGTGCCGTAAAAATTAAGTGAAAAAATGACGTACTTGACGATGTTCTTGTTGTTTTTCTTAAATAGCTCATTAGAGACAAAATTTAATATTTATGACGACAGATAATATATTTAGTGATTCGATTTAAAATGTTTTAGACCAAAACGGTTGTACCAGTGTTTATAGGTAAAAAGATATAAAGTTTTTTTCTTCGCCTGAAAAGTGGGCTTTTCCCGTATTCGGCCTTATAAAACGGAGCCGACGTTATTTTGTTCATCTTGAACAAAATTAGCAATATTGGATTACCTCCCTTTAATTTCACTCAAAACTCGCTCCACACACTCATTCAATTTCATTCCGAAATCATTCCAACATCATTCTCCTTGTCAATTTTACGATGTTCTTAACTGTATCTTAACTTAATCTATGTTCATCTCATAATGAGTAGCCATAATGATATTGAATCGTGAGAACATAGTGGAGATTTACGACCGAAAAGAAAAACCCTTGCATATGTTCTTTATTAAGCTTAAAATGTTCGATAGTTTATTCAAATTGTTAAACTCTGTCTTATTACGGTATATGGGTTTCCGAGCCGTTTGCATTTAGGCCTTGTCGAACGCCTTACCTACCAACCCTATTAACTCCACAAGCCATAATGACAACAATAAGGATATTCGTGGTCTACTTGAAATCTAACCCCCCGGTCTCACAGACCCCGATTTAATCCCGATTTCGAAAATTTCAAAATCGGCGCGAAATCGGCTACCTTCGGGAGAGTCGTAGTGCCTCCTGACTCAAATCGGCATCAATTCGGGATCAAAAATAAATCGGGGCAAAAATTTCAACATGCGCAAATTTTTTTCCCGATTTCGAAAATCGTGCCGAAATCGGCGCACCTCGGTGTACCTCGTACTAAGTCGTCGTTGTTCGTAGTAAGCAAATCGGCGTTATTCGCCAACAGAATCGGTCCTATTTCGGCGTACCTATCTCGGCGATGAACCCCGAATAACGCCGATGCCATACGAGTAACTCCCGATTCTCGCCGGTGAAGTACGACGAGATACGCGATTAGCAACCCGAGCTACACCGAATAACTACGAACTGCTAAGACATCATCCCGTAGTACTATGAAGTACCCCGATTTCCGAGGAGTATAAAAAGGCGAAACAACTTTATAAACAATTCACCACTTCAAAACCTTTGAACGAGACGCTTCCCAATCACTTCGATTGGTCGTCATGGGCAGGTAATTCACGCTGCATGAAATTGTCCAGTGTTTTGCCTCCTCTCTTTGGTAATCCAAGGCCGTACCCACCATCGCCTTTATTTCCTATGCTTAGGCTGTATCTGGCGTTGTTTATACTCAAGCTCTTCAAGACTCTTTTCAGCTGGAGCATTTTCCCTTTCCTTAAGTTGAATATAGAGGTAACACGAGATTGCAATTATAACAACGTCTGTTGTTGTTGGCATGTTGGCACTCTAATATCCATATGATAACTGATTTTTTTTGCTGTTAAATCACGGATTTTTTTACTCAGTGTACGAAATCGGGACAGAATCCTGAAGAAAGATATGAAACTCGTAGTCGATCCGGAACTGTCGGCGTATGTCGCAGTACATCTTTGTGCATCGTAGTCCATCGTAGTTAGAAATCGGGATAGTCGGTTTAGATCGTTCTGTTTCGTAGTAACTCGGCTCTTAAACTCGGGATACTTCGGAACGAAATCGGGGCAAAAGCGTAGTAAATCGTATCGAATCGTAGTTTTTCGCAGCCCTTCGAGAACACACAGCATGTATGTCTACAAATACGCCCCGTCCAAGGATGATCGGAGAAAAACGGGTCGAATTCGTGGTTAATCGGAGAAAATGCGTTCTTCCGAAGCACTACGATTATTTTGGAAATCGGGGTCTGTGAGACCGGGGCATAAGATTGAAGGTAGAGTGCTAGATGCATATGTTAGTCTGTTGATATTGATGTAAATGAATTAAGAATAAGTAAGTATGCGATATCGATTATTTTACATTTTTGAATCAAGAGCCAAATACAAAGGAAATAGTCGAATAGTGTTTCTTACCGTCACATGCGTTGATGGAATAGGAACAGCGTACATAATCGATTAAACAAGTCCGCAGTTGTGAAAGACGTGTTATCTCCGCGTTTATCTCCAGTGGTATAGTGAAAATTCAGTCATGATATAATTATAATAACAAATTTTAACCGGTATTTAAGCTTAAGCTCTCGTGGATTATTTGCTGAGCCTTACAACTCAGAAGCGTGGTTAAATTTTCATTAAACAACGATAAGTATATGTTATTCTATAAACAATAGGCGCACTTAAGTTCTTTCGTAGATTTTGTTTAATAAAACATCATCTATTGCGGGAAAGATGATAATTGTTACATCATGTAAACCCACAAGCGAAACTACGCGCTTTCATGGCTGTGCCCATATTATTGCACATATTCTTTTCCTGAGAATCGCGGAGGGTTCCCGGTTGATCGCCTTCGAGGGACATCGGTTTTTCTACGGAATTGAACTCGGGAATAAAGAGTTCGCTGCCAATTAAGCCCGTTGTTTCGCACATGGGTCACACCACGTCAAAGGCGACTATGCTTTGGCCTCTGATGACGTAGATGAAACAAAATCGTCGAAAGTTTTGAACCCAGGAGAGTTTTGTGTCAGTTGACTGTCGGAAAGCATTCGACTTTTCTTCGTCATGAAAGCGCTTTGACCGAAGAGCCAACAGGAGCGGGATTACGTAAAATAATAATTGAATATTACTTTTCTCAGGACACTGAGCGATGTTTCGAATGGTAAAATCTATGACTTTTTGCTGGAAAAACCAGAAACCGGTGATTAACCTCTTTAAATGAATGAAGTATCCATTGACCCTTTTGTATAATCTTATCTTCAATCTGACGTCTGATGACCTTTCGCATTTGAAGATGCAAGGCGAAATGAAACACGTTTTATTGGTTATGCCTTTCCCCCCTGAGACCCATGTGAGTAGTATGCATACCGAAATGATATTTTTACATGTGATAAAGGGTCATAACGTTTTAAATATATTTATCTTTTTTAGGCAGAATTTGTTAGGGCCATTAAATCATTGAGTAAACATGAATGCAAATTTTGAGCAATGTAAAACGCCGCAGATATTAAGCATTAACATATGGACTTGACAGATATCAAAGGTCGAGTAATACTTCTATCTAAAACTCAGTACCTAAAGTCTATTCTGAAAACGAGTTTTCACTTCAAAGAAACTACAAAAATGGAGACGTTGTTTCATTGTTTTGTTATGGCATTTGTTTTGTCAGCTCATCTTAGATACGCAGGTATGGCCTTTTTCACTTATGAATTAGTTGTGTCAATTAAGATTCTTTCGTTATGATTGGCTGAAAACTTGGTTTCATGCCTCTATATTACTCTGCGTTTAGGTTGACAAAACGGGGCAAAGTGTTTACAAATTACAGTAAGTTAAATCGTGAAAATGACATTTATCTCAATCGAAACCATTCTAAATTGCTCACTCGGCGCTCTATTCATTCATTCCAAACACTCACTCAAACCATTCAAAACGCCAAAACGCCAAAACACATTGAAAAATATAGAAGCAACAACGTCATTTAAAATAAATGTTGACGGAGAAAAATTGCGCTTTCACTGACATAATTCAAATTGTGTGTGTCTCATAGGTTCTTGAAGAAATAGTAGCGTATTTCGCAACCCCTCACGAGACCGGGAAACAGTATGACCTTTTGCATCCATGCGCCCTAAGAGCCGAACTGTTGCCCGCTTGCGAATTGACGTCATTATGATGCATGTTTAATAAATGAACTAATACATTTCACTAACATGTTTTAAGGGGTCACACAACTGAAATTTCTTCCAAATTTGGTTGAAACCGACCATTGGTTACTGAGGAAAAGACGTTAAATGATTTCAGGTACCCATTTTTAGGGGTCAATCAAAATTTCTCAAACAAGGTTTAAGCGGGTCACACAACGAAATATTAAAATTTGGTTGAAACCGCCTATTTGTTTCTGGGGAAAAGATGTTTAAAGGTTTCAGGGCCAAAACTGTCCCGCCATGTCACGTCCGTATCTGAAGCTCAATAAAAAATTCCTGTACAAGTTATTAGAAGGGTCACCCGAGGAATATTTCCTTCAAGTTTGGTTGAAATCCGCTCATTGGTTACTGAGGGGAAGATGTATAAAGAATTGTTGACGACTCACGACTCACGACGGACGAAAGGTGTTGTCAAAAACTCACCTTGAGCACGTTGTGCTCAGGTTGGAAGATCGAGAGTATCGATCACAAAGTACACAGTCAAATCATTGAACTTCCTTCGTTTGCAAAAAAAAAAAAAAGTAAAATAATGTTTAGTAATCTGTCTTCGGCATCAGAGTAGTAACCCTTACTACACCTTTCTTTAATGCTTTTCGGTGGTTTATCGAGAAATAACGGTAGATTATCACTTGATAATCTCATCGCAAAAGCAGTGAAATTATCAAAAACTTATACCCTGCTTTTGTGCATTTCGTCCTATCTGACGTCATCTATGCGGGGCGAAATATGTGACGTCACAATGAACGTTGCACAGCAATCACGTGCAAAATGACGCGCTTTATGAAAATATGTCCTAGAAATTTCACATTTTGTCTCTTTTTTGCATTCAAGAAATAGAATAATAGTTTGTTTTTCGCGTAAGATCGATTAATATTTCATTTCGTGAAAAACAAAAACTATATTTCCACTCGTGGCTCCGCCACTCGTGAATATATAGCTTTTGTTGTTCACTAAATGAAATATAAATCGATCTTACACTGAAACAAACGATTATCCCCTACGTCTATGGCGTCAGAGTAGTAACCCTACTACACCTTGAACAAGTACAAATTTCTGCAGAATGCAGAATAAGAAGAAGCACGACCTAAATGAATATTGGAATTTTCTTTGCTGTTTTACGAAATAGCCCTACTTGGGCTGAAAATGGTATTGAAATACTACAAAATCGAAAGATAACAACATTTTGCAATTGAATTTGTATTCTTACAATATCTAACAACAAGAGGACAAGAGGTCTATGATGGTCCTTAATAGCTCACCTCTACCTAAAAAACATGAAAATCTTAATGTTGTAATGGTAATGGGCTCATAATTTAAAATGCAAGATTAGCTGTTAAAGTGAAAACTAAGTGGAAGAAAACAACAATTTTGTCAAGGTCACATAATTCAAAACCTGAAATTCTGAAAGCTATGATCATCAACATCATGTCCAAGTTTTGTTTTATTTGTGTCTGTTAGAGTGAAAACAAAGCCGAAAACGACAATTTTTAGCCCCATTAATCTGAAAAATGAAACCATCCAAGATCGAATAGCAGTATACATCGTGACCAAGTTTTGTCTCGCTTGGTCAATATTTCGAGTGAAAATAAAGTTGGAAACGGCAATTTCAAATTTCAAATTCATCGCACATACCTCTATTCTTTATCCGATAATACTGAAAATCGAACCCATCTAAGATCTTATGGCTACCAACATTGTGGCCAAGATTTGTTTTAATTCATCAATATTTGTAGATGCGTGTGTTAAAGCTAGCTTTTTTTGACGTTCAAGGACACATAACTCAAGATTTCCTGGTCTGATCTGACCCCAAATCGAATTCATTCAAGAACTAAAAATGAATCTATTTGGAATCGGTCAAAATTTATTCGAATTTTCAAATTTGATAAGGATTCGACGTTCCTTGTTTCGATCTGAAAAGAATTCCAATCGTTAATAATTTTTGGCATTTACTACATAGATTATTTCTACAATGGATATTCTTGAGATTATTTTGATTTCGTAAATTATATGAGGATGAATTTCCGACAGTATTAGGAACAAGTTCACAAAGATAATTTGGAGCAAGTCCATTAACCGTTTAATAAAATAGGACGAGTTTATGCGTCTGTCTTCTAGATCCTTATTTTTCAAACCCGTATTCTTTGTATAAATTATTTAGAGAAACTAGTTTTGTACATCCTGTTACTATTCGAGCGACCTCGTTTCGAATTTTGTGCAATTGTTCCCTAAAGGCTTGAGGAATATTGGTCTAAACAACGTTGCTATATTCTAGGATAGGTCTATCGAACGAGAAATATATAATCTGAAGTGAAAGGCGATCCGGGCATACTTTTAGTCGTTCGCATAACTGCAATCCGTTTCCACGCTTTGCCAACAACCTGAACAAATATGGACATCCTAAAATCCATCTCTGGATGGAGATATTCCTTAGTGCTTATGATATGTGACGATTGGTATTTCTGTTTCTGACATGAAGAAAGTTGGTTGAAAAGGCTTATAAAGTTTACGAGAAACAGAAGGTGAGAAGATGGATCACCAGATATAATTATTGGACAGAAGTAAGACAGCTTCCATGCGCATGACACAGTACAACAATTCAAAGAATAGTTTAAGAGATCATACAAATCTTAAAGTTATTTGACTAGCTGATTAAATAAGAATACGGTTGTTAATTCCGTCAGGACCAGGGGTCCGTTTTACTAAACATCTTACGATCATTTTGTGCGTGAGACAAAAATTAAAGTTGCTTCTACAGTCGTAATTAAACATGGAATTCTGTCATGCATTATCTCATTGGAATCGTCTCCATCAGAAGATGCCAAAGAGATATTGCAAGACAGAATCTAACAATAAATAGAAACACCAGGTACGATTTATGATTTTGACTTACGATCAATTTTGTCGTAAGAAGTTTAGTAAAACTGGCCCCAGAGGCCTTGCACAGAGATAGGGTTTTGAGAACATCGAGAACTAGTTATAGATTCTAGATATAAAGTTGTAGTCTGATTTTCGTTAGTTTCTTCCGGCAATGAACTTGAGGATTCATCTATATAAGACTGCATTGCGACATCGGTATTAAGTAAATTTCCATTTTCCTCTCCAACCATTGAATCATTTGAATTATCATACAGGGGGGGGGGGGGGGGGGGGCATAGATTTCGATGAACTTTGCGATATAAACGTTTTCAATTATTTCCACCAGTTGCGAGATTGATTTAAGTTTTGTGGCTAATCCTTCAATCTCCTGCTCCCTACTTTTTCGAATCAGTGAAATTGTTTTGTTTGAAATAGAGCGAAATTTTGACCAGTGATTTGCGCTATTTACTTGCTTGGCTTTTCGATTAGCTCTCTTACGAATACGAATTTGTTGTGGTTTTTTTATGTTTTTGTTTTTTTTCTTTTAAGTTAGCCCAGAAGTTTCTTGCTAATTCAGCTTTACCTTTTTATTTGAAATGTACTTACTCGCTACACTAGTTAAGATTTTAGAAAATTTATCAGCATATGCGTCAATATTTCAATCTTTGATATACTTCCAACTCAATGTGACTCAAACAATATCTTATCTGATTAGAGTCACCCTGATTATATTTCCAGACTATGCGTTCATGGATAATAAGCTTTGACTTTTGAAAATTAAAGAAACTAAAAATAGGAAGGTAATAGCGTAAGGTTCTCCTTCACCAGAAGTTAGTACTGAATTGCTGTTGGTAACAAACAATAAATCGATAATAGAATGTGAATGTTCAGGAAAATGTGTGGCTCGTCAATAAGTAGATTTGAATTAAATACAAAGATTTTCTATTTTTCGATAAGAATTGTTGTTCAATAAATCATTGTTAAAATCCCATGTAATTATAATATCAAAAATGTTTATATAAAAAGCAAGTCTAAGAGAGTCTTCATTTAGGTCATTATTAGAATTGTCGCTATTTGGTGGTCTGTAAAAAACACCAAACAATATATTTCTATTTTTCTAGACTTGATCTGTATCCAGGTTCATTCAGGTCTGTTCAATTCGAGCTCATGCCTTCGAATAAAGGGCAGATTTTCTCTAACGTATGAAATAACCCTCCACATCTATTGTAAGTTCTATCTTTACGTCTGGGTGAGTGAAAAGAAAGAAAGATTCATCATTAGATATATCGCTGTGAAACCATGGTTCTGATAATGATACCATGTCAAAGAAGGAAAATTCTGCTATTAAGGAATCATGTTTATTCGCCTTACTTTGAACGTTATAATGGACAGTCGTCAAGTGATTTGAATGTTTAAAGAAATCGATGTTGATCGCCATTTCCAAAATCTAGGAACTTAAAAAAAATATACAAAAGATTCAAATCAATCGCGTGCACGTGCATTACTTCTGAACAAGCAAATCTTTCAAACGCCTTCCTTCTCTATCCAAATAAATATGGGAGTATTTTAGATTTTAGATCAAAGTATTTCACAAATTATAGCACGACTTCTATGTTGAGTTCCAACAACATATGATTTCCTGGAGAAATAAAGGTTTTATATTTGCATTACCCCCTTTTATCTGAATCTCTGTTTACGTTAGCCATAAAGCACAAATTTATGCAAAAATATTATATATCGAATGTTACCATTCTATTATTCATGTAAGGTTTATTTAAGAGATCAAGAGGGTATTTGTTGGTTTCATGAAGGTATGAAAAAGATTACACAATCTTACAGTATGAATACGCGAAGCCAATTTCGAGATGAATGGCTTTTTTCAGCATGACGTCCTTTTTTCATTCTTCGGGGTCAAATACACGTTCTCGAAATCTTTTGCCTACAAAAAGCCTATTGAAGTCATCTTGTCCTAGCTCTTTCCTAGACTGTGGATAACAGATCAACTAAGTCTATCTGACCCAAGAAAGATCTTTATGAAAAGGGTAATTAATTGATAAATTAAATAATTGGTAAATTTTACAAAATTTAGAGGTAAAGTTCTTTTTATCACTGTTTACGACAATATTTTGATGTCTTTGTTTCGATTTCAAAACAGATTTAAACTATGGCGAAATTCTCTGATTTTTTTTAACTAGTCTAAAATTGTTCGATTTGCATAACCAGGATAAAACAGGCGGTAAATGTATTACTGTTTTAAAAAAAACATCGTGAAATTGACATTCACCCTAATCAAAACGATTCTAAATCGCTCACTCAGCGCTCCATTCATTCATTCCAAACACTCACTCAAGCCGATCAAAAACGCTACGAAAGCATTTAAAATCATTTAACAATCATTCAAGACGATCAACAATACATTCGAATCGAGCTTTTTATTCTACGATTTTATTAGTTTGTGCGAATTCAAATTGTCTAATTGGTCCATGAAGACACACAATCAGAAAAGTACGTAATATAATTATGTTTTATTAAAAAGTGTAATACTTATCGCTAATTTTGTTCATTAGCTTATTAACAAAATTAGCTATATTTGATTACCGCCCTTTAATTTCACTCAAAACTCGCTCCACACACTCATACAATTTCATTCTAAAATCATTCAAAAAATCAATCATCTTGTCAATTTCACAATGTTCTTTACTGTACTAAGTGACGTCATCTTGGCAGTTTTGTCATTGGTACAAATAAAAGGGGTTGAACAAGTCTAAAATCTCTAATTATCAATGAAATCCTATGTTGTGGTTACTCATTTTAATTGTCTCGATGTGAAGATTCCAATGAGTATCAACAAAATAATGTTTATGATATGATTATAAACATACTTTGATTTAACACCCCCCCCTCAATCTGTAGCTCTGATTGAATTTAGTAACAATGTGAAATTGACTGTCATTCTAACCAGAATCATTCTAAATCGATCACTCAGCGCTTACTGATTCCAAACACTCACTCAAACCATTCAAAAAGCTTAGAAATCTCTTAAAAAGATAAATTTAACAACTGCATTCAAAATAAAAAAAATCGGTAGATGATATCCACGACGTCACTAACATGGACGCCTGTCTTATAACATATCATCGGTAGATAATATCCACGACGTCACTAACATGGGCGCCTGTCTTATAACATATCATCGGTAGATGATATCCACGACGTCACTAACATGGACGCCTGTCTTATAACATATCATCGGTAGATGATATCCACGACGTCACTAACATGGACGCCTGTCTTATAACATATCATCGGTAGATAATATCCACGACGTCACTAACATAATTCAATTTTGTAAGCGTGTATTGGGCTCGTTAAGAAATAGAAACCTGTTCGTAGAACCTGTACGTATATTTGTATATTTTATTACAAAGAGGTTAAAATATCGCTAATTTTGTTTATCCGGAACAAAATGAGCGATATTTGATAACCTCCCTTTAATTTCACTCAATTGTCGCTCTTTTCGCTCATTCAATTTCATTCCAAAATGATTCAACTGGTCAATTTCACAACGTCATTAACTGTACATTTCGTTTCCAGACAGTAAAAGATGTTATCAGACAGGCGTTTATGATGTTTATGTCAGGGAGGGTTGTACGACATGCGCTATTAGAAGAAACGAATGTAAGTAGTTTTATGTATAGGATAGAAAACGAGTGCCGTGGTATATGGGAAATAGACACGAGCGTCAGCGAGTGTCTATTTCCCATATACCGCGGCACGAGATTTTCTATCTGACTTAGACCACGCTTTTCTAATGTTGTCTTCCTTTTTTACCTGTACCTCTAAACCATGAATTCGCCTTGATATTAATGTAACTATATGTAATATGTGTTATACATACATTACTAGTGAATCTATTTCTGTTACTTATTGCAGATCTTGTGCGTTTTTGCGGTTGTAGAAAGTCTTTGGCGGAAATATTGACCTTATAAAATGCCCATCTTTTAGAAATGACTCGGCACACAAAACCTGTCGAGATTCACGTGCACGCCATTCCACAATCGTATATTTGTAAGTACAACGCTCGGAGTTGTATCTGCGATATATACTTTTGAAATACTGTTCTCTGATTGGTCGATTCGCTTCAAGCGTGGTCTAACATACATTTAGACCACGCTTGAAGCGAATCGGCCAATCAGAGGACAGAAGTTCAAAATTATATATCACAGATACAACTCCGAGCGTTGTTTTTACAGATATACGGTTGTAGTGTGTCTTGCGCGTGAATCTCGACAAGTTTCTGGGGCCGAGTCATTTCAAGAAGATGACGAGCATTTTATACAGCTCTTTTTCCCTAAAGGCTTTCAACAGTTGCAAAATTGCAAAAGATCTAAAAAAATGGTAACGAAAATAGATTCATAAGTGATTTCA
The DNA here is from genome assembly GCA_948146395.1 of Fragum whitleyi. NCBI lineage: Eukaryota > Metazoa > Mollusca > Bivalvia > Cardiida > Cardiidae > Fragum > Fragum whitleyi. The sequence continues at coordinate 34,365,907 of OX411551.1, read as the reverse complement.
GCATATTCACACTTGATTAGAGGAATTTCACAGCGAGATTTACTATTTTTCATTATTAAGAGGTTCGGGTAAAATTTACAGATAGTGTAAGATAGCGTGGTCTAAGTCAGATAGAAAATCTCTTGCCGCGGTATATGGGAAATAGACACTCGCTAACGCTCGTGTCTATTTCCCATATACCACGGCTCTCGTTTTTTTTCTATCCTATACGTATGACCTGGATTATGAAGATAGAGGAAGGTCACCATGGGCCAACTAATTTCTCCCCCGGGCGGGGCCCGATTTGGTTATTTTTCAGTCGGGCCACAATTAGAAACCAGCCCCTGTGCTTCGGTTGACAAGAGGCTACAAACCGTTTTTTAATTATACCCCGCTTTGCGCGTGCACAGGCTTGCAAAAACGGGTATGATTTGCAAACGGTTTGTATCATCTTGTCAGCCGGGACACAGGGACTGGTTTCTAATTGTGGCCCGGCTTAAAAACATCAAAATCGGGACCCTTTCGGGCGAGAAATAAGTTGGCCCCATGACCAGCTAATTATGGTCAATTTCTCGGCATTTTTGCAAGAAGAAATGGTATTCTAAAAAATCCTCATTTTCCACCGAAAAATGCATGGAAAGCTGTGCTCATTTCTTCGTTAAATTATCCTAAAGGTACACTCCACGAATATATATTTATTTAACACAAATTGGAACTACTGGGATCAAACTACCTAAATGCGCCCGAAGTTACCTGTCTACAGTTAAAAACATCGTGAAATTCACAAAGAGAATGATTTTAGAATGATTTTGAAATGAAATTAAATGAGTTGATTTTGAGTTAAATGAAAGGGAAGTTGAAAAAAATAGCTATATTTATTACCTTCCTTTAATAAAATATGTGTAAAAATTCTTTAAATAGCCTTCTATTTATTCTACAAACAATCAGATGCTAATGATTTTAATTATGTCAATGAAATTGCGGTTTTTTTAGCTCACCTGAGCACGAAGTGCTCAAGGTAAGCCCTTTGGGTTACATGATGTCCGTCGTCGTGCGCGGTCCGTATTCAACATTTAACTTGTGAACACTCCATATTTCTAGCCCAATCAACCTGAAAATTGGTCAGAAAGATTATCTTAATGTAATCTGGGACAAGTTCCAAATTGTGTCAAGTAAGGTCAAAAGTTGGTCACGGGTCTCATCTTAGAAAAACCTTGTGGACACTCTAGAGGCCATATTTCAAGCCAAATCAACCTGAAAATTTGTCAGAATGATTATCTTGATGAAATCTCGGACAAGTTCCAAATTCGGTCAAGTTAGGTCAAAAATTGGTCACGGTCAAATCTTAGAAAAACCTTGTGGATACTTAAGAGGCCATATTTCTAGCCCAATCAATGGTCAGAATGATTATCTTGGTGAAATATCGGAAAATTTTGAAAATTTGCTCAAACGGATCAAAAACTAGGTCAAGGGGTCAAATCTTAGAATAACGTTGTTGACATTCTAGAGGCCTTTTTCTTCAGTCCGATCAACCTGAAAATTGGTCAGAATGAATAACTTGATGAAATCTCGGACAAGTTCAAAATTCGGCCAATAAAATCTTTTAGCCGAAAAACGCTGATAATTGTTACATCATGTAAACCCACAAGCGAAACTACGCGCTTTCATGGCTGTGCCCATATTATTGCACATATTCTTTTCCTGAGAATCGCGGAGGGTTCCCGGTTGATCGCCTTCGAGGGACATCGGTTTTTCTACGGAATTGAACTCGGGAATAAAGAGTTCGCTGCCAATTAAGCCCGTTGTTTCGCACATGGGTCACACCACGTCAAAGGCGACTATGCTTTGGCCTCTGATGACGTAGATGAAACAAAATCGTCGAAAGTTTTGAACCCAGGAGAGTTTTGTGTCAGTTGACTGTCGGAAAGCATTCGACTTTTCTTCGTCATGAAAGCGCTTTGACCGAAGAGCCAACAGGAGCGGGATTACGTAAAATAATAATTGAATATTACTTTTCTCAGGACACTGAGCGATGTTTCGAATGGTAAAATCTATGACTTTTTGCTGGAAAAACCAGAAACCGGTGATTAACCTCTTTAAATGAATGAAGTATCCATTGACCCTTTTGTATAATCTTATCTTCAATCTGACGTCTGATGACCTTTCGCATTTGAAGATGCAAGGCGAAATGAAACACGTTTTATTGGTTATGCCTTTCCCCCCTGAGACCCATGTGAGTAGTATGCATACCGAAATGATATTTTTACATGTGATAAAGGGTCATAACGTTTTAAATATATTTATCTTTTTTAGGCAGAATTTGTTAGGGCCATTAAATCATTGAGTAAACATGAATGCAAATTTTGAGCAATGTAAAACGCCGCAGATATTAAGCATTAACATATGGACTTGACAGATATCAAAGGTCGAGTAATACTTCTATCTAAAACTCAGTACCTAAAGTCTATTCTGAAAACGAGTTTTCACTTCAAAGAAACTACAAAAATGGAGACGTTGTTTCATTGTTTTGTTATGGCATTTGTTTTGTCAGCTCATCTTAGATACGCAGGTATGGCCTTTTTCACTTATGAATTAGTTGTGTCAATTAAGATTCTTTCGTTATGATTGGCTGAAAACTTGGTTTCATGCCTCTATATTACTCTGCGTTTAGGTTGACAAAACGGGGCAAAGTGTTTACAAATTACAGTAAGTTAAATCGTGAAAATGACATTTATCTCAATCGAAACCATTCTAAATTGCTCACTCGGCGCTCTATTCATTCATTCCAAACACTCACTCAAACCATTCAAAACGCTTAAACGCCAAAACACATTGAAAAATATAGAAGCAACAACGTCATTTAAAATAAATGTTGACGGAGAAAAATTGCGCTTTCACTGACATAATTCAAATTGTGTGTGTCTCATAGGTTCTTGAAGAAATAGTAGCGTATTTCGCAACCCCTCACGAGACCGGGAAACAGTATGACCTTTTGCATCCATGCGCCCTAAGAGCCGAACTGTTGCCCGCTTGCGAATTGACGTCATTATGATGCATGTTTAATAAATGAACTAATACATTTCACTAACATGTTTTAAGGGGTCACACAACTGAAATTTCTTCCAAATTTGGTTGAAAACGACCATTGGTTACTGAGGAAAAGACGTTAAATGATTTCAGGTACCCATTTTTAGGGGTCAATCAAAATTTCTCAAACAAGGTTTAAGCGGGTCACACAACGAAATATTAAAATTTGGTTGAAACCGCCTATTTGTTTCTGGGGAAAAGATGTTTAAAGGTTTCAGGGCCAAAACTGTCCCGCCATGTCACGTCCGTATCTGAAGCTCAATAAAAAATTCCTGTACAAGTTATTAGAAGGGTCACCCGAGGAATATTTCCTTCAAGTTTGGTTGAAATCCGCTCATTGGTTACTGAGGAGAAGATGTATAAAGAATTGTTGACGACTCACGACTCACGACGGACGAAAGGTGTTGTCAAAAACTCACCTTGAGCACGTTGTGCTCAGGTTGGAAGATCGAGAGTATCGATCACAAAGTACACAGTCAAATCATTGAACTTCCTTCGTTTGCAAAAAAAAAAAAAAAAAGTAAAATAATGTTTAGTAATCTGTCTTCGGCATCAGAGTAGTAACCCTTACTACACCTTTCTTTAATGCTTTTCGGTGGTTTATCGAGAAATAACGGTAGATTATCACTTGATAATCTCATCGCAAAAGCAGTGAAATTATCAAAAACTTATACCCTGCTTTTGTGCATTTCGTCCTATCTGACGTCATCTATGCGGGGCGAAATATGTGACGTCACAATGAACGTTGCACAGCAATCACGTGCAAAATGACGCGCTTTATGAAAATATGTCCTAGAAATTTCACATTTTGTCTCTTTTTTGCATTCAAGAAATAGAATAATAGTTTGTTTTTCGCGTAAGATCGATTAATATTTCATTTCGTGAAAAACAAAAGCTATATTTCCACTCGTGGCTCCGCCACTCGTGAATATATAGCTTTTGTTGTTCACTAAATGAAATATAAATCGATCTTACACTGAAACAAACGATTATCCCCTACGTCTATGGCGTCAGAGTAGTAACCCTACTACACCTTGAACAAGTACAAATTTCTGCAGAATGCAGAATAAGAAGAAGCACGACCTAAATGAATATTGGAATTTTCTTTGCTGTTTTACGAAATAGCCCTACTTGGGCTGAAAATGGTATTGAAATACTACAAAATCGAAAGATAACAACATTTTGCAATTGAATTTGTATTCTTACAATATCTAACAACAAGAGGACAAGAGGTCTATGATGGTCCTTAATAGCTCACCTCTACCTAAAAAACATGAAAATCTTAATGTTGTAATGGTAATGGGCTCATAATTTAAAATGCAAGATTAGCTGTTAAAGTGAAAACTAAGTGGAAGAAAACAACAATTTTGTCAAGGTCACATAATTCAAAACCTGAAGTTCTGAAAGCTATGGTCATCAACATCATGTCCAAGTTTTGTTTTATTTGTGTCTGTTAGAGTGAAAACAAAGCCGAAAACGACAATTTTTAGCCCCATTAATCTGAAAAATGAAACCATCCAAGATCGAATAGCAGTATACATCGTGACCAAGTTTTGTCTCGCTTGGTCAATATTTCGAGTGAAAATAAAGTTGGAAACGGCAATTTCAAATTTCAAATTCATCGCACATACCTCTATTCTTTATCCGATAATACTGAAAATCGAACCCATCTAAGATCTTATGGCTACCAACATTGTGGCCAAGATTTGTTTTAATTCATCAATATTTGTAGATGCGTGTGTTAAAGCTAGCTTTTTTTGACGTTCAAGGACACATAACTCAAGATTTCCTGGTCTGATCTGACCCCAAATCGAATTCATTCAAGAACTAAAAATGAATCTATTTGGAATCGGTCAAAATTTATTCGAATTTTCAAATTTGATAAGGATTCGACGTTCCTTGTTTCGATCTGAAAAGAATTCCAATCGTTAATAATTTTTGGCATTTACTACATAGATTATTTCTACAATGGATATTCTTGAGATTATTTTGATTTCGTAAATTATATGAGGATGAATTTCCGACAGTATTAGGAACAAGTTCACAAAGATAATTTGGAGCAAGTCCATTAACCGTTTAATAAAATAGGACGAGTTTATGCGTCTGTCTTCTAGATCCTTATTTTTCAAACCCGTATTCTTTGTATAAATTATTTAGAGAAACTAGTTTTGTACATCCTGTTACTATTCGAGCGACCTCGTTTCGAATTTTGTGCAATTGTTCCCTAAAGGCTTGAGGAATATTGGTCTAAACAACGTTGCTATATTCTAGGATAGGTCTATCGAACGAGAAATATATAATCTGAAGTGAAAGGCGATCCGGGCATACTTTTAGTCGTTCGCATAACTGCAATCCGTTTCCACGCTTTGCCAACAACCTGAACAAATATGGACATCCTAAAATCCATCTCTGGATGGAGATATTCCTTAGTGCTTATGATATGTGACGATTGGTATTTCTGTTTCTGACATGAAGAAAGTTGGTTGAAAAGGCTTATAAAGTTTACGAGAAACAGAAGGTGAGAAGATGGATCACCAGATATAAATATTGGACAGAAGTAAGACAGCTTCCATGCGCATGACACAGTACAACAATTCAAAGAATAGTTTAAGAGATCATACAAATCTTAAAGTTATTTGACTAGCTGATTAAATAAGAATACGGTTGTTAATTCCGTCAGGACCAGGGGTCCGTTTTACTAAACATCTTACGATCATTTTGTGCGTGAGACAAAAATTAAAGTTGCTTCTACAGTCGTAATTAAACATGGAATTCTGTCATGCATTATCTCATTGGAATCGTCTCCATCAGAAGATGCCAAAGAGATATTGCAAGACAGAATCTAACAATAAATAGAAACACCAGGTACGATTTATGATTTTGACTTACGATCAATTTTGTCGTAAGAAGTTTAGTAAAACTGGCCCCAGAGGCCTTGCACAGAGATAGGGTTTTGAGAACATCGAGAACTAGTTATAGATTCTAGATATAAAGTTGTAGTCTGATTTTCGTTAGTTTCTTCCGGCAATGAACTTGAGGATTCATCTATATAAGACTGCATTGCGACATCGGTATTAAGTAAATTTCCATTTTCCTCTCCAACCATTGAATCATTTGAATTATCATACAGGGGGGGGGGGCATAGATTTCGATGAACTTTGCGATATAAACGTTTTCAATTATTTCCACCAGTTGCGAGATTGATTTAAGTTTTGTGGCTAATCCTTCAATCTCCTGCTCCCTACTTTTTCGAATCAGTGAAATTGTTTTGTTTGAAATAGAGCGAAATTTTGACCAGTGATTTGCGCTATTTACTTGCTTGGCTTTTCGATTAGCTCTCTTACGAATACGAATTTATTGTGGTTTTTTTATGTTTTTGTTTTTTTTCTTTTAAGTTAGCCCAGAAGTTTCTTGCTAATTCAGCTTTACCTTTTTATTTGAAATGTACTTACTCGCTACACTAGTTAAGATTTTAGAAAATTTATCAGCATATGCGTCAATATTTCAATCTTTGATATACTTCCAACTCAATGTGACTCAAACAATATCTTATCTGATTAGAGTCACCCTGATTATATTTCCAGACTATGCGTTCATGGATAATAAGCTTTGACTTTTGAAAATTAAAGAAACTAAAAATAGGAAGGTAATAGCGTAAGGTTCTCCTTCACCAGAAGTTAGTACTGAATTGCTGTTGGTAACAAACAATAAATCGATAATAGAATGTGAATGTTCAGGAAAATGTGTGGCTCGTCAATAAGTAGATTTGAATTAAATACAAAGATTTTCTATTTTTCGATAAGAATTGTTGTTCAATAAATCATTGTTAAAATCCCATGTAATTATAATATCAAAAATGTTTATATAAAAAGCAAGTCTAAGAGAGTCTTCATTTAGGTCATTATTAGAATTGTCGCTATTTGGTGGTCTGTAAAAAACACCAAACAATATATTTCTATTTTTCTAGACTTGATCTGTATCCAGGTTCATTCAGGTCTGTTCAATTCGAGCTCATGCCTTCGAATAAAGGGCAGATTTTCTCTAACGTATGAAATAACCCTCCACATCTATTGTAAGTTCTATCTTTACGTCTGGGTGAGTGAAAAGAAAGAAAGATTCATCATTAGATATATCGCTGTGAAACCATGGTTCTGATAATGATACCATGTCAAAGAAGGAAAATTCTGCTATTAAGGAATCATGTTTATTCGCCTTACTTTGAACGTTATAATGGACAGTCGTCAAGTGATTTGAATGTTTAAAGAAATCGATGTTGATCGCCATTTCCAAAATCTAGGAACTTAAAAAAAATATACAAAAGATTCAAATCAATCGCGTGCACGTGCATTACTTCTGAACAAGCAAATCTTTCAAACGCCTTCCTTCTCTATCCAAATAAATATGGGAGTATTTTAGATTTTAGATCAAAGTATTTCACAAATTATAGCACGACTTCTATGTTGAGTTCCAACAACATATGATTTCCTGGAGAAATAAAGGTTTTATATTTGCATTACCCCTTTTATCTGAATCTCTGTTTACGTTAGCCATAAAGCACAAATTTATGCAAAAATATTATATATCGAATGTTACCATTCTATTATTCATGTAAGGTTTATTTAAGAGATCAAGAGGGTATTTGTTGGTTTCATGAAGGTATGAAAAAGAAAACACAATCTTACAGTATGAATACGCGAAGCCAATTTCGAGATGAATGGCTTTTTTCAGCATGACGTCCTTTTTTCATTCTTCGGGGTCAAATACACGTTCTCGAAATCTTTTGCCTACAAAAAGCCTATTGAAGTCATCTTGTCCTAGCTCTTTCCTAGACTGTGGATAACAGATCAACTAAGTCTATCTGACCCAAGAAAGATCTTTATGAAAAGGGTAATTAATTGATAAATTAAATAATTGGTAAATTTTACAAAATTTAGAGGTAAAGTTCTTTTTATCACTGTTTACGACAATATTTTGATGTCTTTGTTTCGATTTCAAAACAGATTTAAACTATGGCGAAATTCTCTGATTTTTTTTAACTAGTCTAAAATTGTTCGATTTGCATAACCAGGATAAAACAGGCGGTAAATGTATTACTGTTTAAAAAAAAACATCGTGAAATTGACATTCACCCTAATCAAAACGATTCTAAATCGCTCACTCAGCGCTCCATTCATTCATTCCAAACACTCACTCAAGCCGATCAAAAACGCTACGAAAGCATTTAAAATCATTTAACAATCATTCAAGACGATCAACAATACATTCGAATCGAGCTTTTTATTCTACGATTTTATTAGTTTGTGCGAATTCAAATTGTCTAATTGGTCCATGAAGACACACAATCAGAAAAGTACGTAATATAATTATGTTTTATTAAAAAGTGTAATACTTATCGCTAATTTTGTTCATTAGCTTATTAACAAAATTAGCTATATTTGATTACCGCCCTTTAATTTCACTCAAAACTCGCTCCACACACTCATACAATTTCATTCTAAAATCATTCAAAAAATCAATCATCTTGTCAATTTCACAATGTTCTTTACTGTACTAAGTGACGTCATCTTGGCAGTTTTGTCATTGGTACAAATAAAAGGGGTTGAACAAGTCTAAAATCTCTAATTATCAATGAAATCCTATGTTGTGGTTACTCATTTTAATTGTCTCGATGTGAAGATTCCAATGAGTATCAACAAAATAATGTTTATGATATGATTATAAACATACTTTGATTTAACACCCCCCCTCAATCTGTAGCTCTGATTGAATTTAGTAACAATGTGAAATTGACTGTCATTCTAACCAGAATCATTCTAAATCGATCACTCAGCGCTTACTGATTCCAAACACTCACTCAAACCATTCAAAAAGCTTAGAAATCTCTTAAAAAGATAAATTTAACAACTGCATTCAAAATAAAAAAAATCGGTAGATGATATCCACGACGTCACTAACATGGACGCCTGTCTTATAACATATCATCGGTAGATAATATCCACGACGTCACTAACATGGGCGCCTGTCTTATAACATATCATCGGTAGATGATATCCACGACGTCACTAACATGGACGCCTGTCTTATAACATATCATCGGTAGATGATATCCACGACGTCACTAACATGGACGCCTGTCTTATAACATATCATCGGTAGATAATATCCACGACGTCACTAACATAATTCAATTTTGTAAGCGTGTATTGGGCTCGTTAAGAAATAGAAACCTGTTCGTAGAACCTGTACGTATATTTGTATATTTTATTACAAAGAGGTTAAAATATCGCTAATTTTGTTTATCCGGAACAAAATGAGCGATATTTGATAACCTCCCTTTAATTTCACTCAATTGTCGCTCTTTTCGCTCATTCAATTTCATTCCAAAATGATTCAACTGGTCAATTTCACAACGTCATTAACTGTACATTTCGTCTAGACAGTAAAAGATGTTATCAGACAGGCGTCTATGATGTTTATGTCAGGGAGGGTTGTACGACATGCGCTATTAGAAGAAACGAATGTAAGTAGTTTTATGTATAGGATAGAAAACGAGTGCCGTGGTATATGGGAAATAGACACGAGCGTCAGCGAGTGTCTATTTCCCATATACCGCGGCACGAGATTTTCTATCTGACTTAGACCACGCTTTTCTAATGTTGTCTTCCTTTTTTACCTGTACCTCTAAGCCATGAATTCGCCTTGATATTAATGTAACTATATGTAATATGTGTTATACATACATTACTAGTGAATCTATTTCTGTTACTTATTGCAGATCTTGTGCGTTTTTGCGGTTGTAGAAAGTCTTTGGCGGAAATATTGACCTTATAAAATGCCCATCTTTTAGAAATGACTCGGCACACAAAACCTGTCGAGATTCACGTGCACGCCATTCCACAATCGTATATTTGTAAGTACAACGCTCGGAGTTGTATCTGCGATATATACTTTTGAAATACTGTTCTCTGATTGGTCGATTCGCTTCAAGCGTGGTCTAACATACATTTAGACCACGCTTGAAGCGAATCGGCCAATCAGAGGACAGAAGTTCAAAATTATATATCACAGATACAACTCCGAGCGTTGTTTTTACAGATATACGGTTGTAGTGTGTCTTGCGCGTGAATCTCGACAAGTTTCTGGGGCCGAGTCATTTCAAGAAGATGACGAGCATTTTATACAGCTCTTTTTCCCTAAAGACTTTCAACAGTTGCAAAATTGCAAAAGATCTAAAAAAATGGTAACGAAAATAGATTCATAAGTGATTTCAGCATATTCACACTTGATTAGAGGAATTTCACAGCGAGATTTACTATTTTTCATTATTTAGAGGTTCGGGTAAAATTTACAGATAGTGTAAGATAGCGTGGTCTAAGTCAGATAGAAAATCTCTTGCCGCGGTATATGGGAAATAGACACTCGCTAACGCTCGTGTCTATTTCCCATATACCACGGCTCTCGTTTTTTTTCTATCCTATACGTATGACCTGGATTATGAAGATAGAGGAAGGTCACCATGGGCCAACTAATTTCTCCCCCGGGCGGGGCCCGATTTGGTTATTTTTCAGTCGGGCCACAATTAGAAACCAGCCCCTGTGCTTCGGTTGACAAGATGCTACAAACCGTTTTTTAATTATACCCCGCTTTGCGCGTGCACAGGCTTGCAAAAACGGGTATGATTTGCAAACGGTTTGTATCATCTTGTCAGCCGGGACACAGGGACTGGTTTCTAATTGTGGCCCGGCTTAAAAACATCAAAATCGGGACCCTTTCGGGCGAGAAATAAGTTGGCCCCATGACCAGCTAATTATGGTCAATTTCTCGGCATTTTTGCAAGAAGAAATGGTATTCTAAAAAATCCTCATTTTCCACCGAAAAGTGCATGGAAAGCTGTGCTCATTTCTTCGTTAAATTATCCTAAAGGTACACTCCACGAATATATATTTATTTAACACAAATTGGAACTACTGGGATCAAACTACCTAAATGCGCCCGAAGTTACCTGTCTACAGTTAAAAACATCGTGAAATTCACAAAGAGAATGATTTTAGAATGATTTTGAAATGAAATTAAATGAGTTGATTTTGAGTTAAATGAAAGGGAAGTTGAAAAAAATAGCTATATTTATTACCTTCCTTTAATAAAATATGTGTAAAAATTCTTTAAATAGCCTTCTATTTATTCTACAAACAATCAGATGCTAATGATTTTAATTATGTCAATGAAATTGCGGTTTTTTTAGCTCACCTGAGCACGAAGTGCTCAAGGTAAGCCCTTTGGGTTACATGATGTCCGTCGTCGTGCGCGGTCCGTATTCAACATTTAACTTGTGAACACTCCATATTTCTAGCCCAATCAACCTGAAAATTGGTCAGAAAGATTATCTTAATGTAATCTGGGACAAGTTCCAAATTGAGTCAAGTAAGGTCAAAAGTTGGTCACGGGTCTCATCTTAGAAAAACCTTGTGGACACTCTAGAGGCCATATTTCAAGCCAAATCAACCTGAAAATTTGTCAGAATGATTATCTTGATGAAATCTCGGACAAGTTCCAAATTCGGTCAAGTTAGGTCAAAAATTGGTCACGGTCAAATCTTAGAAAAACCTTGTGGATACTTAAGAGGCCATATTTCTAGCCCAATCAATGGTCAGAATGATTATCTTGGTGAAATATCGGAAAATTTTGAAAATTTGCTCAAACGGATCAAAAACTAGGTCAAGGGGTCAAATCTTAGAATAACGTTGTTGACATTCTAGAGGCCTTTTTCTTCAGTCCGATCAACCTGAAAATTGGTCAGAATGAATAACTTGATGAAATCTCGGACAAGTTCAAAATTCGGCCAATAAAATCTTTTAGCCGAAAAACGCTGATAATTGTTACATCATGTAAACCCACAAGCGAAACTACGCGCTTTCATGGCTGTGCCCATATTATTGCACATATTCTTTTCCTGAGAATCGCGGAGGGTTCCCGGTTGATCGCCTTCGAGGGACATCGGTTTTTCTACGGAATTGAACTCGGGAATAAAGAGTTCGCTGCCAATTAAGCCCGTTGTTTCGCACATGGGTCACACCACGTCAAAGGCGACTATGCTTTGGCCTCTGATGACGTAGATGAAACAAAATCGTCGAAAGTTTTGAACCCAGGAGAGTTTTGTGTCAGTTGACTGTCGGAAAGCATTCGACTTTTCTTCGTCATGAAAGCGCTTTGACCGAAGAGCCAACAGGAGCGGGATTACGTAAAATAATAATTGAATATTACTTTTCTCAGGACACTGAGCGATGTTTCGAATGGTAAAATCTATGACTTTTTGCTGGAAAAACCAGAAACCGGTGATTAACCTCTTTAAATGAATGAAGTATCCATTGACCCTTTTGTATAATCTTATCTTCAATCTGACGTCTGATGACCTTTCGCATTTGAAGATGCAAGGCGAAATGAAACACGTTTTATTGGTTATGCCTTTCCCCCCTGAGACCCATGTGAGTAGTATGCATACCGAAATGGTATTTTTACATGTGATAAAGGGTCATAACGTTTTAAATATATTTATCTTTTTTAGGCAGAATTTGTTAGGGCCATTAAATCATTGAGTAAACATGAATGCAAATTTTGAGCAATCTAAAACGCCGCAGATATTAAGCATTAACATATGGACTTGACAGATATCAAAGGTCGAGTAATACTTCTATCTAAAACTCAGTACCTAAAGTCTATTCTGAAAACGAGTTTTCACTTCAAAGAAACTACAAAAATGGAGACGTTGTTTCATTGTTTTGTTATGGCATTTGTTTTGTCAGCTCATCTTAGATACGCAGGTATGGCCTTTTTCACTTATGAATTAGTTGTGTCAATTAAGATTCTTTCGTTATGATTGGCTGAAAACTTGATTTCATGCCTCTATATTACTCTGCGTTTAGGTTGACAAAACGGGGCAAAGTGTTTACAAATTACAGTAAGTTAAATCGTGAAAATGACATTTATCTCAATCGAAACCATTCTAAATTGCTCACTCGGCGCTCTATTCATTCATTCCAAACACTCACTCAAACCATTCAAAACGCCAAAACGCCAAAACACATTGAAAAATATAGAAGCAACAACGTCATTTAAAATAAATGTTGACGGAGAAAAATTGCGCTTTCACTGACATAATTCAAATTGTGTGTGTCTCATAGGTTCTTGAAGAAATAGTAGCGTATTTCGCAACCCCTCACGAGACCGGGAAACAGTATGACCTTTTGCATCCATGCGCCCTAAGAGCCGAACTGTTGCCCGCTTGCGAATTGACGTCATTATGATGCATGTTTAATAAATGAACTAATACATTTCACTAACATGTTTTAAGGGGTCACACAACTGAAATTTCTTCCAAATTTGGTTGAAACCGACCATTGGTTACTGAGGAAAAGACGTTAAATGATTTCAGGTACCCATTTTTAGGGGTCAATCAAAATTTCTCAAACAAGGTTTAAGCGGGTCACACAACGAAATATTAAAATTTGGTTGAAACCGCCTATTTGTTTCTGGGGAAAAGATGTTTAAAGGTTTCAGGGCCAAAACTGTCCCGCCATGTCACGTCCGTATCTGAAGCTCAATAAAAAATTCCTGTACAAGTTATTAGAAGGGTCACCCGAGGAATATTTCCTTCAAGTTTGGTTGAAATCCGCTCATTGGTTACTGAGGAGAAGATGTATAAAGAATTGTTGACGACTCACGACTCACGACGGACGAAAGGTGTTGTCAAAAACTCACCTTGAGCACGTTGTGCTCAGGTTGGAAGATCGAGAGTATCGATCACAAAGTACACAGTCAAATCATTGAACTTCCTTCGTTTGCAAAAAAAAAAAAAAAGTAAAATAATGTTTAGTAATCTGTCTTCGGCATCAGAGTAGTAACCCTTACTACACCTTTCTTTAATGCTTTTCGGTGGTTTATCGAGAAATAACGGTAGATTATCACTTGATAATCTCATCGCAAAAGCAGTGAAATTATCAAAAACTTATAACCTGCTTTTGTGCATTTCGTCCTATCTGACGTCATCTATGCGGGGCGAAATATGTGACGTCACAATGAACGTTGCACAGCAATCACGTGCAAAATGACGCGCTTTATGAAAATATGTCCTAGAAATTTCACATTTTGTCTCTTTTTTGCATTCAAGAAATAGAATAATAGTTTGCTTTTCGCGTAAGATCGATTAATATTTCATTTCGTGAAAAACAAAAGCTATATTTCCACTCGTGGCTCCGCCACTCGTGAATATATAGCTTTTGTTGTTCACTAAATGAAATATAAATCGATCTTACACTGAAACAAACGATTATCCCCTACGTCTATGGCGTCAGAGTAGTAACCCTACTACAACTTGAACAAGTACAAATTTCTGCAGAATGCAGAATAAGAAGAAGCACGACCTAAATGAATATTGGAATTTTCTTTGCTGTTTTACGAAATAGCCCTACTTGGGCTGAAAATGGTATTGAAATACTACAAAATCGAAAGATAACAACATTTTGCAATTGAATTTGTATTCTTACAATATCTAACAACAAGAGGACAAGAGGTCTATGATGGTCCTTAATAGCTCACCTCTACCTAAAAAACATGAAAATCTTAATGTTGTAATGGTAATGGGCTCATAATTTAAAATGCAAGATTAGCTGTTAAAGTGAAAACTAAGTGGAAGAAAACAACAATTTTGTCAAGGTCACATAATTCAAAACCTGAAGTTCTGAAAGCTATGGTCATCAACATCATGTCCAAGTTTTGTTTTATTTGTGTCTGTTAGAGTGAAAACAAAGCCGAAAACGACAATTTTTAGCCCCATTAATCTGAAAAATGAAACCATCCAAGATCGAATAGCAGTATACATCGTGACCAAGTTTTGTCTCGCTTGGTCAATATTTCGAGTGAAAATAAAGTTGGAAACGGCAATTTCAAATTTCAAATTCATCGCACATACCTCTATTCTTTATCCGATAATACTGAAAATCGAACCCATCTAAGATCTTATGGCTACCAACATTGTGGCCAAGATTTGTTTTAATTCATCAATATTTGTAGATGCGTGTGTTAAAGCTAGCTTTTTTTGACGTTCAAGGACACATAACTCAAGATTTCCTGGTCTGATCTGACCCCAAATCGAATTCATTCAAGAACTAAAAATGAATCTATTTGGAATCGGTCAAAATTTATTCGAATTTTCAAATTTGATAAGGATTCGGCGTTCCTTGTTTCGATCTGAAAAGAATTCCAATCGTTAATAATTTTTGGCATTTACTACATAGATTATTTCTACAATGGATATTCTTGAGATTATTTTGATTTCGTAAATTATATGAGGATGAATTTCCGACAGTATTAGGAACAAGTTCACAAAGATAATTTGGAGCAAGTCCATTAACCGTTTAATAAAATAGGACGAGTTTATGCGTCTGTCTTCTAGATCCTTATTTTTCAAACCCGTATTCTTTGTATAAATTATTTAGAGAAACTAGTTTTGTACATCCTGTTACTATTCGAGCGACCTCGTTTCGAATTTTGTGCAATTGTTCCCTAAAGGCTTGAGGAATATTGGTCTAAACAACGTTGCTATATTCTAGGATAGGTCTATCGAACGAGAAATATATAATCTGAAGTGAAAGGCGATCCGGGCATACTTTTAGTCGTTCGCATAACTGCAATCCGTTTCCACGCTTTGCCAACAACCTGAACAAATATGGACATCCTAAAATCCATCTCTGGATGGAGATATTCCTTAGTGCTTATGATATGTGACGATTGGTATTTCTGTTTCTGACATGAAGAAAGTTGGTTGAAAAGGCTTATAAAGTTTACGAGAAACAGAAGGTGAGAAGATGGATCACCAGATATAAATATTGGACAGAAGTAAGACAGCTTCCATGCGCATGACACAGTACAACAATTCAAAGAATAGTTTAAGAGATCATACAAATCTTAAAGTTATTTGACTAGCTGATTAAATAAGAATACGGTTGTTAATTCCGTCAGGACCAGGGGTCCGTTTTACTAAACATCTTACGATCATTTTGTGCGTGAGACAAAAATTAAAGTTGCTTCTACAGTCGTAATTAAACATGGAATTCTGTCATGCATTATCTCATTGGAATCGTCTCCATCAGAAGATGCCAAAGAGATATTGCAAGACAGAATCTAACAATAAATAGAAACACCAGGTACGATTTATGATTTTGACTTACGATCAATTTTGTCGTAAGAAGTTTAGTAAAACTGGCCCCAGAGGCCTTGCACAGAGATAGGGTTTTGAGAACATCGAGAACTAGTTATAGATTCTAGATATAAAGTTGTAGTCTGATTTTCGTTAGTTTCTTCCGGCAATGAACTTGAGGATTCATCTATATAAGACTGCATTGCGACATCGGTATTAAGTAAATTTCCATTTTCCTCTCCAACCATTGAATCATTTGAATTATCATACAGGGGGGGGGGGGGGGGGCATAGATTTCGATGAACTTTGCGATATAAACGTTTTCAATTATTTCCACCAGTTGCGAGATTGATTTAAGTTTTGTGGCTAATCCTTCAATCTCCTGCTCCCTACTTTTTCGAATCAGTGAAATTGTTTTGTTTGAAATAGAGCGAAATTTTGACCAGTGATTTGCGCTATTTACTTGCTTGGCTTTTCGATTAGCTCTCTTACGAATACGAATTTGTTGTGGTTTTTTTATGTTTTTGTTTTTTTTTCTTTTAAGTTAGCCCAGAAGTTTCTTGCTAATTCAGCTTTACCTTTTTATTTGAAATGTACTTACTCGCTACACTAGTTAAGATTTTAGAAAATTTATCAGCATATGCGTCAATATTTCAATCTTTGATATACTTCCAACTCAATGTGACTCAAACAATATCTTATCTGAAAAGTCACCCTGATTATATTTCCAGACTATGCGTTCATGGATAATAAGCTTTGACTTTTGAAAATTAAAGAAACTAAAAATAGGAAGGTAATAGCGTAAGGTTCTCCTTCACCAGAAGTTAGTACTGAATTGCTGTTGGTAACAAACAATAAATCGATAATAGAATGTGAATGTTCAGGAAAATGTGTGGCTCGTCAATAAGTAGATTTGAATTAAATACAAAGATTTTCTATTTTTCGATAAGAATTGTTGTTCAATAAATCATTGTTAAAATCCCATGTAATTATAATATCAAAAATGTTTATATAAAAAGCAAGTCTAAGAGAGTCTTCATTTAGGTCATTATTAGAATTGTCGCTATTTGGTGGTCTGTAAAAAACACCAAACAATATATTTCTATTTTTCTAGACTTGATCTGTATCCAGGTTCATTCAGGTCTGTTCAATTCGAGCTCATGCCTTCGAATAAAGGGCAGATTTTCTCTAACGTATGAAATAACCCTCCACATCTATTGTAAGTTCTATCTTTACGTCTGGGTGAGTGAAAAGAAAGAAAGATTCATCATTAGATATATCGCTGTGAAACCATGGTTCTGATAATGATACCATGTCAAAGAAGGAAAATTCTGCTATTAAGGAATCATGTTTATTCGCCTTACTTTGAACGTTATAATGGACAGTCGTCAAGTGATTTGAATGTTTAAAGAAATCGATGTTGATCGCCATTTCCAAAATCTAGGAACTTAGAAAAAATATACAAAAGATTCAAATCAATCGCGTGCACGTGCATTACTTCTGAACAAGCAAATCTTTCAAACGCCTTCCTTCTCTATCCAAATAAATATGGGAGTATTTTAGATTTTAGATCAAAGTATTTCACAAATTATAGCACGACTTCTATGTTGAGTTCCAACAACATATGATTTCCTGGAGAAATAAAGGTTTTATATTTGCATTACCCCCTTTTATCTGAATCTCTGTTTACGTTAGCCATAAAGCACAAATTTATGCAAAAATATTATATATCGAATGTTACCATTCTATTATTCATGTAAGGTTTATTTAAGAGATCAAGAGGGTATTTGTTGGTTTCATGAAGGTATGAAAAAGAAAACACAATCTTACAGTATGAATACGCGAAGCCAATTTCGAGATGAATGGCTTTTTTCAGCATGACGTCCTTTTTTCATTCTTCGGGGTCAAATACACGTTCTCGAAATCTTTTGCCTACAAAAAGCCTATTGAAGTCATCTTGTCCTAGCTCTTTCCTAGACTGTGGATAACAGATCAACTAAGTCTATCTGACCCAAGAAAGATCTTTATGAAAAGGGTAATTAATTGATAAATTAAATAATTGGTAAATTTTACAAAATTTAGAGGTAAAGTTCTTTTTATCACTGTTTACGACAATATTTTGATGTCTTTGTTTCGATTTCAAAACAGATTTAAACTATGGCGAAATTCTCTGATTTTTTTTAACTAGTCTAAAATTGTTCGATTTGCATAACCAGGATAAAACAGGCGGTAAATGTATTACTGTTTTAAAAAAAACATCGTGAAATTGACATTCACCCTAATCAAAACGATTCTAAATCGCTCACTCAGCGCTCCATTCATTCATTCCAAACACTCACTCAAGCCGATCAAAAACGCTACGAAAGCATTTAAAATCATTTAACAATCATTCAAGACGATCAACAATACATTCGAATCGAGCTTTTTATTCTACGATTTTATTAGTTTGTGCGAATTCAAATTGTCTAATTGGTCCATGAAGACACACAATCAGAAAAGTACGTAATATAATTATGTTTTATTAAAAAGTGTAATACTTATCGCTAATTTTGTTCATTAGCTTATTAACAAAATTAGCTATATTTGATTACCGCCCTTTAATTTCACTCAAAAATCGCTCCACACACTCATACAATTTCATTCTAAAATCATTCAAAAAATCAATCATCTTGTCAATTTCACAATGTTCTTTACTGTACTAAGTGACGTCATCTTGGCAGTTTTGTCATTGGTACAAATAAAAGGGGTTGAACAAGTCTAAAATCTCTAATTATCAATGAAATCCTATGTTGTGGTTACTCATTTTGATTGTCTCGATGTGAAGATTCCAATGAGTATCAACAAAATAATGTTTATGATATGATTATAAACATACTTTGATTTAACACCCCCCCCCCTCAATCTGTAGCTCTGATTGAATTTAGTAGCAATGTGAAATTGACTGTCATTCTAACCAGAATCATTCTAAATCGATCACTCAGCGCTTACTGATTCCAAACACTCACTCAAACCATTCAAAAAGCTTAGAAATCTCTTAAAAAGATAAATTTAACAACTGCATTCAAAATAAAAAAAATCGGTAGATGATATCCACGACGTCACTAACATGGACGCCTGTCTTATAACATATCATCGGTAGATAATATCCACGACGTCACTAACATGGGCGCCTGTCTTATAACATATCATCGGTAGATGATATCCACGACGTCACTAACATGGACGCCTGTCTTATAACATATCATCGGTAGATGATATCCACGACGTCACTAACATGGACGCCTGTCTTATAACATATCATCGGTAGATAATATCCACGACGTCACTAACATAATTCAATTTTGTAAGCGTGTATTGGGCTCGTTAAGAAATAGAAACCTGTTCGTAGAACCTGTACGTATATTTGTATATTTTATTACAAAGAGGTTAAAATATCGCTAATTTTGTTTATCCGGAACAAAATGAGCGATATTTGATAACCTCCCTTTAATTTCACTCAATTGTCGCTCTTTTCGCTCATTCAATTTCATTCCAAAATGATTCGACTGGTCAATTTCACAACGTCATTAACTGTACATTTCGTTTCCAGACAGTAAAAGATGTTATCAGACAGGCGTCTATGATGTTTATGTCAGGGAGGGTTGTACGACATGCGCTATTAGAAGAAACGAATGTAAGTAGTTTTATGTATAGGATAGAAAACGAGTGCCGTGGTATATGGGAAATAGACACGAGCGTCAGCGAGTGTCTATTTCCCATATACCGCGGCACGAGATTTTCTATCTGACTTAGACCACGCTTTTCTAATGTTGTCTTCCTTTTTTACCTGTACCTCTAAACCATGAATTCGCCTTGATATTAATGTAACTATATGTAATATGTGTTATACATACATTACTAGTGAATCTATTTCTGTTACTTATTGCAGATCTTGTGCGTTTTTGCGGTTGTAGAAAGTCTTTGGCGGAAATATTGACCTTATAAAATGCCCATCTTTTAGAAATGACTCGGCACACAAAACCTGTCGAGATTCACGTGCACGCCATTCCACAATCGTATATTTGTAAGTACAACGCTCGGAGTTGTATCTGCGATATATACTTTTGAAATACTGTTCTCTGATTGGTCGATTCGCTTCAAGCGTGGTCTAACATACATTTAGACCACGCTTGAAGCGAATCGGCCAATCAGAGGACAGAAGTTCAAAATTATATATCACAGATACAACTCCGAGCGTTGTTTTTACAGATATACGGTTGTAGTGTGTCTTGCGCGTGAATCTCGACAAGTTTCTGGGGCCGAGTCATTTCAAGAAGATGACGAGCATTTTATACAGCTCTTTTTCCCTAAAGACTTTCAACAGTTGCAAAATTGCAAAAGATCTAAAAAAATGGTAACGAAAATAGATTCATAAGTGATTTCAGCACATTCACACTTGATTAGAGGAATTTCACAGCGAGATTTACTATTTTTCATTATTTAGAGGTTCGGGTAAAATTTACAGATAGTGTAAGATAGCGTGGTCTAAGTCAGATAGAAAATCTCTTGCCGCGGTATATGGGAAATAGACACTCGCTAACGCTCGTGTCTATTTCCCATATACCACGGCTCTCGTTTTTTTTTTCTATCCTATACGTATGACCTGGATTATGAAGATAGAGGAAGGTCACCATGGGCCAACTAATTTCTCCCCCGGGCGGGGCCCGATTTGGTTATTTTTCAGTCGGGCCACAATTAGAAACCAGCCCCTGTGCTTCGGTTGACAAGATGCTACAAACCGTTTTTTAATTATACCCCGCTTTGCGCGTGCACAGGCTTGCAAAAACGGGTATGATTTGCAAACGGTTTGTATCATCTTGTCAGCCGGGACACAGGGACTGGTTTCTAATTGTGGCCCGGCTTAAAAACATCAAAATCGGGACCCTTTCGGGCGAGAAATAAGTTTGCCCCATGACCAGCTAATTATGGTCAATTTCTCGGCATTTTTGCAAGAAGAAATGGTATTCTAAAAAATCCTCATTTTCCACCGAAAAATGCATGGAAAGCTGTGCTCATTTCTTCGTTAAATTATCCTAAAGGTACACTCCACGAATATATATTTATTTAACACAAATTGGAACTACTGGGATCAAACTACCTAAATGCGCCCGAAGTTACCTGTCTACAGTTAAAAACATCGTGAAATTCACAAAGAGAATGATTTTAGAATGATTTTGAAATGAAATTAAATGAGTTGATTTTGAGTTAAATGAAAGGGAAGTTGAAAAAAATAGCTATATTTATTACCTTCCTTTAATAAAATATGTGTAAAAATTCTTTAAATAGCCTTCTATTTATTCTACAAACAATCAGATGCTAATGATTTTAATTATGTCAATGAAATTGCGGTTTTTTTAGCTCACCTGAGCACGAAGTGCTCAAGGTAAGCCCTTTGGGTTACATGATGTCCGTCGTCGTGCGCGGTCCGTATTCAACATTTAACTTGTGAACACTCCATATTTCTAGCCCAATCAACCTGAAAATTGGTCAGAAAGATTATCTTAATGTAATCTGGGACAAGTTCCAAATTGAGTCAAGTAAGGTCAAAAGTTGGTCACGGGTCTCATCTTAGAAAAACCTTGTGGACACTCTAGAGGCCATATTTCAAGCCAAATCAACCTGAAAATTTGTCAGAATGATTATCTTGATGAAATCTCGGACAAGTTCCAAATTCGGTCAAGTTAGGTCAAAAATTGGTCACGGTCAAATCTTAGAAAAACCTTGTGGATACTTAAGAGGCCATATTTCTAGCCCAATCAATGGTCAGAATGATTATCTTGGTGAAATATCGGAAAATTTTGAAAATTTGCTCAAACGGATCAAAAACTAGGTCAAGGGGTCAAATCTTAGAATAACGTTGTTGACATTCTAGAGGCCTTTTTCTTCAGTCCGATCAACCTGAAAATTGGTCAGAATGAATAACTTGATGAAATCTCGGACAAGTTCAAAATTCGGCCAATAAAATCTTTTAGCCGAAAAACGCTGATAATTGTTACATCATGTAAACCCACAAGCGAAACTACGCGCTTTCATGGCTGTGCCCATATTATTGCACATATTCTTTTCCTGAGAATCGCGGAGGGTTCCCGGTTGATCGCCTTCGAGGGACATCGGTTTTTCTACGGAATTGAACTCGGGAATAAAGAGTTCGCTGCCAATTAAGCCCGTTGTTTCGCACATGGGTCACACCACGTCAAAGGCGACTATGCTTTGGCCTCTGATGACGTAGATGAAACAAAATCGTCGAAAGTTTTGAACCCAGGAGAGTTTTGTGTCAGTTGACTGTCGGAAAGCATTCGACTTTTCTTCGTCATGAAAGCGCTTTGACCGAAGAGCCAACAGGAGCGGGATTACGTAAAATAATAATTGAATATTACTTTTCTCAGGACACTGAGCGATGTTTCGAATGGTAAAATCTATGACTTTTTGCTGGAAAAACCAGAAACCGGTGATTAACCTCTTTAAATGAATGAAGTATCCATTGACCCTTTTGTATAATCTTATCTTCAATCTGACGTCTGATGACCTTTCGCATTTGAAGATGCAAGGCGAAATGAAACACGTTTTATTGGTTATGCCTTTCCCCCCTGAGACCCATGTGAGTAGTATGCATACCGAAATGATATTTTTACATGTGATAAAGGGTCATAACGTTTTAAATATATTTATCTTTTTTAGGCAGAATTTGTTAGGGCCATTAAATCATTGAGTAAACATGAATGCAAATTTTGAGCAATGTAAAACGCCGCAGATATTAAGCATTAACATATGGACTTGACAGATATCAAAGGTCGAGTAATACTTCTATCTAAAACTCAGTACCTAAAGTCTATTCTGAAAACGAGTTTTCACTTCAAAGAAACTACAAAAATGGAGACGTTGTTTCATTGTTTTGTTATGGCATTTGTTTTGTCAGCTCATCTTAGATACGCAGGTATGGCCTTTTTCACTTATGAATTAGTTGTGTCAATTAAGATTCTTTCGTTATGATTGGCTGAAAACTTGGTTTCATGCCTCTATATTACTCTGCGTTTAGGTTGACAAAACGGGGCAAAGTGTTTACAAATTACAGTAAGTTAAATCGTGAAAATGACATTTATCTCAATCGAAACCATTCTAAATTGCTCACTCGGCGCTCTATTCATTCATTCCAAACACTCACTCAAACCATTCAAAACGCTTAAACGCCAAAACACATTGAAAAATATAGAAGCAACAACGTCATTTAAAATAAATGTTGACGGAGAAAAATTGCGCTTTCACTGACATAATTCAAATTGTGTGTGTCTCATAGGTTCTTGAAGAAATAGTAGCGTATTTCGCAACCCCTCACGAGACCGGGAAACAGTATGACCTTTTGCATCCATGCGCCCTAAGAGCCGAACTGTTGCCCGCTTGCGAATTGACGTCATTATGATGCATGTTTAATAAATGAACTAATACATTTCACTAACATGTTTTAAGGGGTCACACAACTGAAATTTCTTCCAAATTTGGTTGAAAACGACCATTGGTTACTGAGGAAAAGACGTTAAATGATTTCAGGTACCCATTTTTAGGGGTCAATCAAAATTTCTCAAACAAGGTTTAAGCGGGTCACACAACGAAATATTAAAATTTGGTTGAAACCGCCTATTTGTTTCTGGGGAAAAGATGTTTAAAGGTTTCAGGGCCAAAACTGTCCCGCCATGTCACGTCCGTATCTGAAGCTCAATAAAAAATTCCTGTACAAGTTATTAGAAGGGTCACCCGAGGAATATTTCCTTCAAGTTTGGTTGAAATCCGCTCATTGGTTACTGAGGAGAAGATGTATAAAGAATTGTTGACGACTCACGACTCACGACGGACGAAAGGTGTTGTCAAAAACTCACCTTGAGCACGTTGTGCTCAGGTTGGAAGATCGAGAGTATCGATCACAAAGTACACAGTCAAATCATTGAACTTCCTTCGTTTGCAAAAAAAAAAAAAAAAAAAGTAAAATAATGTTTAGTAATCTGTCTTCGGCATCAGAGTAGTAACCCTTACTACACCTTTCTTTAATGCTTTTCGGTGGTTTATCGAGAAATAACGGTAGATTATCACTTGATAATCTCATCGCAAAAGCAGTGAAATTATCAAAAACTTATACCCTGCTTTTGTGCATTTCGTCCTATCTGACGTCATCTATGCGGGGCGAAATATGTGACGTCACAATGAACGTTGCACAGCAATCACGTGCAAAATGACGCGCTTTATGAAAATATGTCCTAGAAATTTCACATTTTGTCTCTTTTTTGCATTCAAGAAATAGAATAATAGTTTGTTTTTCGCGTAAGATCGATTAATATTTCATTTCGTGAAAAACAAAAGCTATATTTCCACTCGTGGCTCCGCCACTCGTGAATATATAGCTTTTGTTGTTCACTAAATGAAATATAAATCGATCTTACACTGAAACAAACGATTATCCCCTACGTCTATGGCGTCAGAGTAGTAACCCTACTACACCTTGAACAAATACAAATTTCTGCAGAATGCAGAATAAGAAGAAGCACGACCTAAATGAATATTGGAATTTTCTTTGCTGTTTTACGAAATAGCCCTACTTGGGCTGAAAATGGTATTGAAATACTACAAAATCGAAAGATAACAACATTTTGCAATTGAATTTGTATTCTTACAATATCTAACAACAAGAGGACAAGAGGTCTATGATGGTCCTTAATAGCTCACCTCTACCTAAAAAACATGAAAATCTTAATGTTGTAATGGTAATGGGCTCATAATTTAAAATGCAAGATTAGCTGTTAAAGTGAAAACTAAGTGGAAGAAAACAACAATTTTGTCAAGGTCACATAATTCAAAACCTGAAGTTCTGAAAGCTATGGTCATCAACATCATGTCCAAGTTTTGTTTTATTTGTGTCTGTTAGAGTGAAAACAAAGCCGAAAACGACAATTTTTAGCCCCATTAATCTGAAAAATGAAACCATCCAAGATCGAATAGCAGTATACATCGTGACCAAGTTTTGTCTCGCTTGGTCAATATTTCGAGTGAAAATAAAGTTGGAAACGGCAATTTCAAATTTCAAATTCATCGCACATACCTCTATTCTTTATCCGATAATACTGAAAATCGAACCCATCTAAGATCTTATGGCTACCAACATTGTGGCCAAGATTTGTTTTAATTCATCAATATTTGTAGATGCGTGTGTTAAAGCTAGCTTTTTTTGACGTTCAAGGACACATAACTCAAGATTTCCTGGTCTGATCTGACCCCAAATCGAATTCATTCAAGAACTAAAAATGAATCTATTTGGAATCGGTCAAAATTTATTCGAATTTTCAAATTTGATAAGGATTCGACGTTCCTTGTTTCGATCTGAAAAGAATTCCAATCGTTAATAATTTTTGGCATTTACTACATAGATTATTTCTACAATGGATATTCTTGAGATTATTTTGATTTCGTAAATTATATGAGGATGAATTTCCGACAGTATTAGGAACAAGTTCACAAAGATAATTTGGAGCAAGTCCATTAACCGTTTAATAAAATAGGACGAGTTTATGCGTCTGTCTTCTAGATCCTTATTTTTCAAACCCGTATTCTTTGTATAAATTATTTAGAGAAACTAGTTTTGTACATCCTGTTACTATTCGAGCGACCTCGTTTCGAATTTTGTGCAATTGTTCCCTAAAGGCTTGAGGAATATTGGTCTAAACAACGTTGCTATATTCTAGGATAGGTCTATCGAACGAGAAATATATAATCTGAAGTGAAAGGCGATCCGGGCATACTTTTAGTCGTTCGCATAACTGCAATCCGTTTCCACGCTTTGCCAACAACCTGAACAAATATGGACATCCTAAAATCCATCTCTGGATGGAGATATTCCTTAGTGCTTATGATATGTGACGATTGGTATTTCTGTTTCTGACATGAAGAAAGTTGGTTGAAAAGGCTTATAAAGTTTACGAGAAACAGAAGGTGAGAAGATGGATCACCAGATATAAATATTGGACAGAAGTAAGACAGCTTCCATGCGCATGACACAGTACAACAATTCAAAGAATAGTTTAAGAGATCATACAAATCTTAAAGTTATTTGACTAGCTGATTAAATAAGAATACGGTTGTTAATTCCGTCAGGACCAGGGGTCCGTTTTACTAAACATCTTACGATCATTTTGTGCGTGAGACAAAAATTAAAGTTGCTTCTACAGTCGTAATTAAACATGGAATTCTGTCATGCATTATCTCATTGGAATCGTCTCCATCAGAAGATGCCAAAGAGATATTGCAAGACAGAATCTAACAATAAATAGAAACACCAGGTACGATTTATGATTTTGACTTACGATCAATTTTGTCGTAAGAAGTTTAGTAAAACTGGCCCCAGAGGCCTTGCACAGAGATAGGGTTTTGAGAACATCGAGAACTAGTTATAGATTCTAGATATAAAGTTGTAGTCTGATTTTCGTTAGTTTCTTCCGGCAATGAACTTGAGGATTCATCTATATAAGACTGCATTGCGACATCGGTATTAAGTAAATTTCCATTTTCCTCTCCAACCATTGAATCATTTGAATTATCATACAGGGGGGGGGGGGGGGCATAGATTTCGATGAACTTTGCGATATAAACGTTTTCAATTATTTCCACCAGTTGCGAGATTGATTTAAGTTTTGTGGCTAATCCTTCAATCTCCTGCTCCCTACTTTTTCGAATCAGTGAAATTGTTTTGTTTGAAATAGAGCGAAATTTTGACCAGTGATTTGCGCTATTTACTTGCTTGGCTTTTCGATTAGCTCTCTTACGAATACGAATTTGTTGTGGTTTTTTTATGTTTTTGTTTTTTTTTCTTTTAAGTTAGCCCAGAAGTTTCTTGCTAATTCAGCTTTACCTTTTTATTTGAAATGTACTTACTCGCTACACTAGTTAAGATTTTAGAAAATTTATCAGCATATGCGTCAATATTTCAATCTTTGATATACTTCCAACTCAATGTGACTCAAACAATATCTTATCTGAAAAGTCACCCTGATTATATTTCCAGACTATGCGTTCATGGATAATAAGCTTTGACTTTTGAAAATTAAAGAAACTAAAAATAGGAAGGTAATAGCGTAAGGTTCTCCTTCACCAGAAGTTAGTACTGAATTGCTGTTGGTAACAAACAATAAATCGATAATAGAATGTGAATGTTCAGGAAAATGTGTGGCTCGTCAATAAGTAGATTTGAATTAAATACAAAGATTTTCTATTTTTCGATAAGAATTGTTGTTCAATAAATCATTGTTAAAATCCCATGTAATTATAATATCAAAAATGTTTATATAAAAAGCAAGTCTAAGAGAGTCTTCATTTAGGTCATTATTAGAATTGTCGCTATTTGGTGGTCTGTAAAAAACACCAAACAATATATTTCTATTTTTCTAGACTTGATCTGTATCCAGGTTCATTCAGGTCTGTTCAATTCGAGCTCATGCCTTCGAATAAAGGGCAGATTTTCTCTAACGTATGAAATAACCCTCCACATCTATTGTAAGTTCTATCTTTACGTCTGGGTGAGTGAAAAGAAAGAAAGATTCATCATTAGATATATCGCTGTGAAACCATGGTTCTGATAATGATACCATGTCAAAGAAGGAAAATTCTGCTATTAAGGAATCATGTTTATTCGCCTTACTTTGAACGTTATAATGGACAGTCGTCAAGTGATTTGAATGTTTAAAGAAATCGATGTTGATCGCCATTTCCAAAATCTAGGAACTTAGAAAAAATATACAAAAGATTCAAATCAATCGCGTGCACGTGCATTACTTCTGAACAAGCAAATCTTTCAAACGCCTTCCTTCTCTATCCAAATAAATATGGGAGTATTTTAGATTTTAGATCAAAGTATTTCACAAATTATAGCACGACTTCTATGTTGAGTTCCAACAACATATGATTTCCTGGAGAAATAAAGGTTTTATATTTGCATTACCCCCTTTTATCTGAATCTCTGTTTACGTTAGCCATAAAGCACAAATTTATGCAAAAATATTATATATCGAATGTTACCATTCTATTATTCATGTAAGGTTTATTTAAGAGATCAAGAGGGTATTTGTTGGTTTCATGAAGGTATGAAAAAGAAAACACAATCTTACAGTATGAATACGCGAAGCCAATTTCGAGATGAATGGCTTTTTTCAGCATGACGTCCTTTTTTCATTCTTCGGGGTCAAATACACGTTCTCGAAATCTTTTGCCTACAAAAAGCCTATTGAAGTCATCTTGTCCTAGCTCTTTCCTAGACTGTGGATAACAGATCAACTAAGTCTATCTGACCCAAGAAAGATCTTTATGAAAAGGGTAATTAATTGATAAATTAAATAATTGGTAAATTTTACAAAATTTAGAGGTAAAGTTCTTTTTATCACTGTTTACGACAATATTTTGATGTCTTTGTTTCGATTTCAAAACAGATTTAAACTATGGCGAAATTCTCTGATTTTTTTTAACTAGTCTAAAATTGTTCGATTTGCATAACCAGGATAAAACAGGCGGTAAATGTATTACTGTTTTAAAAAAAACATCGTGAAATTGACATTCACCCTAATCAAAACGATTCTAAATCGCTCACTCAGCGCTCCATTCATTCATTCCAAACACTCACTCAAGCCGATCAAAAACGCTACGAAAGCATTTAAAATCATTTAACAATCATTCAAGACGATCAACAATACATTCGAATCGAGCTTTTTATTCTACGATTTTATTAGTTTGTGCGAATTCAAATTGTCTAATTGGTCCATGAAGACACACAATCAGAAAAGTACGTAATATAATTATGTTTTATTAAAAAGTGTAATACTTATCGCTAATTTTGTTCATTAGCTTATTAACAAAATTAGCTATATTTGATTACCGCCCTTTAATTTCACTCAAAAATCGCTCCACACACTCATACAATTTCATTCTAAAATCATTCAAAAAATCAATCATCTTGTCAATTTCACAATGTTCTTTACTGTACTAAGTGACGTCATCTTGGCAGTTTTGTCATTGGTACAAATAAAAGGGGTTGAACAAGTCTAAAATCTCTAATTATCAATGAAATCCTATGTTGTGGTTACTCATTTTGATTGTCTCGATGTGAAGATTCCAATGAGTATCAACAAAATAATGTTTATGATATGATTATAAACATACTTTGATTTAACACCCCCCCCCCTCAATCTGTAGCTCTGATTGAATTTAGTAGCAATGTGAAATTGACTGTCATTCTAACCAGAATCATTCTAAATCGATCACTCAGCGCTTACTGATTCCAAACACTCACTCAAACCATTCAAAAAGCTTAGAAATCTCTTAAAAAGATAAATTTAACAACTGCATTCAAAATAAAAAAAATCGGTAGATGATATCCACGACGTCACTAACATGGACGCCTGTCTTATAACATATCATCGGTAGATAATATCCACGACGTCACTAACATGGGCGCCTGTCTTATAACATATCATCGGTAGATGATATCCACGACGTCACTAACATGGACGCCTGTCTTATAACATATCATCGGTAGATGATATCCACGACGTCACTAACATGGACGCCTGTCTTATAACATATCATCGGTAGATAATATCCACGACGTCACTAACATAATTCAATTTTGTAAGCGTGTATTGGGCTCGTTAAGAAATAGAAACCTGTTCGTAGAACCTGTACGTATATTTGTATATTTTATTACAAAGAGGTTAAAATATCGCTAATTTTGTTTATCCGGAACAAAATGAGCGATATTTGATAACCTCCCTTTAATTTCACTCAATTGTCGCTCTTTTCGCTCATTCAATTTCATTCCAAAATGATTCGACTGGTCAATTTCACAACGTCATTAACTGTACATTTCGTTTCCAGACAGTAAAAGATGTTATCAGACAGGCGTCTATGATGTTTATGTCAGGGAGGGTTGTACGACATGCGCTATTAGAAGAAACGAATGTAAGTAGTTTTATGTATAGGATAGAAAACGAGTGCCGTGGTATATGGGAAATAGACACGAGCGTCAGCGAGTGTCTATTTCCCATATACCGCGGCACGAGATTTTCTATCTGACTTAGACCACGCTTTTCTAATGTTGTCTTCCTTTTTTACCTGTACCTCTAAACCATGAATTCGCCTTGATATTAATGTAACTATATGTAATATGTGTTATACATACATTACTAGTGAATCTATTTCTGTTACTTATTGCAGATCTTGTGCGTTTTTGCGGTTGTAGAAAGTCTTTGGCGGAAATATTGACCTTATAAAATGCCCATCTTTTAGAAATGACTCGGCACACAAAACCTGTCGAGATTCACGTGCACGCCATTCCACAATCGTATATTTGTAAGTACAACGCTCGGAGTTGTATCTGCGATATATACTTTTGAAATACTGTTCTCTGATTGGTCGATTCGCTTCAAGCGTGGTCTAACATACATTTAGACCACGCTTGAAGCGAATCGGCCAATCAGAGGACAGAAGTTCAAAATTATATATCACAGATACAACTCCGAGCGTTGTTTTTACAGATATACGGTTGTAGTGTGTCTTGCGCGTGAATCTCGACAAGTTTCTGGGGCCGAGTCATTTCAAGAAGATGACGAGCATTTTATACAGCTCTTTTTCCCTAAAGACTTTCAACAGTTGCAAAATTGCAAAAGATCTAAAAAAATGGTAACGAAAATAGATTCATAAGTGATTTCAGCACATTCACACTTGATTAGAGGAATTTCACAGCGAGATTTACTATTTTTCATTATTTAGAGGTTCGGGTAAAATTTACAGATAGTGTAAGATAGCGTGGTCTAAGTCAGATAGAAAATCTCTTGCCGCGGTATATGGGAAATAGACACTCGCTAACGCTCGTGTCTATTTCCCATATACCACGGCTCTCGTTTTTTTTTTCTATCCTATACGTATGACCTGGATTATGAAGATAGAGGAAGGTC
This sequence comes from Fragum whitleyi, assembly GCA_948146395.1. Classification (NCBI taxonomy): domain Eukaryota; kingdom Metazoa; phylum Mollusca; class Bivalvia; order Cardiida; family Cardiidae; genus Fragum; species Fragum whitleyi. The sequence continues at coordinate 34,334,632 of OX411551.1, read as the reverse complement.
ACCATGGGCCAACTAATTTCTCCCCCGGGCGGGGCCCGATTTGGTTATTTTTCAGTCGGGCCACAATTAGAAACCAGCCCCTGTGCTTCGGTTGACAAGATGCTACAAACCGTTTTTTAATTATACCCCGCTTTGCGCGTGCACAGGCTTGCAAAAACGGGTATGATTTGCAAACGGTTTGTATCATCTTGTCAGCCGGGACACAGGGACTGGTTTCTAATTGTGGCCCGGCTTAAAAACATCAAAATCGGGACCCTTTCGGGCGAGAAATAAGTTTGCCCCATGACCAGCTAATTATGGTCAATTTCTCGGCATTTTTGCAAGAAGAAATGGTATTCTAAAAAATCCTCATTTTCCACCGAAAAATGCATGGAAAGCTGTGCTCATTTCTTCGTTAAATTATCCTAAAGGTACACTCCACGAATATATATTTATTTAACACAAATTGGAACTACTGGGATCAAACTACCTAAATGCGCCCGAAGTTACCTGTCTACAGTTAAAAACATCGTGAAATTCACAAAGAGAATGATTTTAGAATGATTTTGAAATGAAATTAAATGAGTTGATTTTGAGTTAAATGAAAGGGAAGTTGAAAAAAATAGCTATATTTATTACCTTCCTTTAATAAAATATGTGTAAAAATTCTTTAAATAGCCTTCTATTTATTCTACAAACAATCAGATGCTAATGATTTTAATTATGTCAATGAAATTGCGGTTTTTTTAGCTCACCTGAGCACGAAGTGCTCAAGGTAAGCCCTTTGGGTTACATGATGTCCGTCGTCGTGCGCGGTCCGTATTCAACATTTAACTTGTGAACACTCCATATTTCTAGCCCAATCAACCTGAAAATTGGTCAGAAAGATTATCTTAATGTAATCTGGGACAAGTTCCAAATTGAGTCAAGTAAGGTCAAAAGTTGGTCACGGGTCTCATCTTAGAAAAACCTTGTGGACACTCTAGAGGCCATATTTCAAGCCAAATCAACCTGAAAATTTGTCAGAATGATTATCTTGATGAAATCTCGGACAAGTTCCAAATTCGGTCAAGTTAGGTCAAAAATTGGTCACGGTCAAATCTTAGAAAAACCTTGTGGATACTTAAGAGGCCATATTTCTAGCCCAATCAATGGTCAGAATGATTATCTTGGTGAAATATCGGAAAATTTTGAAAATTTGCTCAAACGGATCAAAAACTAGGTCAAGGGGTCAAATCTTAGAATAACGTTGTTGACATTCTAGAGGCCTTTTTCTTCAGTCCGATCAACCTGAAAATTGGTCAGAATGAATAACTTGATGAAATCTCGGACAAGTTCAAAATTCGGCCAATAAAATCTTTTAGCCGAAAAACGCCTACAGTTTCGAAATTGGGTCAAGTTGGGTCAAAAGTATGTAACGGGCTCAAATCTTATGAAAAAAAAAAACTTGTGGATACTCTAGAGACCATATTTTTAGCCAAAGCAACCTTTAAATTGGTCAGAATTACCATCTTGATTCAATATGTGACAAATTCGAAATTTGGTCAAGTGGTGTCAAAAAGTATGGTACTTGGTCAATTCTTTGTAAAACCATTTTGAAACTCGAGGGGACATTTATTAACCCAGTCAACCTTGATATTTGTCAGAGTGAATTTCTTGTTGATTTAAACCAACAGAATTGCTTCTGTTTGTCGATATTTCTATCATATTCTTTAAAGCTGCTCTTTCACAGATCAGGAAAATTAGATTTTTGATTTTTTTTGTAAAACCAATAGGAAGTAACAACCTCGTTATGTTGAAGCCTTTAAAATTATAAGATTCAACCTGGTAATGCATGGAAAGAACGACTGATATTCTTGAATTTAGCAAAAAATCATTCTGAAAAATAAAGCATCTACTAACGCCTTAAAAATTATTCTTCACTATCAAGTCAATCATTTTCGAATCTGAATTTTACATGCTTGTCTTATTCAATAAAAGAATGAGGTTATAGTATTTGACAGCTGGACACTTCATATCATTACAAGCAAAAATGAAAGATTATTCACGGAAAGAAACGATATTGAAATTTATAGACTCGAATAGATAGACTAGATCCCTTACTGATCTTTCAGCTTCGAAAAAATAAGTTACAAAATTATTGAAATTAGTTATTTTTAGTGCTGATGCCCTTAGGTCATTCTTAATTGTGTAAAAATTCACACATTTCCAAATCTAAGAACAAGTTTTGTATTTTTTCTTTGAAAACTGCGAAAGAGCAGCTTTAAAGATTCCTTTAACATATATAGTTAATCAGGTGAGCGATTAAGGGCTACTTTAGCCCTGTTGTTTTTTATCCAAATTTATTTTGAATGTAGTTGTTGATCTTATTTTTTCATTGATTTCGGGGCGTGTTTGAATGGTTTGAGTGAGTGTTTGTATTGAATAAATGGAGCGCTGAGTGAGCGATTTTGAATGGTTTTCATTGAGATGAATGTCAATTTCACGATGTTATTCACTGTACCCGGGATAAATATCTTGGAAGTAGCGACACCCTCCTGAATAAAAGCTTTCACTTTGAACTTTTATCATGAGCTGAATTTTGTTTTCTGTTATGTTTAAACCGTGTTATCAAAATAAGACACAAGAAAAAAATGTCTGACCATTTTGACAAGGACAATAGGAAGAAAACATTTTAAAAATAGCATCATCAAGTACTTTCAGACATGTAGCTATCAAAACTTAAGGCGTTTTGATCTACAAAATTTAAGTAACCGCTTTTGGATACCGTAGATGATTTTAAGCTCCGCATCGAAAGATCGAGGCATATTGTTTTACCGTTGTCCGTCTGTCTGTCTGCAACACCTAGCCACCAAATTTGATACGATCATAGATCTCAATGATAAGCATTCATTCATATCAAGGTCAAAGTCATGTGACAATTCAAGGTCATTGTGTCAAGGTTATTTTCTAATGCCGTTTCAAGGTCATTCGTGATTCACAAACACATCTTGTTTCTCTACTTTCTGTCTATTTTTCAGGCGGTTCAGTGCACCTTTGCTACAAAGGCTATCACCCAAATGCACTATATATCAGAAACGACATTTTATATTATTTGTGTAATACCCCGTTGTGTAATTATGCTATTCATATCCCGACGGCATCGACGAAACTAATGCCTTCAAATGAGAAACTAACCAGCACAGATCAAGTGAATAGGATTTTAAATAAGAAGAAATCGGTGTCAATGGATGGCAAAAACATCGAAAAAATTCCCGAACGATTTAGATCATTCTAGACTCCGAATATTACTTGGTGATAGAGAAAAACGTGTTAGTTTCTTAAATTATCAATGTTATCTTGTCGAGGTTTGGAGAATTTATCATGACGAAGTTTTGTATGTTATTCTATTTATCATGCAATCATTTTCAGTGCTTAATTATAATAAACCCTTGAAAGTCAAAGAAATTTAGGTGAAAGTGGATGCAAATTGTTTCTAAAATAGACTGCCTGATATCAGACAGGTGAAATCATGTTAATACAGACTTGAGTGAATGTTAAAAAATATATCTTGCAATAAATACAGTCTATATCATAGTGAATGTTGCAACCCTTAGATGTTAAGTTAGAAACATCGTGAAATTGACTATCATTCCGCTCAGACTATTCTTAATCGCTCACTCAGCGCTCCGTGCATTCATTCCAAACACTTACTCAAACCATTTAAAAACGTTCAAAAGTCATTTAAAATGATAAGAATAACAACTTCATTCCAAGGCAAATCGGTAGATGAAATCCAGAATTTCACTAACATAATTGAATTTTGTAAGCATATAATGGTGTCGTAAAGAATTAGAAAGCTATTCATATAACCTGTAAAAAAGATTGATTTAAAGGAGGTCAAAAATATAGCCATTTTTGTTCATCCTGAACAAAATTAGAGATATTGGATGACCTCCCTTGAATTTCACTCAAAACTCGCTCCACATTCTCATTCAAATTCATTTCATTTCATTCCAAATTCATAAATTTTGTTAATTTCTTGATGTTCTTAACTGTAAAAAAAATTCCCCGTCTTTAAGGTAGCAATGTACACACGTGGTCATTTTTTTTTTTTGGCCAAATGCTTTTTTGCGGAAGCACAATTAGAATGGTGCTGACCGGATAAAATCAAATTTGCAAAAGCTACCTTTATCCCAACTATTATCCATTTTTGTAAACAGTTTGTTTCGATAATTGCTTGCATAAATAGAGCCTCATATTTTCTTTAAATATTTATTCACGCTCAATTTATTTAGCTTAACAACAGAATATTTACTGTAGTTTTCTAAAATATAATTGTGTATTTGCACTTCGTACCTATGAGGAAAAACCTACAGAGATGGACTGCGGGATGAATTACCTCCTCGAACCTCTTATTGGTAGACCAAAAGGAATGCTTTTTGATTTTGCCAATGGAGAATTAGGGATACATCATTATTAAACTTGTCTAATTTCTTTATTCAAAAATAGAAAGCCGTATATTGCAGTCCGGATGAAACGCTGGATTTTCCCCTTTGAATTCGATTTTGCAAATATTGCATATTTCATTAAAATGACTGCTCGCTTCATACCGGTTTGCAATCTGAAATTTTTACATTAGAGTGATTCGCACAAGAGACACATCTTGTAATACTCTCGTCTATTTTGGCCTAGTTAAACATAGTTCCATATTGGGAAACTTTTACCCAATGTGGGGTAAAAGTTTTCCAATATTTCATTGCGCCAAACCACACTGTAAATTCTCTTAGGACTTAGGACTTAGGCAATGCCCTAACGCAAGTTAGCGAAACATCATTCCAAACATGTTACATTATCTTAACATTGAAACAATGTGGCAAAAAGAGCAAATCGTTTAACGTAACTATTTCGGGACGACCGTAGCGGGTACGTTTACTTCCAATAGGTGAACTTAGTACTAGTTTGAATGACAGCTTTTGAATGAACGTTTTACCAAATGTTCAGTCAAAAAACACCGATTCCAGAGTTGTTTGAGCCGTTGTTTTGAGTCTGTGACTTGGTTCAGGACAAAATCACTCTTTACTTTAAGGTAGTGGACCCGTAATAGTTCCGCAACATTTCGGATACATATTCTTTCACAATGTAAACCGAGGTTTCCTAATGGAAATCATTAGGAAACCTCGGTTAACATTGTTCAAGTCCATTACTTCTGAGACGTTACAAAACTATTACGGGTCCACTACCTTAAGCGACCTATTAGAGATGAGAAAAAAATCTTGCAAGATATTGCAACAGCTTGCGGAGCTTATTGTCCGCATGTTGAGCATGCCTAATGTAATCTCTCTGTTTTTCTTTGTTCTCACCAAAGGGTTGATAATCGTAGACTTATGTGTGAAAGCAGCTGAAGGCTAGGAAAGGATTTGATGGTTGTACTTGTGAGAGAAACAATAGGAATCCATTGTTAGGTGCTCCAGCCGTCGCGATATAACTGAAAATATTGAAAGCGGCGTAAAACTCCATTCAATCAATCAATAAATCTTATTTCAAATCAATGCGTCATGCGATATCATTAGGAGCAATTTTCCAATGACGCTCATAATCCTGTTATAGATCAGTTGTTATTACAACATTTCAGCCGGCTAATGTTAGCAATCTCCATGTCAGTTACTCAAAGCTACTCCACAGGTGATGTTCTTAACTAGAACTGTCGCAAAGCGGACTTATACCCCCACCAGCGCTTTGTCAAAATGTAAGTGCTAAAACTTCAGAATGTGTTTGTAACAAGTATTGAGGTCATAAGCGGTATTTGCATCAAAATCGCTCAAACCCATTGAAAAATATAGAATCAACAACGTTATTAAAATTGCGATTTCACTAACATAATTCAAATTGTAAGCGTCTAATAGGTTCTTGAAGAAATATGAAGCTATGTAAAGAACATGTATGCATATTTTATTAAAGGGAGGTAATCCATATCGCAAAATTTGCGATATAGGATTACCTCCCATTAAATTCACTCAATCTTCGCTTCTCGCACTCATACAATTTCATTTCTTAATCATTCCAAAATCATTCACCCTGTCAATTTCACGATGTTGTTAACTGTAGGTCGTTTGGTGCTAGAGTTAGAATCCGGAAACGAAAATTAAATTAAAAACTGACTGTGATGTGGACCTTGATCCTAAGTGAGAGTCCGGAAACGAAAAGGTCCACGGACGGACGAACGAAGAGAGGGACGGACGGATGGGCAGACAGACATACAGACAGACAGACATGATGAAACCCATATACCCTTCTACTTCGTAAATGAGGGGTTTAATAATGATCAACGTAAGGAAATCTTAACCTCGTATCTTCAGCTAGATTTGTGAGATTATCTTTTTCCTTATTGATATTGATGGTTGGTGCTATTTTGGATGTGCACATTTAATGGGAGAAAATCTTATAACCCAAATTTCGTTCAGGATGGAAAAAATAGCGAACTTGATTACCTCTCCTTAATACAAAATTCTATACATGGCTTCCTATTTTTTCAAGAAACTATGAAAACAATATGAATTATGTCAGTGAAATCGCAATTTTCTCTATCAAAATTTATTTTGAATGTCGTTGTTTATTCTATATTTATCAATGGGTTTGAGCTTTTATGAAGTGGGCGTTCTGAATAAATGGAGCGCTGAGTGAGCGATTTAGAATGGTTTTGATTGAGATGAATGTCAATTTTACGATGTAACTACCTAAACGCAAAACCCAAAAAAGTGTTCTGGCAGATGCTGTGAACATGAGTCTCCGAACACCAACAATTGTCCCACGTACCTACAATTAAAGAATAAAAAGAAACAATCTTTTGTGACGTCACGTAGAAAAAGAGGCCCAAGAGGGCCTGTATCGCTCCCTTTGCTTTAAAATCTCACTGGCCTCCAAGTTAAACCTTTAAAACCATTAAAAACTTTTAATTTCAGAGCAAATCTGTAAAACCTTTACATTTTCCCAGAAAACCTTTAAAACGCAAAAAAAAGCCTGTAATTCTCAAAACCTTTATATTTACCCTGACTGGTTGCCGTGCTAGCTAAAAGCAAGTAATGACTTTAAGATCTAACTAGGTTTTATATTTCACACTGTTCAAAACTGATGGACGTTGTTAACCATCGTTCACCAAAAATAATGTCAACCCTCGACTACGGCTCGGGTGTCATATTTTTTCCAGTCGGGAATGAATCGTCAAATGCCCGGAAAGAAACCGTATAACAAATAATGAAAAAAGGACATTTCGTCCGTGATTACATTACAGTATGATGACGTCATCAGTGTTACTGATCTTTATTAAATCACAATCAACAATAGCGATGTGAACCTTTCGGTAAGTGTGCCGGTCTTGCGGAAAAATTATCTTATGCTTATCAGCCGATAAACCTTGTTAAATATCTTAAAAGCTATATATAATTATAAGAAACATACTCAGAATAAAGCTGTATACACAGGATCCCGGACATTCTTCAATTTCTATATATGGCGGATTATACGTACCACACAGAAGACCCAGTCCTTAAAATATGATATACTTTTTTTAAAAAATCGTGAAATTTTTAAATTGAATGATTAAAGAATTAATTCGGAAAGAAATTGAATGAGTTGGAGGAACGATATTTAATTAAAGATAAAGCCAGGTAATAAAATAGAGGATAATCGTTAGTTTCAGTGTAAGATCGATCATTGAGTGAACAACGAAAGCTATATTTTCACGAGTGGCAGAGCCATGAGTGAGAATATAGCGTTTGTTGTTCACGAAATGAAATATTAATCGATCTTACTCGAAAAACAAACGATTATTCTATTTCTTTATTGCAAAAATGAGACAAAATGTGAAAATTTCTAGGACTTATTTCGTAAAGTGCGTCATTTTGCGCGTGATTGCTATGCAACGTTAAATGTGACGTCACTTATTTCGCCCCGCATAGATGACGTCAGATAGGATGAAATGCACAGAAGCAGGGTATAAGTCTTCGATAATTTCACTGCTTTTGCGGTGAGATTATCAAGTGATAATCTACCGTTATTTCTAGATAAATTACCGAAAAGCATTAAAGAAATAGAGGAAAATCGTTTGTTTCAGTGTAAGATCGATTGATATTTCATTGAGTGAACAACAAAAGCTATATTTTCACGAGTGGCAGAGCCACGAGTGAAAATATAGATTTTGATGTTCACGAAATGAAATACTAATCAATCTTACTCGAAAAACAAACGATTATTCTATTTCTTTAATGCAAAAATGAGACAAAATGTGAGTTATTCACAAAAGCAGGGCATAAAATTTTGATAATTTCACTGCTTTTGCGGTGAGTTTATCAAGTGATAATCTACCGTAGTTTCTCGATAAACCACCGGAAAGCATTTAAGAAATATCGATAATTTCGTCCGTGTTGACGAAATTAACGATATTTTATTATCTCCCTTTAAAAATATACTTTTTTTCTGCTTGCATGTTCTCATGGACCAATCAGACGCTCCCAAATCCACAATAGCCATAAAGCCATGGAAAAGTGGGCGTTTTGAACGATTACGAAATGTTTTTGAACGTTTTCGGAGCGTTTTTGAGTGATTTCGATATACATGTGCCGTTTAGATAATCATGTAATGGACACGCCCTTCGATTCAAATAGTTCTAAATGAATCGCTCACTGCTCTACTCAGAGTATTCAAAACACCTATTCAAAATGTCCCCGTAATAGCTTGATTCATAAAGATCAAGGCATCCCATGATTCTTTTGGTGAATTTAGGTTTGGAGGTTTTGATCGGTCCTTGAAGAAACACAAATTTATTATTAGAGATATGTTAAATTTTGAAATAACGGGAAATTTACATTGTATATTGTACCACCTGCCTTGAATTCCATTCCGAAATCATTCCAAAAACATCACTTACTTAATTTTACAATGCTCATAATTGAATTGAGTGACTTGTATGACAGAAAGGGTTCCTCTGCCAATACAGTTGACAATATCGTCGAGTTCAAGAGGTGAACTATATCGGAATTATTTCCGAATGAAATGGAATAAGTTGGAAAAAACGAGTTTTAAGTGAAATGAAAGGGAGATAAATTTCATATACGAAAAAAGGGCATTATTTATACAAAGAGATTCAAAAAAGAGTTATCCCCCGTGATAGTCAGGATAGCTCTTGTAATGTAAACACACATATCAAGTTTTAGAAGACATCTTCAATGTGAACAGATACATGACCAAGGTTAATGTTTGTCATGCTAATTAATGAGCAAGCCGACGCCAAGGTTATGGAAACAACTCGATCTTTTGTTTGAAAGCATCAAGATAAGTGGGTGAATAATCTTCTGTCCCTTTTCTCGCGCACAGTTGATAACGTACGGAATGAGATAAGTCGGTCAATAGTGATATTTTGCGAATAGTTCAGTTACTGTACTTTGTCCTTCCCCTCCTGTATTTGATATTATTATTATTAGCTCACCTGAGCACTATTAGCTCACCTGAGCACGAAGTGCTCAAGGTGAGCTATTGTGATCGTACAATGTTCGGTGTCCGTCTTCAGTCGTGCGGCGTCCGTCGTCCACAATTTAAACATCTGGTCCTCCTAAACCAGTGGGCCAATCTTGGTGAAACTTGGCAGGGATGTTCCTTGGGTCAAGCTCTACCAAAGTTGTTCAAATAAATGAAATCAACCCTTTACCCTTAACAAAAAGGGTGAAAATAGGAAACTCTTCAACAATCTTCTTCTCTGAAACCAGAAGGCAGACAACTGTCATATGTGGTATGCAGCATTATCAAGTGAGCCTCTACCAAGTTTATTCATATCAAGACCCTGGGGTCATATTTGGGCTTTGCCCGGGTGCAACCCTTTTTACAAAGAATCAAAGAGCGAAAATCTTTAAATGTCTTCTTCTCTGAAACAAGAAGGCAGACAGCTTTCATATTGGTATGTAGCACCATCTAGTGGGCCTCTACGAAGGTTGTTCATATCAAGACCCTTGGGTCATATTTCGGCTCAACCCGGGCACATCCCTTTCAGCTCTTCTGAGCACGAAGGGTAAAAAAGGACAATCTTCAAAAAATCTTCTACTCTGTAGCTAGAACGCAGACAGCTTTCATATTTTTATGACTAGTGAACCTTTACCAAGTTTGTTCATATCAAGACCCTGGGATCATATTTGGGCTCAATCCGGGTGCAACCCCTTTTAAAAAGAATCAAAGAGCAAAAATATTTAAAATCTGAAACCAGAGGACACACAGCTTTCATATTTGGTATGTAGCATCATCTAGTGAACCCCTACTAAGTCTGTTCATATCAAGACCCTGGGGTCATATTTGAACTCCACCCAGACGCATCCCTTTTAGCTCTTCTGAGCATAATTGATGCATTATTTTTTTTTTTTATTTTTTTTATCTACTAATTTTAATTTTAAAATTAGTTGACTTGGACGGATATTTTAGTTCTTTTGGTCTTTTTTCTAAATCCGAAAAGACTTAAACGTATTTATTTAAAACAGCACTTTCATCATTAATGCAATTATATCGCTTATGCTTGTGTAACAAATCATATTTCATTTCGTTTCTCACACCAGTCATAACATACAGTTAATTACATCGTGAAATTGACATTTTACTCAATCAGAACCATTCTAAATCGCTCACTCAGCGCTCCATTCATTCATACCAAACACTCACACAAACCATTCAAAAACGCTTCAAACTCACTGAAAAACATATAACAACAACTTCGTTCAAAATAACAATAGCTAGGGAAAAAAATCGGGATTTCGCTTATTTAATTGAAATTGTAAGCGTCTGATAGGTTCTTGAAGAAATAGGGGGCTATCTAATGAACTTGAATGCATATTTTATTAAAGGGAGGTAATCAATATTGCTAATTTTGTTCACCCTGAACAAAATTTGCAATACTGGATTACCTCCCATTAAATTCACTGAAAAGTCGCTCCACACACTCATTCAATTTCATTCCTATATCATTCCAAAATCATTCACCTTGTCAATTTCACGATGTTTTTAACTGTACCATCGGAAGCTAAGCTGTCCATCCTACTAGGCCAAATTACTTATCATTCGATTATTGGTGGTAGACAAATTACTCGTTTCACAATGCATTTTGTCAAATGTCCGGGCTAGGGGATGATCTTCTGGTTCCATGATTAACAGCCCAATGGTGTTACATCGAATGAGATAGCAGAGCTCGACAGAGTTTTTTTTTTTACACGACACCACAGTCAGTTATTTCATTTTTTTAAATTGTGTATATAGTTTATTTATTTTGGATTATGAAATGTTTGCTTTTACTTGCAACCCAATGGACTGCCTCGTCTGCATTCAATCGCTTTTTTCGCTCGTTGCAATTAACAACATCGTGAACTGTAAAGATGAATGAATTTAGATTGAAATTGAATGAATGTGTGGAGCAAGTTTTGAGTGAGATTAAAGGAAAATAATCTAATACCGCTAATTTTGTTCAAGACGAACTCCAGTTTTTGTGTCTTCAAGGACCAATCAGACACTTAAAATCAATATTAGCCAACAAAATCGTAGAATGATTTGATCGATTTGCTTTAAATGTGGATCGTCTTGGACGATTTCGAAACATTTTCAAATGATATTGGAGCGGGGTTTTTTTGGGTTTTTTTTTTATTTGAGTGAGTGTTTGGAATGAATGAATGGAGCGCTAAGTGATCATGTTAGAATGATTTTATCGGAGTGATTATCAATTTCAAGATGTTACTAACTGTATACTATGTTCCCCAGTAGAACCCTTGTTGTGTGATTGGTTGAAATTACTTTTGTACGATTACGACCATGGCGGATGAAATAAATTCATACCTTGTACATTAAATGCCAGAAAAATAAACACAAATAGAAAGACAAATGTCGAATGAAACCGACTTTTAACCATTTTAGTTCAGTTATCCAATCGTCGCCTTTTACGAGGCTAAAAACTTTCATCATAATAGAATTGGAATGAGGAAAACATCTTCAAAAATGCCTTTAAACTTATTATAATTGAATTACTCAAATATGATAAGGCACACAAAAATGGGCGGCTCTCCACAGACATTTGGATACTTGCCAGCTTATGTACTCGACACAGATAATTGTGACCCGTCTCTAGAAAAAAGGACCATTTTTGAGAATTGCACCAAATGAAAAGATACAAATGTAATTGTGACCCGTCTCTAGAAAAAGGACCATTTTTGAGAATTGCACCAAATGAAAAGATGCAAATGTAATTGTAACCCGTCTCTACAAAAAGGACCATTTTTGGGAATTGCGACAAATGAAAAGACATCGCTAATTACATCTTGAAATTCACAATCATTCCGATCAAAAACCATTACAAATCACTCTCTTAACCCTCTCTTCATTCATTCCAAACACTCACTCAAAAAATTCAAAAGCACTCCAAATCGTACAAAGAAGGATCAAAATGGTTCAAAATCATCAGCATCTTGTTCAAATCGATCAGATCATTGCACAATTTTATTATCATAAGTGGATTTCAAACCGCCTATTTAGCCCGTAAAGATACACAAACAGGAAATAACTATTAAAGGAAGGTAACAAACCATCGCTAATTTCGTCCAAAATATATTACACCCCTTGAATTTTATTCAGAATTCGCCCCACAATCTCATTCAATATCATTCCAAAATCGTTCACAAATACTACAACTTGTCAATTACACGGTGTGATTAACGGTAGAAATAACGATAAAATAACGGTCAGACAAAGCAGCACTCGGGGACCTTCGGCGATTCTACGGAATAGACCTCGGGAATAATAAGCGCGCAGCCATGAAAGCGCGTCATTTTGCACGTGGGTTTATATGACGTCACAAACATAACTAAGGATGACGTTGCGAAAAATAAAATCAACTTAAAGTTAAAATTGGGCACTTTATGATTTGAAATAAAACGCACGTTTTGCTTTCAAATTATAACATGCCAAAATGATCTCCGCAGACGATCTAAAAACATTAAAGGAATATACTATTCTTCCAGCGTGTTAACCAAAGTACCGTCAGGGGCCGGATTACCGAAAAATGACAAAAAATTACTACACTTACGTCCGAGGTACTTTTCAGTGTACGGAAAAGTCCGAGCGGTGTTCCGAATGTCAAAGCAGTGGTCAACCAGAAGTCGGTTTACGAACACATTCATGCAAGAAGATACAGTAAGTTACATCGTGAAATTGACATTCATCTCGATCAAAACCATTCCAAATCACTCGCTAAGCGCTCAATCCATTCATTCCTAACACTAACTCAGACCATTTAAAAATGCTCCAAACTCACTGAAAAAGATTGGATCAACAACGCCTTTCACAAAAATAAAGATAGAAAACAATCGCGATTTCACTGATATAATTCAATGTAAGCTTCTGATAGTTCTTGAAGAAAGAAGAAGCTATTTATAGAACTTGTTTCCATATTTTATTAAAGGGAGGTAATTAATATCGCTTATTTTGATGATCTGAACAAAACTTGTGATATTGGATTACCTCCCATTAAATTAACTATAAACTCCATCTTCCCGCTCATTCTATTTCATTCCAAAATTATTCCAAAATCGTTCACATTGTCAATTTCACGATGTTAATATTAAACTGTAGTGTTATCATTCTGGATTTAGGGAAAAACATAGAAACGGGCGTTTCATTGTTGAATTCTATGGTTTTACAGAAAGATAGGAATTGCCATATTACATCCCGTTTAGCATTAACAATTAGCTCTGAAATAATTTCTTTCAAAACGGAGCGAAAATGAATTATAACAATTCAAATAGATCAGTTTAACCCTTTTGTAACAAATACCGGACTCGATCAATAACGCGAAAAGATTTGTGACCCGTCACCTGAAAAGGGACCATCTTGGTAGTGCGTAAAGTTGTGACCCTAGTCAGACTGCGCGGACATCGCAGTCTGACAAGGTTCGAATCTTTTTGCACCGTTTTCTGAATCTAGAATGTCTAATCTACCTTTCAGTAAAAGAATTTTTGAAATGCGACTTCTGGTTGACCTATGCTGGATCAAATCTCTTTTTCGATAATTCATTTTACAGATTTCCCGGATGGTCCCTTTTCGCGTGACGCGTCACATCTAATATGAACTGAGAGTGACACTTTAGACTGGCCTCAGTCAGTTCGCATTTTCAGAAAATATTTTTTTGTCCAACCCAATTTTGTTATAACAAGTGCTGAACAACAACTTCTTATTTAGAAACAGTGGACTTACTTGTAAGATTTGTAATTATTTAATTCCCCTTGAAAAAAGACTATAAAGGAGAGTCTGGCTGCAAGACTAGTGACGATCAAAGCTATTCTAAATCGCTCACTCAGTGCTCCATACATTCATGCAAAATCTCACTCAAACCATTCAAAAAAGTTTAAAAATTACGAAAATAAAAATGATAGGATCAACAACTACATTCAAAACAAGAGGACCATGATGGTCCTAGACTGCTCACCTGACTCTCTTTGATCACTTGGACATCACATCAAGTTAAAAGGCAGATGTCATTAAGAGGATAATTTCTACATAAAGCCAAGTTTCACTAAGTTTGGGCCATATTTGTGGCCATTAGAGTTATTTCAAGTACATTATCATTAAGACTCCTTTTCCTGTGGTATGCCATGAATCCTTTCCATTATCAACAGACTTCATTCTTGTGACCTGGCAAACGTTTTGACCAAGTTTCATGATGATTGGACTATATTTGAGGCGTCTGGAGATCTTAAAAGAAAATTGTCTAAAGGCTCCTATTCCCATGATATGGCACGGATCCTTCCAATTTTCAAAAGAGTTCATCCTCATGACCTAACAAACATTCTGACCAAGTTTCATGATGATTGGACCATATTTGTGGCTACAAGAGTGTAAAAGAATGTCATTTAGGCCCCTTTTCCCGTGATATGGCACGGATCCTTCCCATTTTCAAAAAAAGTTTATCCTCATGACCTAACAAACATTCTGACCAAGTTTCATGATGATTGGGCCATATTTGTGGCTTCTAGAGTGTAAACAAAAAAAAAGTCATTAAGGCCCATTTTCCCGTGATGTGACATGGATCCTTCCCATTTTCAATAGGGTTCATCTTTGAGACCTAATAAACATTCTGACCCAGTTTCATGAAGATTTGGCCATATTTTTGGCCACTAGATTGTAAACAAGAAAATTGTCATTAATGACCCCTTTCCCGTGATATGGTATTGATCCTTCCCATTTTCGATAGGATTCAATCTTGTGACCTGGCAAACATTCTTACCAAGTTTCATGAGATTGGGCCATATTTGTGGCCTCTATAGTGTAATAAAAAAATGTCATTTAGGCCCCTTTTCCAATGATATGGCAAGGATACTTCCCATTTTCAATAGGGTTCATCCTTGTGATCTGACAAACATTCTGACATAGTTTCATGAAGATTGGGCCATATTTGTGGCCTCTAGGAGAGGCAGAATGGGAAAATCTGGGCGTAAGAGTTTCCATATAAGGTAATATTGAATGGTTACCTGTTCCCAATGTTCGTCACTAGTAAATTGGGGAAACAGCAAATTAAAATCGTGAAAGTCCGTTGATTACCGTTATTTGTCGACAGTTTCCGTAAATTTCACTTTGTAGTAAGTCGCAGAAGGGAGAAAGGCGGTATTTTTCGAAGTAAAACCCGATTTAAACTAATCTACAACTGCCCAACTGGAGTGGTAAGTATGACCGTTTCCTCAAATTATTTTATTTATACAAGTAAGGAAGAACTGATCAGTCGATTAAATAATTTGCGAAACTCGTTTTCATGGCCCATACTGTCATTGGTTTTCGTGCTTTTGTTTAATGAAGAGAGGAAAGTCTTTACGATATCTGTATTTGTACGTTGTAGAAAACCCAAGAGGCTTTTATACAACGGAAGTGTTTGTTGCCATATTGTTAACTTTTGATTTTTGGGGCCGTCTTAAAAGGCACTTGCGAGTCTGCATGCACTGTTTGATTTGGCAGGTGATTCCATTGGATAGTTGTGATCTATCTATCCATCCATCCATCCATCCATCCATCTATCCATCCATCCATATGTATTGCCTTACTCCCCTTTCCATTATTACTGGCAGGTGACTCAATCTATATGTTATCAATTTTGCGTGTGAAATTCGAGAGGCAGTGGAATCCTTTTTTTAAGGGTTTTCGTCCACTGCTACTTATTTTTAGCTGGGTGAACAGAGGCAGTGACTATTTAGTTTCTTGCCCAAGGAAACATCTCGCTGTCACCAGGACTTGAATCCCTGACCTTTGGATTAGGAGATCGAACCTCTAATCACTGAGCCATCGAGGCCACCGGGGAATGTCCCGCTGATTTTTTTTAAAATATATATAATAATATAGACAAGGGGTCTAACTCCATTTTGGAGCGAAAATCACCCTGAAGGAATCAAGGGTCGATTTCTAAGTCAGTTTTCACCCAATCTGAATGCACAATACATCTTTTCATTGCTATAAAGATAAGCTACCATTGAATATTTAAATCTATGACCAAACACACTTCATTTACGCAAGCCAAACTAAAATGTCACGCGAATCAACGTCAATTTATCGGCTAAGACAAATATCTGCACAAAATATTACCTGGACAAACGTTCACAATCATTGGTTTTTACTTCAGTTTCAGGTCAAATGAATTTGCACGTGATTTTTGCCGGCCACGCACGGGTGATGTACATACCTTCGACAATATTTTATGCGGTTTAGATGTTTGTTCTTGTGATTGTGTAATAGACACTGTGCTTTTTGGCTTACACGAGTTTTTAATTAGTTGCTCTTTGTTGAAAAGTGCCACAGGATTTACACAGGATTCTGTATTCTGCACGTTGTTTACACTGTCGGGACTTATTTCACTTGAGTTTTGGTGAACGACTAAATTGTCAGCAACTGATAACGACGAGCGAACAAGTACAGCAGTTTGACTGAGACTTTCCTCAGTGCTACTGTTTATTTGTATAGGGTTGGTACACGGGTTCGAACCCGGTGGCTGTTCGTTATTTACTTGTTCCCTTGTCGACGTGGTTTCTGTGTTTGTGTTCAAAATTGTCGTACACACCTCCATGGCTATATGTTTGTCCGGATTGTTTAAATTGTGATCAGGGATATGTTCACGTGTATAATTCAATTGTGATTGTGATCGGCTTGTTGCCAAAGACTGGATATCATTCATATCATAATTTGGTAAGTTACAACTTATATGTTCTTCTTGAGAGTTTGTTTGAGTACAGATTTTGTTAGCTAACTCTACTCTATTCTTATTAATAATCGTAGACCAGTCACTGAGTTCATCTTTTATTAATCGACCCTCTTTTAACAATTTTGCCGGATACACTATCTGAATTTAATCATAGGGATAATCCTTTTTCATTTGCTTGTACAATGGCCACAGTCGCGCTCGGGCCTATTGAATTTCTTTAGGAAAATCGTAATCGATAGAAATGGTTGTTCCTCTTAGTCTGTATGCATTTCTCATAATCGTTTCAACATCACAAAAATCTCTAAAGTTTACAATTATTGGCCGATGTTTGGTTCTTCTCCTGTCAAATTTACCCAGCCTATGAGCTCTGGCAATGTACATATCATCCGAATCAAGATCTAGTCGGCTATATATCAAGTTGCGTATAATTTGAAAACAATTTTCTCCTTTGTTTTCAGCGATTCCACGAAAAAGTAGATTATTTCTACGTGACCTTGCCTCTATATCTATCGATCTGTATGCTTATGTTTTTAGTAATTCAGTTTGGTAATCTGATGTATCCAATATATGGCTAAGTGTTTGACCCATACCAGACATCGAATTTTCAAGTCTATCAAGTCTATCAATTGAACACTTTTGATCATTTCTTAAACAACGTAATTCATCAAATATCATGACTAGTTTTTCATCATGAGAGGAATTGATAAAGCCTTGCCTGGAATTTTCCATTGAAATCTGATTGTTTACTTCTTTGTTCTCCGTTTCCCGCCCTTGAAAAACACCAAATCGATTCTGTGTTGAAAATGAATGAAGCATTCTGAGTCCAGTTTTTGGCAAAACTTCTCGAAAATCGGTACAGTTCAGGCTCAAAACACTCACAAAGAAGATCTGGAGAAATACTGTCCAATTCAACCTCGAAATCATACCATTTTTTTTATTTTTTATCAATCACTGTAATCGATACATGTTGTGTCCGCCATATTTAAGTACCCGTTCCGGGTGATTTTTGCTCCAAAATTGAGTTTGACCCCTTGTCTATATTATCATATATATTTTGAAAAAAACCAGCGGGACATTCCCCTGTGATCGAGGCAGTGTTTACAAAGAATGAGTGTCTGTATTATAGACATTCAGTCAAAGCCTTATGTATGATTCTGACTTGTATTCTAGGTTAGAAGTTTGAGGACACAGTGGAGAGGGAACCATCAAGTGAAGGTTTAAATTGCACTGTTATTGACATGAAAGTGCTTTTGGTAATATTGAGGGTTTGGGTAAGTTTACAAGGTCAGGTTAAGCTAGTGTACTTTTATAAAAGAACGCAAGATTTAAAATAACTAGACAGTCTACAAATCACAGGGTATAACGTACCACGCCGACACCAGAAGGTTCATGGACACCTGATCGATTTTTTCGATACGGAACTAACGGTGGGGCAAGTTTTTGACTGATTTGTAAACCAAAATAATCATTTTCATTTCAATTTTTAGTATCACTGTCGAGATAAATGGTTCTTCTTTTAGGAAATAAAAGGGGAGGGTAACAACTAACCAAAATGAGCGAGTTCTAGCCCTAGGAGCGAGTGACTTTGCTCGTTTTTTAGGTTTTTTATTATTTTTTTGTCATACAACCTGACTATTCTTCATTGCTTGTGTTTGTCTAAGAGCATTTATGTATCCTCTACACACACTCCAAATTTCTCTGCAAAAGATCCACATAAAGCGAAGATTTTCGTACTTTTATTGGCCTGGGTAGCGAAAAATATGATAACTTGACACCCCCTGAATTTTTTTCGATTGGAAATCGACACCAGAATTTGTGATATGGGGTGTCTAGTTATCATATTTTCCGCTACCCAGGCCAATAACAGGACGAATATCTTCGCTTTATGTGGATCTTTTGCCGAGAAATTTGGTATGCATGTAGAGGACATATAAATGCTATTAGACAATCACAAGCAATTAAGAATAGTAAGGTTGTTTGACAAAAAATTAATGACAAACCTAAAAACAAGCAAAGTCACTCACTCCTAGGGCTAGAACTCGCTCATTTGGCTCAGTTCTTACCCTCTACTTTTATTTCCTAAAAGAAGAACCATTTATCTCGATAGTGATACTAAAAATTGAAATGAAAATGATTATTTCGGTTTATAAATAACTCAAAAATTTGCCCCACCGTTAGTTCCGTATCGAAAAAATCGATCAGGTGTCCACGAACCTTCTGGTGTCGGCGTGGCACGTTATACCCTGTGCAAATGCTTGTCAACAATAAAAAAGCCTCTTCCCATCAAAGAGCCATAACCATGTCAAAAGAAAATGGATCATAACCAAATATCACCTACCAAGTAACCGACCGACAAGCTGACTCCTATATACCCCAAAACATAGTATCCACTTCTTTCCCTCACATAGTTAAAACCAAATATGCCAAGAGCACAGAGGGCCCTAAATCCTCCAATCACACACCAGGGGTCTGGAATTTCGATGTCCGACCTGAGCTTTTGTACTTACGGACAAGTACATATTTCTAAGCCACTTGTCCGAGGACAAGTAAATACCAGGACAAATCTTGGAATGTTACTCAAAAGAATTAAGAGATGTTTTTTTTCGTAGGGAAGAAAACATTGTTATTATTGAACAAAATGCTTGGATCCAGCATTTTCTTCATCAAAAATCAATGATTTCTCAAATTTATCTGTTCATTCTTTTTTAAGCCCGAAGGGTCGTATTATGTTATGCCCTGGTCGTCCGTCTGTCTGTCTGTCCATCCGTTAGCAACTCCTCCTAAACTATTAATGGGAATGAGCTGAAACTTGGCACAATTACTCTCTATCATGTCTAGTTGTGAATAAGACCTTTGAAATTCAATTGGCTTCAGTCGTTCCTGAGAAATCTTGAATTATCTGCCCTTGAATTAAAGGAAAATCACTGTTTTTTGTGTGCACAACTCCTCCTTAACTATCAATTGAAATGAGCTGAAACTAGACACAATAACTCTCTATGATGTCTAGTTTTGCATAAGACTTTTCAATTCAAAATGTCCGAGTCATTCTTGGTATAATCGTTAATAATCTGCCCTTGAGTTATATGAAAAACAAAATTTCTTGTCAGCTCGCTTTCTCCTACATTTTGGAAGGGAATGAAAGAAAACTTGCCACAATGGCTCTGTAGGTTGAATATTTGTGCTTAGGACTGAATAATTTTCACATGTAAAGTAGTTCCTGATTTATCTGCCCTTTACTTCACAAAATAGTTTAAAATTACAGATTTCTTTTATACCCCCCACCTACGAAGTAGAGGGGGGTATATTGGTTTCACCATGTCTCTCTGTCTGTCCATCCGTCCGTCTGTCCATCCGTCCGTCCATCCGTAGACCTTTTCGTTTCTGGACTCTAACTCAAGAACCAAATGACCTACAATCATGAAACTTTATACAAATGTTCCTTATGACCCAAGGAAGTGCCCTTTTGTTTTTGGGTCACATAGGTCAGAGGTCAAGGTCACAGTCAGCCTTTGTTCAATTTTCGTTTCCAGACTCTAACTCAAGATCCAAATGACCTAGAATCATGAAACTTTATACAACAATGACCTACAATCATGAAACTTTGTACAAATGTTCCTTATGACCCAAGAAAGTGCCCTATTGTTTTGGGGTCACATAGGTTAAAGGTCAAGGTCACAGTCAGCATTTGTTCAATTTTCGTTTCCGGACTCTTACTCAAGAACCAAGTGGCCCACAATCATGAAACTTTATTCAAATGTTCCTTATGACCCAAAGAAGTGCCCTATTGTTTTAGGTAACATAGGTCAAAGGTCAAGTCACAGCCAGGCTTTGTTTAATTTTCGTTTCCGGACTTTAACTTGAGAACCAAGTGACCTACAAGCATGAAACTTTATGGAAATGTTGCTTATGATCCAGGGAAGTGCCCTATTGATTTTGGGACATATATGTCAGAGGTCAAGGTCACAGTCAATTTTTGTTTAATTTCATTTCTGGACTCTAACTCCGAAACCAAGCGACCTAGAATCATGAAACTTCAGGCAAACAGTGCATATGACCTCAATATTTGTTACAAACACATCCTGCACTAATAGCACTTGCATTCTGACAAAGTGCTTGTGGGGGTATAAGTCCGCTCTGCGACAGTTCTATTTTGTGTCTGTGTATGCACAACTCCTACAAATTTGAATGGATTGAAATGAATCTTGCCACAATGTAACCCTGATATTTGGTTGAACTTAAGACTTCAGAAATTCAAAAAGCTTGGGTCTTTCTTGTATTATCTGCCATTGAATTGTTTGAAATTCACTGTATTTCTTTTGTGAGCAACTTGTCACTCTTTGAATTGGAATGAACTTAAACTTGCAAAATGATTGTTTGGCTAATAGTTGTGCATAAAACCATTTTCAATTTACACTCAAAGGGTCATACTATGTTATGACCCCAGTCGTCTGTCGGTCTGTCTGCAATTTATCTAGCTATCGTTAAGCTCACGTTACTGACAAGCCGAGGTTACTGACAAGCCCAATCGGGCGTATATGCGCCGCTCTGCGAAGCTCTTGTTTAGCTTACCTGAGCACCAAGTGCTCAGATAAGCTATTGTGATTGTCTAATGTCACTCATGCGTCGTTTAACGTCCACAATTTCTTTAACATCTTCTCCTCCTAAACTGATCGGCCAATCTTGATGAAACTTTGCAGGGATATTCCTCGGGTCAAGCTCTACCAAAGGTGTTCAAATAAATGAAATCCACCTTTTACTTTACCAATACCCTTAACAAAATGGTGAAAATTGGAAAATCTTCTCAGAAACCATAAGGCAGACAGCTTTTATATTTTGTATGTAGCATCATCTAGTGGGCCTTTTAATATAACCAAGTTTGTTCATATCAAGTCCCTGGGGTCATATTTCTGCTCCATCGGGTGCAACTCTTTTTACAATTTACATAGAATCAAAGATGCAAATCTTAAAAAAAATCTTCTTCTCTGAAACCAGATAGCAGACAGCTTTCATGTTTGGTATGTAGCATCATCTAGTAGACTTCTACCAAGTTTGTTCATATCAAGACCCTGGGTTCATATTTTGGCTTTGTCTCGGGGCATCCCTTTTAGCTCTTGTGAGCACAAAGGGTAAAAAAAAGAAAATCTTCAAATATCTTATTCTCTTAATTCAGAAGGCTGACAGCTTTCATATTTGGTATGTAGCATCATCTAGTGGACCTCTAACAAGTTTGTTCATATCAAGACCCTGGGGTCATTATTGGGCTCCACACCGGCCGAACCCTTTTTACATATGATCAAAGAGCGTACATCTTAAAGTCTTCTTTTCTGAAACTTGACCGTAGACAGCTTTCATATTTGGTATGTAACATCATCTGTTGGGCCCTTACCAAGATTGTTCATATCAAGACCCTTGGGTCATAATTGGGCTCCCTTGGTTCTTTTCTTTAAGCTCATCTGAGCATGATTGGTGAAAATAGAAAAATCGTCAAAAATATTCTTTTCTGAAACCAGAAGGCAGGCAGCTTTCATATCTAGTATGTAGTGGACCTCTAACAAGTTTGTTCATATCAAGACCCTGGGGTCACATTTGGGCTCCACCCGGGTGCATCCCCTTTTACACAGAATCAAAGAGAAAAATGGCATATCCTTCTTGCTCTTGGCTGAAAACATTCCATGTTATTTATCTTATGTAGAAATTATCTCCTTGTTGACATCTGCCTATTTAATTGATGCGATGTGCCAGGGGTCAAAAAGACTCAGGTTAGCTTTGTAGGAAGATCATGGTCCTTTTGTTAGAAAAGTTCATTTTGATCCTGGACGAGTAGAACATCCACTTATACTTGTCCAGGGACGAGTGGAGAAAAATTGAATTTCCACACCCCTGCACACACACAGCATACTGGTTCAGTAATTCAGGAACTGCAAAGAGGAGAACAATTAGGATATATACAAAAGACTACCAAATTTAAAACATTGGCCCAGAATGCCAAAATTCAATATTGCAGCTCGGGAGTACGGCCTTTTTCTCCAAAAGTTCAGTGGCCTAGCCAAAAATATAAGGGCCATAGGCGGGACCCCTACTAGTCTTTTTTCTTAAATATATTACAACTACATGTATGCTTTACTGTGCAAGAGGTTTTCATCTGTTTTTCACTTTCTAACAATCGGTTTCCTATTTTTTTCATAGTATTAATTAAATTTACTTTTACTATAAACTGCCTGGTCCAATCTACTAGTCTTTCTGCCATAACTCAAAATTTATTCAGGGTTAATTGTAAATGTCTTTTTCAAGGTCTTTACCTTTCCAGAGCATGCCATTTAGTGTAGCCCCAGTGACCATTTGAATGATTTGATGCACCTTCAAAGGAGCCTTCAGGTTGGACCAGTATGTCATACAATTTAATCTTCAGGCCTTGTGTTTTATCTCTGCCTGGCAAAGCAAACTTTCATTTGCTAAATTTTGATAATCGTGTCATTTACATTTATGTCAATTGTCTTTCATCAGCTGGTAGATAAGTAGTAAACCATGCTAAATCTTGTGCTTCGATAAAGCTTGGTTTTACTGGTGCGCCAAATGACGGTAACCCATTGGTTAGAGCATACAGAATTTCTCTAAAGGGGATTTTAACTTATAAATTTGCATTCTTTTTAAGCTCCCCTGAGCACGAAGTGCCTAAGGTGAGCTTTTGTGGTTATGTGTTGTCCATCTTCTGCTGTGTGTCATCAACAATTACCTTGTAGACACTCTAGAGGCCATATTCTATGCTAAATCAACCCTGATATTGGTCAGATTGATTGTCATAATGAAATCCATGTCAAGTTGAAAATTAGGTCAAGGAGGGTCAAAAACTAGGTCAAAAGGTCAAATCTTAGAAAAACATTGTAGACACTCTAGAGGACTTGTTGTTTGCTTAATCAGCCTGAAAATTTGTCAGAATGTTTTTTTCTTGATGACAGTCAAGTTTTTTGGTCTAGTTTTTAAGCTATTTGACCTTGACAGTGACAGATAACCTTGACCTTGTCACATGACTTTGAATTTGGTATCAGCAGATGAATATCATTGAGATATATCACCATGCCAAATAAGAGACTTGTTGCTTGAATAGGGCCTTGAAAATATTTAAAATATTAAGTTTTTAAGCTTTTTGACCTTGACCTTGTCACATGACCTCGACTTTGCTATCGGCAGATGCCTTTTATAGAGATCTATCTCCATACCAATTTGAGGCTTGTATCTTGAATATGCATGAAAATATTTGCAATAAGTTTTTTGGTTAAGTTTGGTTGCAGACAGACAAACAGATGAAGGGATGGACAGAAAGACAGACAGATAACAGTAAAACAATATGCCCCTGATCTTTTGATGTGGCTGCATAAAAAGTGTATGGACAAACAAGGAACTGACAAATGGACAGACATGGTGAAACCAATATACTTCTCCCCACTTTGTAGCTTGGGGGTAAAATTTTATGGGATTGTTTACTTCTGTTTCATTTGATCTTTACAGGTGACTTTGAAACTGGGGCTATCCAAATTCTTATGTTCCCACCATAGCGTATAATTATGCAAAGTTACAGAAGTTATCTGTATCATTTGATCTTCACAGTCATGTGACATTGAAACTGATGCTATCCAAATTCTTATGCCTCCACCATGATATGATGGAAAGCATGAAACTAACCTCTCTCCCCCTGTGTGTATAGATGTGTTGATTTGTATAACAGGGACTTTCACCAAAGTAGTAAGAGCAGCAGCTAATTCAAAATCTGTTTCATACAGGACGGCTAGGAGCTAGAGAAAAAGAGTTCTCACATTGGTATCACAATTGACACCCTGAAATATAACAAATGGAATAATTGGCACTTATACCAAAGAAAGCTATTGTCAATTATAACAAGAGTACCACCTACTATTGCAATGCTCAGCTGCAGGTGCTGGATAATGCAAAATATCTAAGTCAAAAATGGGCATAACTCTTACAAGAACACTTCCATAGTTATCCCCCTTGCTAGCCTGGATAGTTCTTGTGATGGTAAACTCAAATTATGTGACATACCAAATTTCATGAGGACAATGTCTATGCATATACTAGGGGGGAATTTCCTTGAAAATTGTAAACGTTTCTAAATAGATGTCAACTTTTACTCTTTCTCTATTTAAAAAAAATGCCCCATCAACTTCAAAAACAGGGATTCTTCAAAGTATGCGCTAAAATGCCCCTCCTAGTATAGACACTGATGAAGATCCTCAATAACAACATTGAACAGAGATATGACCAAGTTTATTGTTAGTCATATCAATGCCTACCCCAACATGAACATTGCCAAGGTGATCATAATACCTCAGGTTTTCTCCAAAAAAAAGGCCTAGCTAAAATGGACACAGCTGTTTAATCTTCAGTGTGAAAATTGCATGAAAGGTTAATTGTGTCATTTACTGATAGATTATCTTTCTTTCTGCCAATAGCAGCATTGAGATGAAATCATGACATTTCTGGTATTCTGTTACACAAAAATCACATGCATGTTTTTATGAAAGGGATAAAAATGAAATAAAAATAACTAAGGTAACCTACCAATTTTAGGAATTATGTGTGTCATACCAAAAAAATCTTATCATAGATTCTCTTCACATCCCAAGATTTTCAGTACTAAAATACCAAAGAGTAATTAAGCAAGATTAAACTGACAAAAATTCCAAAGACAAAGGGTTCAACTGTAAGTCCTTAACTGAATAACCCTTTTCATGGAGAATGAATTGTAAGTCTTCTGGTTTTAATAATAAGAAAATTAGGTATATAGACTAAGATCAGAATTCACATATGTGTGCACTGTTCTTCGTCTATACCTCAGGCCAAAGCAGGAATATTCTGAATTAAGCATAACAAGGGCTAATTGGCTTCAATTTAATCAATTATCTTATCTATCTTTGAATACATTTCCAGCCAACTTCACATACTGAGAAAAAGACTAGCAGGGGCCAAGTCGCCCATTGCACCTTAAAATTGGACAAAACGCCTTTTCCCCAAATGTCAAATGCTGAATTTTGGCAGTGGGGCACCAGAGTTAAAATTGTTTGTCTTTTTCCTGGACATTTTCAAAATTCAAATTTCTGACCTCCAAATATTCTATTTATAAAAGACGTTTACTTTTCTGTTTAGAAGTTAATTTCTTGATTAACGATTCTAATTGAAATGTAAATAGACCACAAAATGGGTGACTGGTCAACTCGGCCCAACGTAAAACTCCCCCCAGCGTAAAACTCGGCCCCGATTTCATTTAATGCTATTGCCAAATCCTTATTATTTCGATTCTTTAAAAGTTAAATTGAAATTTTTTGGATCATTCTTAGAAACGTAAATAATCGAACAATGATTCAATAAAATATTATTAAAAAGACAAAAATATACATATCAAAATTTAGATAAACCCAGTAGGGTATAATAGCATCGTTTGTATGGGCCAAGTTGACCGGGCCGAGTTATTAAATTGACTGGTAACCCAGAAAATGTAAGGTGTGGCCTAAGTTACACATCAGACCAGAAAACTTTGATTGAGAATGAGAAATTGCTGTTCATATTTGTGTTAAAACCAATCAAGAGGTTAAACCAATTCAGATTGTAAAATTTCTTGAGCCCTACTAGTTGGAGACCAATTCTCGCCAAGTACCAGTTCTCGCCACCACCCTTTTTTCACTTAAAGATAGAAAGGAAACCCTTCTAAATTACAAGTTATTTTTTGACAAGAATTTCTTCTATTTAGAAAATAATTTATTGTGAATGTCCATTGCATCTTTACTGTGAAAATGGTCGGTTGGTGAGAACTGGTACTTGGCGAGAATTGGTCTCCGACCAGTATCCCCTGGTGAGGGAACGGCTTGCTTATCCGGCTTCTGCTCCATCCGATTACTATTTAAGTCGTACGTTTGTTTGGATCAAGCAGCAATCGATTTCTCTTACAATTTAAAACATTTATTAAATAAAGGAGGCTATATTGCAATACTAGTACTTACTCGATGTAACATGAAGCCGTAATTATACGACTAGGCAAAGTTTCCCAAGCGGGGAAATTTGATTGAAAACCGCTTGTGGCTCAGTAGACGTAAGCCATATGAAATTACGACAAAAATGATACATTTTCGAAAACATATATATTAATTACCATTTTATCCGAACGATTGCAAGGCATTTAACGGTGCTCTTTTTTTTGAATGTTCATCTTAAACTTTTACGTATTTCATCTGGCAGTAATGGCGGCTGGAAAAAAATGATCGGCAGTTTCCGATTTTCCCGAGTTCATGCGCATGCGCACTTTTTTCTGTGCTGTGATTGGTTACGCCCAGATTTTCCCATTCCTCAAGTGCTAGAGTGTAAACAAGAAAATTGTCATTAAGGCCCCTTTTCCCGTGATATGGCATGGCTCCTTCCCATTTTCAATAGGATTCATCCTTGTGACCTTACAAACATTCTGACAAAGTTTCATGGAGATTGGGCCATATTTATGGCCTCTAGAGTGTAATCACTTAAATTGTTGACGCATGACGACAGACGACGGACATTCAATGATCACCAAAGCTCACCTTGAGCACGATGTGCTCAGGTGAGCTAATAAAAATTGATAGATTAAATCTACGATTTCACACGCATAATTGAAATTTGTAAGCGTATGATGGTTCCATGAAAACATCGAAAGCTTTTCATAGAAAATGTATGAAAATTTTATTCAAAGGGAATTCATAAATATCGCTAATTTTGTTCACCTTGAAAAAAATGACGATGTTGGATTATCTCCCTTGAATTTTACGCGGAAGTCGCTCCACACACTCGTTCAATTTCACTCCAAAATCATTAAAAATTCATACATCTTATCTTTTTCACGATGTTACTAACCATAGCTGTCGTTTTCTCGCCACCAGTATAACCCCAAAATTTTATCTGAGCCACAGGCTCCTCGTCACGCTTAGGCGCAATGGTTACCGTGGACCCATTGGTCGGAGATAATAACTCATGTCACATTGACATTTGTCGAATAAAAGTTGCCCAAGCCGGGGTTCGAACTCACGACTTCGGGATTGAGAACCTGGGCCCGTTATAAAACTTTTCTCAGGCTCAACTGAGAATTTTCTCAAATTTGAAATTTTAAATGAACGTAAGAGAATAAAAGATAATATTAATAAGTTGTTATTTATAACAATTTATTAATATTATTTTTTATTTTAATACATTGAAATAAGTGTTGAAACAGAATTACGGCTTTAATTTCGATTCAAATATGAGAAAACTTTGAAATTGAGAATGAGAAAAGTTTTATAACCTCGGGCCCTGATGGGGGCTTTCATTATCATGATTCGTATTCAAAACACGGACCGATCTATTTGTTACAGTGAATCACGTTGTGAAATTGGCATTCATCTCGATCAAAACCATTCAACATCCCAGGCATAGCGCTCCAATCATTCAAACCATCCACTCACTCCTATCACTAAAAAAGCGCTTCAAAATTGTTTAAAAACGATTCGAACGCCTTCAAAATGACCTACATATCAATTAAATCGACCAAACAAGTGCATGGTTTTTGTTTGCTGGTGTGGATTTTTAAAGCGTCTGAATTGTCCGGGTAGACAAATATCAGATAAGTACATATCTTTTATTAAAGGGAGGTAAAAAAATAATCGCTAATTTCAATTGACGAAATTAGCGGTTATGTTTAATGTGCTTGAAATTCATTTAAAACTCGCTCCTCACACTCATTCAATGCCATTTATAAATCATTCAACTTGTCAATTTTACGATTTTCCTAACTGTATGTGCCATTCACACTTGAAGCGCTGTAAGGAGTCTTGCAAGCAAATCAAGTGTTCTGCGTAAAGACACTTAGTCCAGTCTTGTGCTGAGCCCACGACATATGAGTAATGAAGAGTTCTCAACATCAAAGATAGTCTGTGATAAGCATCGACGTCTTTTAAATCCCTCATTTCAAAGTTTTCAACTTTTTCAATCACGACCCTTCTCACAACAAAGATTTCGTCTTAAATGTGTGAGAAGACTAGATACCGTTCGTCCTTTTCACAGCATATTTAACTTATTTAGAAATATCTCTTAAATAACAATACTATGATGCTTAACTTTTGCTAGGGATCAATTGAAACCTTAAGGTTACATGTACTACACAAATTTCAACCAAGGCACACGTCCGGGTATTCTGCATCATTAATGAACTGGCAGGGCGGGAATTAGCCGTGACGTAATTTGGCGAGTTAACTTTTAAATATTTTTTCGGCTACTTGAGAAGTTAGTAGGCAATAATCGTGAACGCGTGTAAAAAACTGTATCCTTAAACCAAAAGGTTTCACGTGCTTAGAGTAAGTGAACTCATTTCCTCGTTGGGTTACCAAAGCCTCGTTACTTCAGCTTGTCCAAGCTGAAGTTATGAGGATTTGGTTACCAACCTACGCTTAACGGTCTCAAGTTGATTATGTCGACTATCTTTAGAAGTAAATAATAATGAATAAATGCTGTTTTACCTTTACCTTACGTGCATCGGCCCTTTACTAAGGCTCCACCCTGCCAGGGGGAAAACCGCGGATTATAATAACAAAATAACAATAGCTCAGTTTTAAAAAAAAAAAATACAAAAAAAAAAAGCAAACAAAAAACAAACAATTTAAATAAATAAAACCCGAGGCACAAAATTGATAAAATATGGAAAATAGATGTCTTAAATTTAATAAATATACATTTATGAAAACAATATAAAATCTTTCAGGTGAGTTCCCTAGAAACAATAAGGGTCGTTGACCTGTCATATCTGACCAAATGAAATCTTCGTAAAATAATTAAATAAAAAACAAGAGAACCGCTGAAGGTTGCCTACGCTCCTCGGCTGTTGGGTGTTAGATTTCGGGTAAAAATCGAAAAGGGGGCATAATTTGCACAAAATGCATCTACAGTTATACCACCTTGAAAGTGCATGTTTGCTTTTGATGGTTAACATGTGTGTCAAGTTTCAAGTGAATGCCTTCAGTACACGTAAAACCAGAGATATCACAAAATGTCAAAGTTTTCGCACGACGACAACAATGACGACAACGATGACAGAGACGCCAAGGCTAATGCAATACCTCCGGTTTTCTCTGACAAACAGACGAGATTAAGATAAAAAATTTGAGTTAAGATCAAGCGGATTTTTGCATTTGAAAGTAAAATACACGGGAAAGTAGAACAACCATTTTAGATAAAGGCAAAATACGAAAATGGTATACTTTAGTCAGGTTGTGCAACCCGCGCCTTCTAAAAATCCATAAAGTGGTTTTTTCCCGATTTATCTATTGAATCAACCCTATTTTCGAAAGGGTTTATTCCTGAAGACACTAAAATTATCATGTGAAAGTTTCAAATATATCGGATCATATTTGTAGACTTTATTGCGTACAATAATAATTAGACCACGCTTGAAGCGAATCGGCCAATCAGAGAGCAGTATTTCAAAAATATAAATCACAGATACAACTCCTAGCATTGTATTTACAGATATACAACGAAAGTGTGTCGTTCACGTGAATCTTGACAGATTTTGTTTGCCGTGTGATGTTAAAGTGTTGAGCATATTATATGATCGCTTTTTCCGAAATACTTTTCTACAGTTGCATACATGCAAAAGAGCCGCAATAAGTAACGATAATAGATTCATAAGCATAGTTTAGACAGAATTACGCATAATTACAGTAATAGCACAGCGAGTTTTACTCGTTTTGTTGCCAAGAAAGACGGTTTAAAATTACAGACAACGTTAGAAAAGCGTGGTCTAAGTCAGATAGACAATCTCGTGCCACGGTATATGGAAAATAGACACTCGCTGAAGCTCGTGTCTATTTCCCATATACCAAGGCACTCGTTGTCTATCCTATACTTAGAGAGAAAATCAATAAGGATCCTATTTCCAGCGTTTTCTGTCGAGTCAGAACTATGTACGAAAGAAACCTTTGTACAGTTAATAACATCGTGAAATTGACATTCATCTCAATCAAAACCATTCTGAATCGCTCACTCAGCGCTCCATTCATTCAAAACACTCACTCAAACCATTCAAAAATGTCCTAAATGACAAAAAAATAACATCAAGGGAAGATTCAGTTATCGTTTACATGTAAAAAGCACATCGATAAAACAGTCCATAACGAAAACTTTTATCAAATGTCTGTATAAAAAATGATAACATCTTTAGTACGTTTCTTTTTTTCAAACGATCGCAAACAATTTTCTGTCCTGAACGGAGGGCTGCCCTGCGTTCAGGATGAAAAGGTTAGCGAAGGGTTTTCGAAATGATACCTCGCTTTGCACGTATGTGCACGTGCAAAGCGGGGTATCATCTCAAATCGCTCGCGAAACGTTTTTACATCCTGAACACAGGGCCGGTCAATAAGATCTTAGTGGGGCACATTGCAGAAATCCTTATTACAAAAACAGGTCGTAAACATCTCAAGAACGGTCCTGCACGTGTCGTCCTCGTGCTCCTTGGAACACCAGGCATTATCCCATTGACCTACAAATAGACAAAAAAATGATTCGACAGTTAATGACATTGTTAAATTGATAATGACAAGGATTCGGAATGATATCGGTGAGTGGGAGGAGCGAGATTTTAATGAAAAAAGAAAACATAGATGAAAAACATTTAATTTAGTTTATTTTGTCCGATTTGAACGAAATTCACGGACTATCAGACGCTTTCAAAACCATAGAAAACATTTACAAAAAATATCGTCAATCACACTGTACCTTTTAATTCTAAAACAAATATGCCAAATCACATAGAAATCCATCAGATTCTGTCTTGAGAATGGTATTTTAAAGCTAAATTCTGCTATGCATGTAATATTTCATAATCGGGGATAGATAAACGCAAAATTAATGAACTGATTTCTGCGAAAATAAACTTGGGACAATGTATATTTTATTTTTAATTTCTTTGCAAACAATAAAAGTAATTTGATTTTAAAGCAAATGTGTAGACGTTTTGTGCAAACCCGTCAAACCTCAAAATCAAAAGCAGTTGGAGTGTGCGTTATAAGAGTCAAAAACTCAATTTCATAGTGAATTACTCCACCTACTTTTACATGGGGTACAGCTAGAACTAGTAAGTTTTAGATGCCAATGTTTTGTAGGTAGACACAGATTATAAATACCATAGTATTTATGGCGAAAGTTAATAAGAAATCTATTCTTGCCACGAAAAGGCCCCTATGGAGACCTGTCCTTTTGATAGGTCCATAAATGTGGGCGTGTTTTTATCATCATCATTATTATCATTATTATTAAGGTCTTCGAGAAACATCCGCCTAACCAGAATATTCCTGGTATGATCCTTAAATATGCAACATGGTGACTGGCCCATTAGTATGGGCATGTCATTTTTTTCAATCTGAAACTTTGGAATGACATCTCTTAATGAAACTGTGCCAAATAATTTCCTGTGTGATTCCTTTAAAAAAATGTAATCACAATTTTGATTGGTCGATTAATATGGATATGGAAGGGTGTGGCATCTTTCTACTTCGATATCTTTGAATTCCACCTCCTTCTAAATCGCTTTTTCATACTAGGTGGCCTTTTCAAAAATCTATTTTAATTGGACCATAAAAACGGCTGTGGCAGGGTTTTTAATTTCATTCAAAACTCGCTCCAAACAATCATTCAATTTCGTTCCAAAAACAATCGTAGATAATCTACCTTTTCAATTTCATAACGTTCTTAACTGAACAATATGGCCAAAACATCTAAAAGAATACTTACCGAAGGTATAACTGCTTGCACATGTTCCCTCACACTCCTTCAGCTCTATTGTCCTTTCAGATCCATAAACAACGCATTTTACCGCCACTGATACTGTGATATGGTAAATGGTAACTACAGTTAACAATATCGTGAAACTGACAGGGTGAACGATTTTTGGAATGATTTAGGAATGAATTTGAATGAGTATGTGGAGCGAGTTTTGAGTGAAATTAGAGGAAGGTAATCCAATGTCGCTAATTTTGTTCGGGTTGGACAAAATTAGCGATATTGATTACCTCCCTTTAATAAAATATGCATATAAGTTCTACAGATAGCTTCCTATTTCTTCAAGAACCTATTAGACACTCACAATTTTAATTATGTCAATGAAATCGCAATAATTCTCTTTTCAAATTTATTTTGAATGACGTTGTTGATTCTCTATTTTTCAATGGGTTTGAGCTTTTTTGAATGGTTTGAGTGAGTGTTTGGAATGAATGAATGGAGCGATGAGGGAGCGATTTAGAATGGTTTTGATTGAGGTGAATGTCAATTTAAAGATGTAACTAACTGTAGAAGGAAAAAATGAGTTTTCTTTGATTCTCCGAATTAGATAAATAAGATAAGATTAATTCGAAAAGCCTTTGTTCCGTGAATCTTTACACTGCTTTTTTAAAGTTCTGTCCGGATAAAAGAAAGGAAATAAGAGAAGTCACTTAAATCAATTGTTTGTTTTGTTCTGTAAATCGAATAATAGAACATGTTTGACGCTACTGGCGAAATGTTCTATTCGGAAAAAAAAGTATAACAGCAATGTGGAATCAAGAAAATATCTATATAGTTTTACAGGCAATCAAGATACTCTCTCTCTCTCTCTCTCTCTCTCTCTCTCTCTCTCTCTCTCTCTCTCTCTCTCTCTCTCTCTCTCTCTCTCTCTCTCTCTCTCTCTCTCTCTCTCTCTCTCTCTCTCTCTCTCTCTCTCTCTCTCTCTCTCTCTCTCTCTCTCTCTCTCTCTCTCTCTCTTTCTCTCTCTCTCTCTCTCTCTCATTCACAACATGTAGGAAGCAATTAATTGTAT
Organism: Fragum whitleyi; assembly: GCA_948146395.1. NCBI lineage: Eukaryota > Metazoa > Mollusca > Bivalvia > Cardiida > Cardiidae > Fragum > Fragum whitleyi. The sequence continues at coordinate 34,300,571 of OX411551.1, read as the reverse complement.
CAGTGTTAACTGAGCTTTCCTAATGATTTTCATTAGGAAACATTGGTAAACATTGTGAAAGTAAATAAGGTTCAAAATGTTGCGGAACTTTTATGGTTCCACTACCTTAAGTGCAACACTAATTCATTCTTAATTGAGATAACAATGAAATATATATTTTCATTCAAAATTATTTTGTGAAAGGTCAATAAATCTTTCATCTCATGCAGATAATCTGAGGGGGGGAAATTTCAAGACTAACTTCGAATGCGCACAATAAGAATGTGCGTAATTAGAAATATATCTCATAGATACTGTTGTTCATGAAATGAAGATTTATCGACATTGCACGGAAAATAAACATATAATCTATATATTTCTGTATTGCAGAAAATGGGGCGCAGTGTGAAAATGATTCGACGTATTTTACTGGGGGCGCATCATTTTGCACGTGATTTCTTTGTAGCGTCATAACGCCATTTGCGTTCTTCCGGGTTTTTTTTACTCCGCTTAGGTTACGTCGAATAGTCTTTTTCATCAAATAATCTGATCGAGGTTATGGCCCCCTTAAATTCCGCGATTACTTTCTGTGATCCCCGTCACTGTCTGAATGTATTTGAATGTAAGCAATATAATTTTGTAATGTTCGTTTATCATATGTTTATGATTTGAACAATAAACTATTTGTATTATTGTAATAGATAGAAATGAAAGAAAAAGGGACTTGTTTTTTGGATGAATTCACTTGTTGAGCGCTGAGATTATCACGTGAAAATCTAACAAACACCAAAAAGCGTGAAAGACAGTCTGTTACTTTTAAAAAGAATGTTTAAGTTCTGTCTTCATTTTGTATTCAAACCTCTTTGACTCTCTGAAAAAAGTAAAAGTGAAGCTATTTTGAACCCTAAGTCAAACTTTTTTGAAGCTTTTTTTTTCTTTTTTTTTTTCAGAAAAATGTTTTCGATTTTGATTCTCGATATTGTATAAGTGGGTAATAAGTATAATGTATTTCGAGTATATAAAATGTTCGGTTGTCTGTTTGAAGTTTCATAGCCACATTATAAAAAAAACTTTCTAGCTCTTAAATGCATGGATTGACGCCAAGAAGTTACCCCTAAACCATTCATTGTTCACATTAGACTTTGAATCTTGAATGACTTATTGAACAAATTTAAGACTCTTATCCTCAACCAAAATAAAGTAAGATAGTTTTGTCTGTCATTTCGAAAATATTTATGACACTATTCAACAGATAAGACATCGCACTTAAATTTTTTGGTGTGTGTTTTTTTTTTTTTTTTTTTTTTTTTTTTTATCTAATATGACATTCACAGAGTTGAAAGAGCAATGCTGACACTAGAAGCTTCGTCGACATCAGTTCTTTCTCAGATTGAAGCAATGTTGGTTGTTTGCCTTTTATTTGTCCGTGAATCTCAGAAACATGCAAACGACCCTCCCTTAGGATAGAACTTGTCCAATGGCTTGTCTATGCAGAGATAAACCGGTTATACAAATATTGTAGCGAAAAATGGTTGGAAAATAATACGTTTGTTCCACATATAATTATAGGACTTACACCGCCAATGATTCCGTTCTGAAACCCAATCCGGTGTCGACAGACCTTCTAGTGTCGGCGTGGCACGTTATTTCACTTATATAAATGAAGAAAGTCTCAGTTCTCCAAATATGTAAAGCTCTATGACCAATATATTTATTTAAGAGATGAAGAGATTATTTGTTTATTTCATTGAGGTATTAAACGTAGAACCTTAACAGACTGTATGGATTCGCGAAGCGAATTCATACATGAGTGTGATAAGGTTTTTACATTCATACTAATCCTGTTAACTCTGAAAAAATATAATCCTTTGGTTACCTCCCTTTAATATCAGTCAAAACTCAATCATCCCTCTCATTCAATTTCATTCCAAAATCATTCCAAAATAATTCATGTTGTCAATTTCACAATGTTGAGAACTTTAGGAGTGCGTCTAAACGGGATTCGCAGCATGTGGCTCGGATACAGTTTACAATATCGTGAAATCGACAAGGTGAATGCTGTTGTAGTGAAATTGAATGAGGGTATGTAGTGAGTTTGAGTGAAGTTAACGAGAATTATTCAAATGTCGCCAATTTTGTTCAAGATGAAGAAATTAGCGATGTTTATTACCTCCCTTTAATTAAATATGCATATACGTACTGTAGATAGTTTCTTATTTCTTCAAGAACCTTATCGGACGAGTATAATCTAAATCATTTAAAGTGAAATTTCGATTTTTTTCTAACTACATTTATTTTGTTTTGAATGTAGTTGCTGATCTTATCTCTTTTAGGTTTTTAGTGGATTTGAATGGTTTGAGTGAGAGTGAGGAATGAATGGAGCGCTGAGCGAGTGATTTTGAATGGTTTTGATAAAGATGAACTGTATAAGGGTACGATTGTAATTGTGTGAAATACAATAGGAGGCCGCATAGGCGGCTGTACCTGCTGGAGCTGCTGTTGCGATTTAATATTGTTGGAAGCGGCTTTTAGCCTCGTGCAAGCAATCTAATTTACTCCACGCATATACAGTTAACATCATCGTGAAATTGACACGATGAATGATTTTGGAATGAAATTAAATGAGTATATAGAGCGAGTTTTGAGTGAAATTCAAGTCAGGTAATCCAATATTGCTAACTTTGTTCAAGATGAACAAAATTAGCAATATTTATTACCTCCCTTTAATGAAATATACGTAATTTACTGTTTGTGTGTCTATGTGAACCAATCAGACACTTTAAAATCCACATCAGCAAATAAAATCGTAGAGTAATTTGATCGATTTGAATTAAATATTGATCCAATTGAACGATTTCGAAATATTTTCTAATTATTTCGTAGCGTTTTTGATCGATATAAGTGAGAGTTTAGAAAGAATGAATGGAGAGCTGACTGAAAGATTTAACATGATTTTGATTGGAAGGAGTGTCAATTTCACGATGCCTTTAACTGTGGGTTATGATTATGCTAAATAAGATAATCCAAGCGTAAAACAAAAGAATATACAGAAAAGTAACTATACCTCTCAATAAGGCAAATACCAATATAACTAAGAAAAAAGTTAGATATCTGACGATCTCCATTATTTCGTTTCTATAGTCGCGTGATGTAATAAAATAGATGTAGAAATGAGTAACCAGTTACGAGAAAATGGGCCATTTTGAAGCTTCGTAAACGTAAAACGTTGGAAAAGGAAATAAAAGTATTCCACAATTAAAAAAGAAAAAAGAAAAAAAAATAACTGGACGTCGCTTTCGAAAAGAAAGTTGGTGAAATGATAAAGACCGTCTAAGAAAAGCGAAAGGTTTCGACTGATCTTTTTTTTTTTTTTTTTTTTTTGTATGTACAGATGACCCCTTCTCGCGTAATGGGGCAGTATTATAGTCATCATCACAAGATAACATCCGCTCTAATTATTCTTTATGGAACGGAGTTTCTTCGTTTTTAATAATCAATGATTTTAGGCCTGGCAGGGCGGAGTCTTGAACAACGGTCCGTTTGTTTTTAAGTCGCAGTAAAGCAGTTCTTTTAAAACGTTCTTTTAGGGACGTGAAAACATCAGGATTGAGTGTTCGAGGGCGATTCTATAAGCTAAAGCTTTCGTCGAAATCGAACTTAAATAGATTAGTTTAAACTAACTTCATTTAAATAAAAAAGAAACGCTAGAAAAAATGCCCGAGTTCCCGAACTTATTTGAATTTTGTAAGCGTGTTATTGTTTCACGAAGACATCAAACACTATCTATAGACTAAACATACATATTTTATGAAAGGAAAGTAATATTAATCGCTTATTTTGTTCATCTTGAAAGCAACTAGCGACACTGGATTGCTTCCCTTTAATTTCATTAAAAAAACACACATCTTGCTCATTAAATTTCACTCCAAAATCATTCGAATATCATTCAGTTTTTCAACTTCACAATGAAGTACGGTATTTATTAGGGAAGATCTTAACAATTGTTTTGCCCTATGCTTTGTGCCAGTCAGGTAAAGAAAATATGCTGGCGCGCATTTGAGTAAAATGTGAAACCTTTGCTTTGAAGCATGTACATGTAATTAAGTAGCCCTGGCTGCAACTTCACTTGAAAGCTGGGGCCATGTTTGGCGACGAATGGTTAATTATTTTGTTGTAAATTGTAGGGTTAACCTGTCGGTTAGCGGCAAGCTTTTAAACTTACTTCCTATTTACTACTGGAAGATTGACCAATTATAACATTCATCTAAGTTACCTTTTGTATCCCATAGGCAACCTTACTTGTGATTTGTCATGCTTGTATGATATGTTTGACAAAGTGGGACTTTGGGGGTTAGCCAGGGACTTGGATGAGTACAGCCCATTGTGACATTGACATTATGACCTTATTTTACTCTTGAATAATTGCTTTTTGGTATTTTTGTATTTTATAAAGCCGCAGTCTTGTAAGGGAAAAACACATAAATTGTATTATTCTAAAGTTATCTTAATGTTGTTGCCTTCTTCGCAATAAGTACGGCTATCCACTATGGATAGTTGCGGGCTATTGCGATGAGGTAAATTCTTGGGGGGTGCGTGAGTATTCTTCACGAAAAATCGTTCTTTCTGCATACCACCTCAAACAAAAAAAATATACTTTAGTTATTAATTTGAGCTTTTCTTAAGAAAACCCAACCATCCTTCCCAACTACACGTTTCGCTTGTTCAAAGATTCTGCCTTAGATACATGTATATCGTTTCAGATCACCAAGGAAGTGTATAGCTCAAGCACCTGGGCTTGTTAACTTGCAATCAACCATCTCAACAGTAATCCCTGTCATGGATAACATCTTTTCGAAGTTCAGGCTTCAGCGTTGGATCAAATACGTTTATGTCTGTACGTGTGCCCTAAGTTATTTCCTTTGGTTTAAAGTCAATGTGAAAAGATAATGTCCATTTGCTTCAGTGCAAGAATTCGTTTCCGTGGGTAATTAAAATAATAATTGGAAAATAACGAAAGTAAAAGGAGGAGTTTGCATATTCTTCAAATTTTCTTTTGCTTTACTTGAAATTTTAAACAAGTATAATTTAGATTTAAATTGTTTTCTTCCACTGTGGTAGTAATAACTTTTCCGTTGTAGTTTGTGAATGTTGTATTCCATTTATACAGTTTAAAACATCGTGAAATTGACAAGGTGAATTATTTTGGAATGATATAAGAATGAAATTGAATGAGTGTGTGGAGCGACTTTTCAGTGAATTTAATGGGAGGTAATCCAGTATTGCAAATTTTGTTCAGGATGAACAAAATTAGCAATATTGATTACCTCCCTTTAATAAAATATGCATTCAAGTTCATTAGATAGCCCCCTATTTCTTCAAGAACCTATCAGACGCTTACAATTTCAATTAAATAAGTGAAATCCCGATTTTTTTCCCTAGCTATTATTATTTTGAACGAAGTTGTTGTTATATGTTTTTCAGTGAGTTTGGAGCGTTTTTGAATGGTTTGAGTGAGTGTTTGTTATGAATGAATGGAGCGCTGAGTGAGCGATTTAGAATGGTTCTGATTGAGTAAAATTTCAATTTCACGATGTAGTTAACTGTACTCTAGCGCGACTCTTTAGCATTTTACCTGTGGCCTGTTCGGTCAACTTTTTAACAGCCTTCCTGTTGCTGCTTGAAGATTGACTAATCATGACATTCATCTAAGGTTCCTTTTGTATCCCATTAGAAACCTTACTTCTGATTTTGCATGCTTGTATGATGGGACTTTGATGTGGCAGCCCGTTGTGACATTGATATTATGACTCTATTTTACTCTTGAATAATTGCTATCTTGTATTGTTTGTATTTAAAAAGCCGCAGCCATATAAGAGCAAAACATTAAAATTTATATTAATATAATTGCAATCCAATAAAATAAAGAATTCTGATTGGTTTAAATCGCATCACGTAGGGAAATCCATTGCACTTTATTTCTGTATAAAATGCAATAGGTCTTTCGGGAAACCCCCGAACTTCGATCTGCAAGTCCTGTGTTGTAGGAACTCGAATTAACCTAGTTCTCGATCATCAACGCAACATTTCTATTCAATCTATTATAAATTAAGATATTTTCTAAAGAATTTACGATTACAAGCATGCAGTTCTGATTCCGTGCCGACGTAAACTTAGAAAACCGCAAGTCCACGAAGACCGTCGAGCAACCCTCTCAACTAAGACCGACCACGCCGTTTTCGTTTAAAAACAAAGACTTACTTGGCAGAAACAAGCTTTTTTGTCATAAGTTACCTCTACGAATTTTAATGTTGTCGTTTATTTGTGTATCATTTGTTTTACTTTATGACATTTCACTTCGATAGCGAGATAAACAATACGATCTAAAAATAGATCGTGTAATTTTTTTTTACGCGGAGAAAGTAGACTTGAAGCTTTAATGTCTGGCCGAGTATTTTAATAGTTTCTTCGATCTATAGGATTGCAATTATAAGGGACGAGTGTCTTTTTCACTGCGTTTATTGGGGTATAAAGTGCAATTGCCCTACGGGCGTTATTTGCCATGTGCTAAGGCAATTGCACTTTATACCCCAATAAACGAAGTGTTATTTGCCATGTGCTAAGGCAATTGCACTTTATACCCCAATAAACGCAGTGAAAAAGACACTCATCCCTATACTAAAGGCATCTTCATATATTTGACTAATCTGCAATCACTAAGCCACACCATGCCAGGTGAATACATGTAATAATGTAGACTGCATTTTTGCTACTTTCTTCTCGTGCTTTTGTAAACAAAAAACTTCAAACAAACGATTTGCCTTTCTTTTAACAATTGTCACCCGACACGCGAAAAGGAACCATCTTGGTAGTGCGTAAAGTGTCGATCCTAGTCAGACTGCGTGGATGACTATAATCGAAACCTTTCACACTTTGCTAATTTTCTGAAGCTTGATTGATCCATCTACCTTCCCACAAAAGAGTATTTGAAATGCGAACTCTGGGTGACCTTTGCTGGTCCTAATATCTTTTTCAAATATACATTTGCGGAGTTCACAAAAGGGTACTTCTTTTGCGTTACGGGTCACAATTAGTAAGTTCAAGAAAGTGAACGATTTTGAATGATTTCGAAACGAAATAGTATGTGTGTGGGAGGCTAATTTTAAATTAAAATAGGAGAAAGTAATGTTGTGGCGTCAATTTCGTCCAATTTTGAAGAAATAAGCGATTCATTTTTACCAGCTCTTTTTTATGAAAAAACTGTTGAATAAAAGGTTGTTGTTGTTTCTTTTAATTCGCAGACAACTAAACAGATATTTCCAAATCAACGAAAGCCAAAAAAGAAAATGCTGAGAGTTGATATTGTTTTCGGGCGAGCGATTCAGAATGGTTTTGACTGAATTTCACAATGCTCTTACTGACTGTAGATCTGGGGATCAAACATCTTTCGATAATTTTTGCGCAAGTAAAAATAGTTGCCCTTTCAGTGGTAACTAAATATGGAATTATGTCATTCCACGTCTAATTGAAATTGTCTTCAAAAGACGATTCCTGTGAGATATTGCAAGACAGAAGCAAGAAATGATTAAAAACACCAGGTTTTATTTGTGATTTTGATTAACTATTAATTTTTTTGTCGAATTTTATTTAAAAAGGCCCCTGATCTCGGTGTGGAAGAAAAAGCGATTATCACGATTTGCCCAGCGTTCCGAAAATTGAAAAATGTTCTGCTCCACGACACGATTTCTTTTAAAAATATTTAGGAACATCGTTAGATTGACTCTCATTCCGATTAAAAAGAAATAACTGTCACGCAGCACTTCATTCATTCATTCATTCATTCGTTCGTTCGTTCGTTCGTTCGTTCGTTCGTTATGGCGTTATGTTTAAGCCATGTGCTAGGGCAATTGCACTTTATACCTCAATAAACGCAGTGAAAAAGACACTCGTCCCTTATAATTGCAATCCTATAGATCGAAGAAACTATTAAAATACTCGGCCAAACATTAAAGCTTCAAGTCTACTTTCTCCGCGTAAAAAAATTACACGATCTATTTTTAGATCGTATTGTTTATCTCGCTATCGAAGTGAAATGTCATAAAGTAAAACAAATGATACACAAATAAACGACAACATTAAAATTCGTAGAGGTAACTTATGACAAAAAAGCTTGTTTCTGCCAAGTAAGTCTATGTTTTTAAACGAAAACGGCGTGGTCGGTCTTAGTTGAGAGGGTTGCTTGACGGTCTTCGTCGACTTGCGGTTTTCTAAGTTTACGTCGGCACGGAATCAGAACTGCATGCTTTTTATCGTAAATTCTTTCAAAAATATCTTAATTTATAGTAGATTGAATAGAAATGTTGCGTTGATGATCGGGAACTAGGTTTATTCGAGTTCCTACAATACAGGACTTGCAGATCGAAGTTCGGGGGTGATGCGATTTAAACCAATCAGAATTCTTTATTTTATTGGATTGCAATTATTCATTCATTCATTCATTCATTCACTCATTCCAAACACCTAATCAAATAACACTCCGACGTCGTTAGTTTTGGTTTTAAGATATAATATAATAACAGAATGTAATTTTGTAATATTGTTTTTTTTAAAAAAAAATATCAGTATGCTATATGATCCGACTTAATGAGTCAAATGCTTTACTTGTCTCCAAACTGTTTCAAACCGAGAAAAAAAAAACAACACACAGCCAACAGGTCTTTACATGAATCCTTGGGTATTATGAAATATAGTCTATTTTATTTATTTATTTTTTTTTTTTCAATTAAACCCGATGTTTTGAAATATCTCCAGTAACAATAATCAACAGAAACATAGGGTTTGTATATTATTGTTGAATTACTTTGAATTAAAATTCAAAATATACCCTCTGTCTGTAGCTATGCCTATCCTTAAAAAAATAAGTTAAGTGGACAGAAAATAGATCAAACGAAACACAACAGTTCGTGTATCATTTCTCAACGCAAAATTAGGTGAAATAGACCTTAAGCGCCTTATGACTAAAATGTCTTCATTCTAAAGACCATTTCAAAGAAAACAAACTTACGGAAGCCCGGAGGGACAATTGTAGTTAATAGTTACGACTTATAAGTAATTTCTTATTATTAAATTTCTTTTTTAAGACTCATTTATCAACACTTATTCATTATGTCTCATTTTGTAAGAATTTTTTAGACATCCATAACTAAACATCTGCGCTGTCATTAGAAGATCTGTTATGTAGATTTACATTCAGAACCGCTGGCTATTAACTATCATGTCAAATAGATCCACGAATCGTCATCAGCGACCTTTGAAATGAATACACAATGCATGAACCATAGTTGCATTAATCTAAAGCATGAAAGTAAAAAAGAAGCAATAAGGACTGCTTATATGTCTGAAATTTTAGATACACTCACCAGCTAGCTATTGTAAAATAGATGTGTCCGTCGTACGTCCGTGCGTACATGCGTTCGTAAACTTTTCTTGAAACATGTTCCCCCTTCTAAAGCGATGGGCGGACTTTGAATAAACTTGGTAGAAATGTTCCTTGGGTAACCATCTTATTTAGTTTCTCAAGAAATTTGGATTGATCCCCACAAATAGGACGGTAGGGCGGGGCTTATTTTCGCTATAAAATCTTCTCTCTCTCCCCCCCCCCCCCCCCCCCCCAACCATTGGCCCGATTTCGATAAAACTTGATCCTCTTCTAAACTTGTTCAAGAAATTTTGATAAACCTCAAAATATTGGCGAAGCAGGGAGGGGCTTATTTTCACTATGAAATCTTTAAACATCGTCTTCTCTCAAATCATTTGCCCGATTTCAATGAAACTGAACATAGAAGTTCCTTTCGTGACCCTTTACCTACATTGTTAAAGAAATTTTGACTGATTCCCAAAAATGGGCGTGGTAGGTTGGGACTTATTTTCAGTTTATTTTCACTTTAAAATTCTCAATAAATTTCACTGTAAAATCTTCAATAAAAAAAATATTGCAAAACCATTTGGCTGAGTACAATGAAAATTGACATGGATGTTCCCTATTCAAACAATTAATCCATTGGTGACCCTGAACCTAAATTGTTAGTGAAATTTTGATTAACCACCAAAACAGGGCGTGAAAGGGCGGGCATATTTTCAGTTTAAAAGCTTTTTTAAAAAGTTCTCATCCCTAACCATTTGGCAGATTTCAATTAATCTGGGCGAAGATGTTCATTGGATGAATCTTTACCTACATTGTTATAGAAACTTTGATTGACACCCAAAAAATGGGTGTAGCTGAGCGGGCCTTATTTTCAGCTCTAATATGTCATGTAATCTATTCCCAAACCATTGACCCGATTTCATTGAAACTTGCCTTATATGATCCCTGAGTGACCATTTACTTAAATTGTTTGAGATTTCGATTGACCCTTAATCCGTTCGAATTCAATGAAAGTTGGCATGAATGTTCTTTGGGTCAACTCCTACTTGAATTGTCAAAAAGAATTTTGATTTACCCCCTAATTATTGTCGTGGTAGGCGGGGCTTATCTTCACTATGGAAAAAAAAACAAAAACAAAAAAACCAATACTCCTCCCTCCTCATTTTGGCCAATTTCAACTTGGCATGAAAATAAATTGGTCAGAATTTTTTTATGGGCTCCTAAATGTGGGAGTAACAGGGGAGGGGGGAGCGGACCTTTTTTCACATCGAAAAGCATCTTCTCTTAATCAAATGGAGTAGTTTCGTGGAATTTTTGTAGGAATTACCCTTTACTTAAATTGTTCCTGAAAATGTGTTTAGAATGGTATACTTATTGCAATCGCATTTATGTTGGTTAAAAGATTGGTAAAGGGTAGGCAAGTTTATGGTGATTGATTATTTTGGTACAATGAGAGCCAGACCCTGTAAATCATTACAAAATAGTTCTTAAGTAAACTTTAAAGTGTTGTTTTTCAGTCAAACCAACCTTTCTTTAATGACAGTCATGAGATGTAAAAAGCCAGTGGAGCCATACAGGTCACCTTGTGCCTCTAGTTCTGATTAAATGGATACATATTTATTTATTTGTTATAAAATATAAAAGTTCATTAGTCTTAAAGTTCTATTCTCCTGGCATGGTACTCCATTGACAAAAAGTCTTAAATACATGTATGGATATATCTAACAGGTTATCCTAATGAAAAAAAGAAACACTTCGGGCGTATCAGTATGTTTATCATGTGTCAATACTTATTTATTATTTGTTAATACTTTTTTGTAAAGACTTATTTTGTGATACTTAGTTCTTTTTCAATAATTGATAACGAATCACAAAAAAATAATTACAAATACTGTTAAGAAATAACAACTATGTGATTAAATATTAGAAATAACAAAAAAAGAAATAACGAGAATTATGTTATAAATAATGAGAATTAAGAAAGAACAAATGAGAAATTACTAACAGTTAAAGATTATATACAATCTTAGAATTGATAAGCCCTTATTATTGCGGAGTAGGCAAAACACAAGAAGATAGTTTTTAAATTTATGATATTTAATGTTTTGCCCTTATATGGCTGCGGCTTTATAAAATAATACACAATACAAAAATTAGCAATAATTAAAGAGCAATAAAATGTCATAATGTCAATGTCACAATGGGCTGCCCAAAACCAAGTCACTGGCTAGCCCCAAAGCCCCAATTGGGCAACAAATCAAACATATCAAACGTATCATACAATCAACCAATAAGGTTGCCTGTGGGATTCAAGAGGCACCTTAGCTGAATTTCACTATAAATCAATCCTCAAGTAGAGAACAGGAAATCTGTTAAAAGCTGGCCGCAGTTTAAAGCCGTGCCCGATTAAGAATTAATGAACTGAAATGACACAAACTTCAAAGAAATGAACATACTACCACGGTGCTAGAACACAATTTCCATTTCGATGTCAGCTGAGATTAAATTTCAAGACAAGAAACCAAAATGTGGAAAATACAGCCCCCCCCCCTTTTGTATTTTATTATTATTATTTTTTATATGTTAAGCTTGTTTCTACATATGTAGATGTAAAACTGTGTACACCGGAAATTGAATTCCTGCACTGAAGCACATGAACATTATGACACAGATTGCCTTTGAACTTAAAGAAAAACTAAAACACACGCGACAACTCAAAACACTCTTGATCCAACGATGAATACGGAGCTAAGAAGATGTGGTGTTGGTTGCAGGATAATGAGCCAATGTGCTGGAGCCAAACACTTCCATGGTGATCTGAAACAATATATCTAAGGCAGAATCTTTGAACAAAAATGAAAAAAACTGGAGTTGGGAAGGGTGGTGGGTTTTCTTAGAATTTGTTGAATTTCTCACTCACATGTAATTTTCTTTGTTTGAGGCGGTGTTTAGAAAGAACACTAAATTGTGAAGATTACCTACGCCCCCCCTACCACATTATGAAGAACTGGCCTCCCCGCAATAACCCGTTACTATCCATAACAGATAGCCGTATTTATTGCGGAGTAGGCAAAACAAAAGAAGATAGTTTTTAAATTTATGATATTTAATGTTTTGCCCTTATATGGCTGCGGCTTTATAAAATAATACACAATACAAAAATTAGCAATAATTAAAGAGCAATAAAATGTCATAATGTCAATGTCACAATGGGCTGCCCAAAACCAAGTCACTGGCTAGCCCCAAAGCCCCAATTGGGCAACAAATCAAACATATCAAACATATCATACAATCAACCAATAAGGTTGCCTGTGGGATTCAAGAGGCACCTTAGCTGAATTTCACTATAAATCAATCCTCAAGTAGAGAACAGGAAATCTGTTAAAAGCTGGCCGCCAACCGACGGGTCAACCCAACAGTCCACAATGGAAGGGTTAACCAGTCGCCGCCACACATGGCCCCAGCTTAATAAACAAATTGAAGCCGCAGCCAGGGCTACTCAACCATATGTACATTATGCAACACAAAAGATTCAATACCTGCAGATACTTGATTTAAGAAAATGTCATTGCCTAGATCAGTCAGATGCACACCATCAGGTTTAAACAGAATGTTATCATATTTTTGCAAGTTGGGATGCTTCAAATAGCATCCCCCTATCTCAATGACCCTTCTTGCAACAAATTGGTTAATTCTTGTACGAGAAGAGTTCATTGCACGAGTATTAGTTGAAAAACGCCAGCATGCACGAGGTAATATTTGAGAAAAAAATAGTTTAACATTTGGAAACAGTGACTTAATGAAAGCCAATGTACTGGCAAATAAACTACGCATTGATTTTAATGGAATTTTACCAATGTCATTTCCACCACAGTGTAACAAAATATGGGTAGGAGGGTCACTGAACTTAGATAAGTAGATGATTTTCTGCCTTAACCCCCAAAGTCCGAGGCCTGCATAACCCTGCCACCAGATCTGTATTCCTAACCGCTGCAACCTTAAGTTAGGACCATCTGGACGGGAACGAGACTTCACAAACGCATCTCTGATGATTGACGAGCCAATCACCCAAACTTGAACTTGATCTAAAAGTTTAACTTGGAATTGGTTAGTAAAGGATAAATACATTATTTTTGTTATTTAAAGGTATTTGGCTATGATAAGTGGTGTCAAACAACAGATTCAAATGTGCTGCTTAGACAGGTGGCCGGCCAGAGGAGGAAGTTCAACGACAACCGGTCTTATATATGACTGAAATTCTGAAAAGCATTCGATTTCCATCTACCTGCTGCTTGAATGACCTCCTCTGAATAACCCAAAGACGCAGCTACAGATGCAGCCCCAATGCGAAGAGAGTGCGTCTTGAATCTGTCAGCATAAAGGCCACTCACCCTCAAAGTTTTATTCAAAATCGCCCCAAACTGATAACGAGTGAGCGGTTTTTTGTTAAAGTGAAGCAGAAATGGACCGTCACAAGCAGGTCTCACACTCATGTAATCCTTAACCAATTTAAATGGACAACAGCCCCCCTGCTTTGAACCCTTAATGTTCAAAACTGTACCATTTCCACATTGATCAGTTTTAGAAAATCTGATCAACAGGCTAATCATGTTATTTTCTTCCAGTGGAGTTACGTCATTAAAGGAAAGTATGTTAGATACATCTCTGCCACTTGTGACGACCAATTCGCCTACCCGAAGAAAGCCAAAAAAGGCTAACGCATATGCCGCACGAAATAGTTTGGCTTCATAAAGGTTGCTGTAAACTGAAGGTAACTTAAAAATCAAACAACTAAAAATTTCGAAGGAAATGGGCTGCCTCGGGTCAGAAGACTTAGGTTTAAGCCTACGAAAGCCTTCCAATACCTTCCTTACCAAAAAATGAGAGGTAGGGTCAGAAACTTCATGCAATTTGCACCTGAAGCTTATTCCTGATAAATATAATTTTGCAGTTTTGGCTGAAAAATTCTTCAGGGACAAGTAGGCAATAAATTCATATACTTGATGAACCAACGGAGGCCATGACTGGCTATAATTAAATTCTTGCCTAAAAGTATCAAATAGCGCAATTCCACGATCATAGGCTTTATGAGTAGCCCATGATATTGACTGATTTAAGAGTCTCTGAGCTTCAGATTTGACATCATGCGATGAAAGTCGGCTGGGATCAAGAGAGGATGACTGTGGGCTTCTGGAGCCAAAACCTTCAGCTTGGACCACTGCTTACGGGAAATAGAATCAGCAATCATGTTACAATGAGAAGAAATGTGCCTGGCTTTAAAAACTATACTAAATCTCATACAACATAAAATAAACTCCCGTACGAGATACATGACCCTCTGCGACCTTGATGACTGCTTGTTCAAAACAGAGACCAATGCCTCATTGTCAATAAAAAAGATTATTTTCTTTCCAGTCAAATGTTTGCCCCATAAAAGTATTGCAAGAAGCACCGGCACCATTTCCAAAAATGTCATGTCTCGAAAAACTGAATCATACTTTCTCCATTGGTAGGGCCACTGGTAGAAGGACCATTCATTATTGAAAAACAACCACAGCCAAGAGATTGAGAGCCTGAGCTATCTGTATAAAGCTTAATGTTATCAGTGCTTACCCAATCACTTTCTTGTATGTATGTTATACCATTGTGACCATCCAGAAAGGAAATCCTCATGTACATATCTTCTTTAACATATTTAGGGAGTCTAAGTTTATGATATGGCTTTTTGACAGTAAGAAGCTGGTCATAAAACCTCCTTAAAAATGCCCGACTACTTCGAATGGCCTTACAAAAAAAACTTAACATGCCTATCAGGGACTCAAATTCCTTGGCTGGGACTTTATTTCTTTGAACCATTCCCAAGAGAATTGACAACAACAAATCAATTTTATGCTTGGGAATTTTGATAGTCATTTTGATAGAATCTATTTCAAAGCCCAAAAATATCATAAGTGTGCAGGGGCCTGCAGATTTTTCCTCCGCTAGTGGGATACCCAGGTCTCTACAAATTTCCTCAAAAGTTTTGACCAAAAGATGACACTGTTGTGATTTTGGAGGGCCAGCAAAAATGAAGTCATCGAGATAATGGTCAAGGGTTTTTTGCCTGGAAATATATGTAACTAGACAGTGCAAAAATGTTGCAAACATCTCAAACAACCTAGAACTCACTTTCAAACCAAGAGGCAAAGCCTTGTCCAGGTAGTATTGACCTTCAAAGACAATGCCTAATAAATGAAAATCTGCCGGGTGCATGGGCAGAAGACGAAATGCCGATTTGATATCTCTCTTAGCCATTAATGCACCTTGACCTAAAGAGAAAACCATATCTGCAACATTGTCAAATTTTGAATATTCAACTGAGCAAAGGTCGTCAGGCAACCCATCGTTGACACTCTTACCTTGAGGGTAGGATAGGTGAGTAATAAGACGCCACCCATTGTCTGACTTGGGAAGCACCCCTATAGGAGATATGTGCAAATTAGAAATTGGAGGCGTGGAAAAGGGGCCCATTATTCTGCCCAAATTAATTTCTTTTAAAAGCTTATCATGCACAATTTCAGGGTTCTCCGTCGCCGATTTCAGATTCGCCGAGTGACAACCCAATCTAGAGCCTTGAAAAGGTAACCTAAACCCCTGTACAAAACCATTCCTTAGACATGTTGCAATTTCAGTATTAGGATATAGAGACAAAAGACTTTCAAGGCGTGCCACTTTAATTGGCGTTGAAGCGAGGGCCCATAAATCTGTTGGAACTGGCTGTTCTGGGACGAAAAGTAGGTGCCCGAGCCGCAAACCCCTGGGAAGCAGAAGGTCTAAATTGCGAAGGGCTGAAAGTGGCCCCTACGGTAGGTGGCTTTCCATTACAAGAAACCTGGGAATGGTCACCAAAGCATTTAAGACATTTATGGAGATATTGACAGGGATTGCGAGTACAAACGCCTTTGTAATTAAAATCAAACACCTACCCAGATTTTTGGAAATGGTGTGCTGGTCTGTCAATAGAGTAGGTTTTGGTGGGGAATGCATATATAGTAACCAAAGATCAGTATCAATGACATCCCATTGCTTAGATGGGTCCCGAGATAGTCGATACCGAAACTGCTCATCATACTGACTCCAACCGTTGCCACCGAAGCGGTTGTGACCAGTACGAATAATACTTAAATACTACAGCAAACTTTGAGTTTTTTCAATATGAGCAGAAAGATAAATGCTCATAAAAATCACAAACAGATCAGTCCATGACTCAATCGACAAATCTGTGCGTTTTTGTTTTTGATTCAGGATTAAATACCCAACAGGGCTAACACGGACAAAAACCATTGGAATTACTTGGGTCAGCCAAAGGCGATTGACGCAAAGACGACAAGTCAATAAATTCTCCATTGACTATTTTTTTCTTTTAATGCATTACTCACATGTTCCCCCAAAGCAGCAGAAATTTCTGGTACGGGAGAAAAATGCGTTATACCTGGCTGTGTAGGAGCTACACTTTGCTCAGCCTCCTGGTTGACAAACACCCCAGCCTGCACACCAGGCCTGGTCACTAAAGGTAACATTGGTACATCCACTTCAGTAGGTAGCTGTACAGGCTGTAAATTCTCAGCCGCTGTAGAGTCAATCACACTGGAAGCAGGAGTTGCTTTAGGAGCCTGAACCCCACGGCGCTTGTCCTGGTTGCGGGTTACCATTCCTGTGTTTTTACGCTTCCTCGACATTGTAAAGGTGAAGCATGAAAATAGAAAAGAAAACCTAACTAGCAAAAACATAGTTAGAAGGATACAAATACGCGCCAAAAAATTTGCAAACGAGCCCCACCCATTTATGCCGATCACGAATTCACTCTTATCGAACCAAAGATTCGCTTAATGACCGCAACAGCCCCAACAAATGGTAGAAGAGTGATTTGCTAAACGATATAGTCATAAATAAAAACCAAAATAAGACATAAAAGGAGCATTTTTCTTAGAATTTGTTGAATTTGTCACTCACATGTAATTTTCTTTGTTTGAGGCGGTGTTTAGAAAGAACACTAAATTGTGAAGATTACCCACGCTCCCACTACCACATTATGAAGAACTGGCCTCCCCGCAATAACCCGTTACTATCCATAACAGATAGCCGTATTTATTGAAGCAAGAATAAATCCCTCCCTTGTAAAATGTTTTTTTGTAAACTTATTTCCATGAATCTAGAAATTAAAAATTCTAAAATGCTATAAAAATGATTCAATTTTTGCATCGATTGTTTGCAAAAATGTTTAGCATTCTACAATCATTAAATAAAAGCTTGTAGCAGGGTTCATTTTTTGAAAGGCTGTTTCTGGTGCTATTTGATATTTGTAACTAAGTATATCGATGTGATACTATTTTGAAGAACGACAGTAAGGGAGCTTATAAGCTTTTACCTAAAACAGTGATCTGTAACGCAAATCCCATTTAAAGATCATAAACATGGACTTAAAACGTATTTGAGCCATTGGAATATGTCTTATAACGATTGTTCAGACATTATAAGAAATAATGAACAAGACTTAACTATTAATTTCTAATTTCCCTCCAGGACTTCCGTACAAACTTCATTATTTCAACTTTAAGGGAGTCTCCTTTTTGATTTGAGCTACCCTAAATAATTAAGGGCAGTTGATACTATTTGCAACTATCTTAATGCTTTTAGGCTGAATCACCATGGTTGCGTTTCTTAGATTAAGATTCTTAAGAATCTAAATAAGATTTTTAAGATGTAGCGTTTTTTTAGATTAAGATTTTTAAGCGGCTTAATAAGAACCTTAAGGTATCTTATGTAGGAAACGAAGATGGTTTTTGCAATGGCTTAAAGCGAGTAGCCTTAGTGACGTCGAATGTTTTCACTCAAAATATTGAAAATCGTTTCTTATGACGTCTTAATAATCTTAATTAGCGGAAATTTTCAACTTATTGTAAAAAACGCACCTCTGGAAGACCTTAATCCGTAATTTCAAATAGTCCGTTGTGTACCTCCAGGGTGGATCGTTACATTAGTCGAGTGGTGTTTCGAATGGTAGAAAT
The DNA here is from genome assembly GCA_948146395.1 of Fragum whitleyi. Classification (NCBI taxonomy): domain Eukaryota; kingdom Metazoa; phylum Mollusca; class Bivalvia; order Cardiida; family Cardiidae; genus Fragum; species Fragum whitleyi. The sequence goes on along the minus strand of OX411551.1, from coordinate 34,282,124 downwards.
TTATCACCATAGATATTTGATCATATAACAACACTAATCTTACTACTGTCATTTGCCAGCTAGTGGAGTATTCCGAAAGATTTCTTTTGTAAAAAATAAACCATACTAGAATGGTAAAGCTTAGTTACTGTTTCATTCTAACAACTATTTTATGGTCTAATTTTGGATATACGGGTAAGCATTTTTTTTTTTCATTTATTTAAGAATTAATTTAAATTGCGTCCATATAGTAGTATTCTAATTGGCTGTATACAGTTAAAAACATCGTGAAATTGACAAGGTGATTGATTTTGGAATGATTAAGGAAGGAAATTGAATGGGTGTGAGGAGCGAGGTTTGAGTGAATTTAATGGAGGTAGTCCAATATCGCAAATTTTGTTAAGGATGATACCTTATGCATACAAGTTCTATATATATTTTCATATTCCTTCAAGAACCTATTAGACTCTTACAATTTGAATTATGTCAGTAAAATCGCGATTTTTCTATATCCATTTTTTTTTTTAATGACGTTGTTGATTCTATATTTTTCAATGGGTTTGAGCGTTTTTGGCGGTTTGAGTGAGTGTTTGGAATAAATGAATGGAGCGTTGAATGAACGATTTAGAAGAGTTTCGATTGCGGAGAATATCGATTTCACGATGTAACTAAGAGTAATTGATTTCATCTTCCATGAAATCAATTTTCCATAATCAGATATTTTGTAAATTTATCTAAAAGAATTCTCAAACTAAACTTACTTACATTTAATAAACATCATGGAATTTACCAGGTGAATTAGTTAGGAATCTAGAGTAAGTTTTGAGTGAAATTAAAGGGAGATAATCCTTTATCGCTAGTTTGTTCAGGATGAACAAAATAAGTCTTGTTCAGAACAAAATTAGCGATATTTATTACCCCCTAAAAATGCATACAAGTTCTATAAATAGTCTTTAATCTATCGAGATTAAAACAATTGGACAATAACAAAGCCTGCGATTCTTCTTCTTAGATTTTAATTTTATCAATTTAGTAAAGCTCAAGGTTTTTTCACTCCACATACCTTTTCAGCCCAATTAGCTCAGTTGGTAGGGCACCGGACCGAATGGGTTCGATTCGCGGACTGGCGCTCTAACAAAACTAGTTGTCTCTCGGGTTAGACGTTGAACCGAGGTACCGTGAGGCGGTGCTTTACACCGAGCACGTTAAAGAACCATGGCGGATCTAAGCTAGTTTCGTTATGTATCCTTGCACTATCCACCGTAACAACTTACCCTCCTCTGGGTGCGTCGCTCATATGGGTATGTGCTACGGTAGCGACGATAAATAAACGGATTCACACACACTCTACCTTTCATGTAGCACAAAATGACACCATTTCGATATTAATAAAATTGCTCTGACATCAAGTCACTTGAGAATACATGTATACAATTAATATCAATTCATTTCTTTGTATGGTTCATGGAATTTATAATTCTTTCATGTTCCATATCATTTATTTAAGAACTGTCTTTATAATATGAACTACGTCGCGGGAGTGAAAGAACCCCGTTAAATATTTTTTTGTATTACACGGGTGTTTTAACACTAGTGGAATAACTATGCAAATGAGCTTAGAGCGAATAGCAACGCTATTTTGTAACCGAGAATATGACATATATATTTTGACGTCAGTTTTAAAGTGCGTTATAAGTTTAGTTGAAATTTGAAATGTTGAATTTTCAAGAATTTCGACGATTTTTCGAAAAAAAATCGGGTCAAACTATACTTAGTTCCAAAAGAAAGTGTGCACTTTTGAATTTTGAATATCTTTGAAAATACACAATCTATCGTCATGAAACGTCGTATGACTATCCTCAAGAGTATGTGCAAACGATATTTGAAAACAAAGATCGCGCGATGAGCAAACATTTTTCTGCTAAATTGAGACACTTGATTTTGCATGTTTTGCATGTGCATCACACGTTAGACGATTAATTGGTTTGGAAATGCTTTCAGTTAAATCTTTACGTCTTTTCTAAGCATAAAATCACATCTGCAATGCAATTGTGCATGATGCTACAGCGTGGATTGACTGCCACTAAACGTCGTTGAACGAAATCGAACCTTGTCAGATTTAGAACGTCATTAAAATCGATTGAGCCTTCATGTTCTATAAGAAATCAATGTCATCATTTTGTAAGGCTTTTAATAAGCAAATTGAGATATCACAGAACGCCATAGCACTATTCAACGACAAGTTACTGGCCTAACCACGTAGGGATGTCTGACGTTGACGTACACGTAACGTCTGCATAAAAATTTAAAAAAAAAAAACGTATGTTTGAGATTGGCTTTGAATGGCTTCTAAAACTCTATATTTCAACATCAACACATAGCTCTTACAAAAGAAAAAGATGTAAGGGAGGTCAAATCTCAATAATTTATGTTCTGCCTGCGCGTATGCAGCATGCGATACTTTATCCCACTCTGATTTGACTTTTAGTTTCAAAAGGTCTTGACTAAAGTATGGTATTATATTTACTCCATAACTTTCCTCCAACTTTGTATAAATCAAGAAAAATGCAAAAGTGAAAGTGCACACTTACTTAAGGAACTCAGTATATAAATAGAATATAAAATGTGTGCTCATAAAATACAGAATTTATTCAACTCGTCATCTAAAACAGCGTCGGGTTTTTTTTTGTTTTTTTTTGTTTTTTTTTTTTTGTTTGTTTTGTTTTTTGTTTTTTTCGTTTATATAGCTGACGAGTTGAATAAATACGTGACCACTCATTCAATATCCTCTATTTACATGTACGTTCGTGACAGGCTTTGACCTCTACTGGTGGCCTGGATCATATCTCATACAAAGGCTCAAAGAGTTTAAAGATTATCCTTTTCGTGGAACAACCCAAATGTTCTTTCTTTTTAAGTTGTGTAAGCTTCATTTCAAGCGTCTGAACATAACCAACGTAGTTTTCAAAGGCCTTTTTACCACTAAAATAATTTGAAGAAGATTAATACATAATCAATTAATACAAAATCATTCTGTTTTCCAAAGCCTTTTAATACCTAAAGTGATTTAAAAAAAAAACTACACGTGTACTTTTAAAATTTACATCATAAAGTTTATGTATACTGAGCGATTTTAAAATCTCAACACAGACAATTTGAAATCTATAGCACAGAAAAATGTGATTTGGTTATCGAAATTTAGCTATAATCGAAAATCCTCAGTTGAATCGACTTTATCTTTGATTGATCTGGCGTGTCGGTATGTTCCTGCATAGCAATCTACTGTTCACTTTTTCTTTGTCATTGTACTTTTCATGGTGATTGATTTCACAAATCAATAGTGTGGAAGGTAATCGATGATAGGCGATTCCAAAACCGTTAAAAGAAATGAAATCAAATGACTCAATTTGAAAAGATTGTACTCTAAATCGAGTATGTCAAAAGGGAAATTGGTCCTTAGAATCGAAACGTCGTTAACCTTTTTTAGACTTACTTTTTTTAATTATCCCATCAATACTTGAACATCTGTAAGGAAGGACCTTGCCAATAAGGAGTTCCAGAAGACTTCCCGTGTTAAAATGAGGTAAGTGTCTTGCTGTAAGCACACCTCAAAATGTCATCTCACTTCTACACGAGATGACGGCTAAGGGGTAAAAAGCGTGAACAGGCTTTGTGTTCCAAAACCGCATTCACATGAACAACGTTAGTGGTTTTGTGAAAGGAATGGAAAAGGGTATAAGTGACGTCCTTTTGGTCAATTAGACGACGTTTTGGTGTCGTCTTTGGACCAAACGTGCTTAAACGCAGAACCGATGATTTGTTTGACCACTTGATTCAATCAACTTCACTCTGAATTATCAATTCCCACAACCGAGTTAGACATTTTTTTCATACAAAACACTAAGTATGTACCATATTCATCTTTTAACCTCTCTTTGCCTTGTTATCATCGATGTAACAGAAATTTAAGTATCTAAAAATTACCGCATTATGTCAATGTTGTATATCTATCTGATATCATAAAAATATCATATGGGATGTTATCAAACGGATATTTGTATAAGAAAAAAGTTAAATGTCACACGGTCTTAAGCACAAACGAGTTATAAACTACACCAAAAATGCTGAAATATTCATACAAAAATTACAGTCTTTGATGTCGTAGTGCCTTCGTTGCAAATGTAAACCAGGTTTATCCTTATCTGGAATCCAGTTAATTAGAGCTCTTACGGGTAACAAATTCCTATCCATGTCGCGAGCATTTAGGAGAGAGTTGTTTTGGCTCTGAACTTTGGGAACAGAAAAATGAACAACCAAAAAACTTTTGTCTTGAATTCCTAAACGCTCGCAATTAAGAAACGATTTGGTTTAGCCTCCAAGTAATGTTGCAAACCATTTTTGCACTGAAAGAATAAACAAATCTGTGTAGTTTATCTAATAAGAGGCATATTATGGCTTGAGACGCTGTTCTAGCTATCATTTTTTACGAATGCTTATCTTATTTTAAGAACTAATATAGCTTTAAAAGAACGTGTAAGGTAAAATTAACCTAGAAGATAAGCCATTTGAAATCTCAAATAAGGTGGAAAAAGAAAGGGTCAAGGATCGCATCTTATATTCAATTTTCTAAAAATATTTTGAATAGAATGAATAAAAAATGCAAATAAGATTCGGACATAAATGTGTTATCTAATATATTCTTTATCTGTGCAACTAAAACAAATCGATTTAATACATGTATGAACAATTTACAGAGTGGATCTATTAGTGAAATACCACGATAATTATTTGGATCCATTTGGGGACCCTGTTTATGTAATGGTGCTATTAAACTGCGACCCGATGTTTCAGGAAAAAACCCTGTTTCAAATATTTTATCAAATAATAATGGCATGAATGGAAAAAATGCACTGAGTTTGTTTATCAATCACAATCAGTATACCGTCTGAACCTGATGATTTATTAGGTATAGAAAATGAAATACTCTCGGAAATTTTATTTTAAGAAATAGGATAATTCAGTTAATTACAATTTCTGTCGACACGGTAATTTTCTATAAATGGGTAGTGTCTAGTCAACATTTTCCAATGATATTATTTTCTTTTTTTTTAAAATGGTTACTTTAAATAGACGAAGATACTTACGTATCGCATTTGCTTTAAATTCTTAAGGTAAACATGTATAGTTCCTTAAAATAAAAACAAATGCGATCTATTTTCTTGTCGATCGCCCATCTCCACTTTATTTTCACGATTTCGTTGTTGTGAAGTTAAAAGTAAACTTCAATCCAATGTCATTCTGGTTATTTATCACAAGGTGAACATAGATTACGACTAGGTTTTGAGTTACTGTCTCTAAAAAACTCCTCAGTCGAGTAATATAAAGTCCAATTTCTAAACCATCAACCCACCCGGATAAAATAAACTACGTCATTAACTACGTCATCGATATACTTCGAGATAATTTGAGAGTCTTGTAAAGTCTATAATACCAACACTTATTTGACAGTCTTTAAATAATATTTTCGTTATATAGACAAATGGATCTTTTTGTTCAGGTTGTCTTGTTAACATTCTTTATATCAATAAAGATTTGTACTGAGTTGGAATGGTACAGCTACTCGGAACTTACTTCGATTATTGGCGCCCATTTAACCACGATATGACTGCATGATTTGTATAGACATAAAATCATATGCCATGATAGAATATATATATATTATATCATTGTCAATGACTTATGTTTACTATCAAAATATATGATAAAACAATCCTACAAGTTTGCAAATACGTTTTTGAATGGTTCGAGTAAGTGTTTCGAATGAATGAACGGAGCGCTGTGTGAGCGATTAAGAATGGTTTTAATTGAGGTAATTGTCAATATCAAGATGTTTTTATCTTTAAACGGCGAAAGGGATCATAAAATCATTTTTTATAAAGACGGACACACCTCCTGGGCTCTATTTGTATGTTAATAACGAAGGATCATCTCGAAATTGAGTCTATCTGATTGATTGTTTGTTTGATTGAATAGTTTTACGCCGCTTTCAACAATCTTCCAGTAGTATCAACTGGCTGGAGCACCTAATAATCGATTCTTGGTATTTTTTTCTAAGCCTCCAGCTGCTATCTCATATAGGTTACGATTATTTATTATTACATAGGTGACGGACAAAAGGTCGGAAAGAATGAGTGTCGCCGTCGGGGGTCGAACCCGGGTAGTCTAGATCGACAGTCCGAAAAGATCTGGTAAACGGGCGTTATGGATTTGCGGACATTTTTTTCCTTTCTTCAATGATGGAATAAAGTGGAGTAAAGATTTTTTTTCCATTTTTTTAAACTCACGGGATGATTTTATGTTTTAAGTAAGGTACTGGGTGAATATATAATGAAAAATAGGAATGAGCACTTACGCCATTGCACCAATCGAACAGGCGAAAGCGCTCGGTTATTGTCACTTGAAACATTCTTCGGAAAACATAGGTTCCTTAAATGTTAGATTTAAAAGGTAAAACTTGTTAGTGAGTAGAGCGTTTAAGAATAGAAAAAATATCAACGCATTTCGGGATTTGTTCACTGTTTCGTAGTTGAGTTGGCAATCTATTAGACTCTTGAAAGGTGTTCTATATATCACTTCAGATTAAATTCATATCAAAACCTTCTTCCAGTAAGAGAAAATATTTGAAAAGCTGCAATTGTTTCGGAAAGAGGGATAAATAGGCAGTGAACAATAAGTTGGTTTAAAATGAAATTTGTTATTTTCAATTGTTAACATTTATCAGGTCCATTGCATCTCAAATAACTTTATTTGAATTTGTTTTCTAGGCGGTCTAATGTGTTACAAAGGCTTTAACATCCTGAGACTTGCTCCTGACTGTAGAACGTGCGGTATAAGAGTTGGCAATTGTAAGTAATTGTTTGTGATCATGTGACTAGAATGATGAAGTACTGTTAAAAAAAAAAACAAAATAAAAAAAATCAAATACGATTTGTTTGAATTCAAAAGTGTATTTCACTGGTATTTTATGATCGAATTGAGTGCACCCTTTGATATTAACCCTTTGCTGCTTAATCCCTGCTTTTTACGTGCCTGTCATTTTATGAATGAGAAAACATTGTGAATAAAGAAGAAATTGCTTCTGACAAGCAATTTCTTCTTTTTCCACACTATTTTCTACCCCACTGGATGGTTATTTTTCAAATTAAATCCACTTTAAATTTTCGTCTGCAAAACCTTTGAATTTGGACAGGTCTAAAATTTTGTAAAACAGGAAAGGGTAAATTATAGTCAAACTTATATTAGGCGACCACGATCGGGACCACCCAAAATTATTCAACGGTCGATTTATTTTGCAATTAAAACATTGACGATGGCAACTTATCAAACTTTAGTGGAGCTGCCTTTTTCAAACTGGATGTTTACAATTATATTCATTTTTTTCTATTTCTATCTCGCTTCAGGTGGTTCATTTCACATTTGCTACAAAGGCTACCATCCTAATGGAATTGTAATGGAAAACGACGTTATGTTTTATTACTGTAATACTGAGTTGTGTAACTATGCAATTATTATCCCGACGTGATCAACAATACATGTATACAGTTAGTTACATCGTGAAATTGACATTCGCCTCAATCAAAACCCTTCTAAATCGCTCACTCAGCGCTCCATTCATTCATTCCGAACACTCACTAAAACACTCATAACGCTCAAACCGATGAAAAATAAAGAATCAACAACGTGATTCAAAATAAATTTGGATAGAAAACAATTGCGATTTAACTGATTTAATTCAAATTGCAAGCGTCTAAGAGGTTCTTGAAGAAATAGGAGACTATGTTTAGAACTTGTGTGCATATTTTATCAAAGACATATCGCAAATTTTGTTCATCCTGAACAAAATTTGTGATATAGGATAACCTGCCATTAAATTCAATCAAAACCCGCTCACACGCTCTTTCAGTTTCATTCCTAAATCATTCCAAATTCATTCACCTTGTCGATTTCACTATGTTATTAACTGTGCTTCCATGAAACGGGAAGGCAGCCAGGACGGGTGAAGCGTACATGGTTTCGAATAAAAAGTAAAATGGTTTCGATGGGTAGCCCAATAGTTCGAAGAAAGTTATTTTTTAGACTATTTTTGATCGCCCAGAGACAAAATGAATCGTCCGAGAAAAAAGAAACAAAGAGCTCAACATTTTGACTCTACATTATCCGACTCCCAATCAGGGTCGTAGTCCTAGACATTGTCACTTGGATGTCCAATGTCTGATCATGTGAGAAGATTAAGATAATGTATAACAACACAAATAAAGTTGTCGTATAAACTCTTTTTTTATTTAAATCATATCACTGAAAGTACTAAAGATGGACGTTTCTGATGGCATTGTGGCGAAAAAGAAGACCTTTTAATTCATCCATAGTTTACGACAGGTATAGTGATTTCATTTACAACATAAAAAAACATGTAAAGAAAATTTCCTCCAAAATAATGGTAATGTACATGTATTATGATTTGAAATAAAAATAGCAATGATATTGTAAATAAAAAATAAATGTAGTAAGTTAAAGGTGCTCATCCGTAATACCACCAAACAATTATGTTATCAAGGAACATATCAAGTCTCGCAAATGTTACTGTAGTTAACTGTTGTTCAATCTCCGTACCCCATGACTTATAAGTTTGCAGGGTTGGAAAATGCTGTGGTGTAGCTCTGAGTGATAGACAGAGTATAAGGCGACACAGAGATGTAAGAAAAACTGATTTATCAAAAGTTTTGAGCGTCATGGAAAGATTCTTGATAAAGATATCGCAAAAGGCATAGTTTTGAAATTAGGGGCACCGTTTTGCCTGTTTGGATTCTTCTCTCTTTTCCCATGAAAAAATGTTGACTTATATCTGCACATTTGTCAGCGTTACGAACCAGTCAGTAAGGCTCAGCGGTAAGTGTCGATTATCCATAAAGTTGAAAAGAAAACACACACATTTTTGTCTGTTTGAATGAATTGATAAGAAACACACTCGAAATTACGAAAAATATCGATATAACATAATTGACGGGAAAATTTATCAAGAAAAAAGAAGAAATGAATGTTACTTTCAGCTCAAATTTGATTCAGATTTTCTATTTAGTTACATAAAATGAACTGCGAGAGAGGGGGAGAAAGTAGGAAGAAACGCGCACCTGTCGTCTGTTTAAGTTTGTCCTTCTATCGCACGCCTAACCTTGTACCACCGTCAACTTCATTAATGCTTTTGTATATTCGATAGTAACAATAAGTGTGTTCTAACAACAAAGTTAACCATGGGTGCTTACATCCCATCAGATTCCATAAATTTTTAGCTCACCTGAACACAAAGTGATCAAGACGAGCTATTGTGATTAATCACCGTCCGTCATTCGTCCAACGTCCGTCCGCCCGTCTGTCCTCTAACAATTTCTTTAAACACCATACTCCTCCTAAGCAACTTGGCCAATCAAAAACTTTGGTTGAAATGGTAATAGAAATGCCAAAAATTGCTGAAAATCTTAGTAAAAATTCTTCTCCTCCTAAACCACTTGGGCAATCAAGATGAAACTTGACAGGGGTGTTCCTTGGGTAAAGTTGTACAAAAGTTGTTAAAAAAGTTTAATTTCATCAAAACAAAAAGTCTGGAAAAGACGGAAAGGCTGAAAAATTGCCGAAAAGTTCTTCTTCTTCTAAACCACTAGACCTATTACGCTGAAACTTTGCATTGTTCCTTGGGTAATTTTCTTTTGAATTTGTTAAAAGAATTAAATTCAATAAAAATTTCTGGTTTCCATGGTAACATAACGGCTGAAAATTGGCCGAAAACTCCCGAAAATCATTGAAAAAAATATTCTCCTCCTAAACCACTCGGCCAATCAAGCTGAAATTTTGCAGGGAAACTCCTTCAAAAGTTGTAACAGGAATTTTATTTCATATATAGCTCTGGTTTCCATTTAAACGGAAAGGTTTAAAATTTGTCGAAAATTGCCGAAAATCCTAGAATAAATTCTTCTAAACCACTACGCCAAACAAGCTAAAACTTTGCACGGATAATTTATGGGTGAAGCTCTAACAAAGATGTTAAAAGAATTTAACTTCGTCAAAGTTTCTGGTTTCCATGGTAACAGAGAGACAGAAAATTGCCGAAAAAAAGTAGAAAAAAATAATCATCTTCTTCTAAACTACTGGGCCAATTAAGGTGAAACTTGGTAGGGATGCTCCTTGGGTGAGGCTCTGTTGGATCATATTTGTAACAAATCATACATGTAACACATTTGTTACGTATATGATCACATTCGCAACAGATAAAGTGTGTTACAATTGTATTTGTCCGAAATGGAGGTTGACATGAGAAGCATATATGTAACAGGTTTAGTTGTCTATTTGTAGTCAAACAATGAACAGCAATAGCAACATCATTATATTCTTTACACTATTGATTTTATTCTCGATTGCAAAACAATAGTAAGCACATCAGAAGGATTGAGACTCACTTGAATCAACCTGAGAGAGAGAGAGAGAGAGAGAGAGAGAGAGAGAGAGAGAGAGAGAGAGAGAGAGAGAGAGAGAGAGAGAGAGAGAGAGAGAGAGAGAGAGAGAGAGAGAGAGAGAGAGAGAGAGAGAGAGAGAGAGACAGAGGGACAGAGAGAGACAGAGGGACAGAGAGAGACAGAGAGAGACAGAGAGAGACAGAGAGAGAGAGAGAGACAGAGAGGGAGAGAGAGGACGTATGAAATAATGATTTTTTGCCTAAGGTACCAGTGCATCTCGAGCGCGTACGTGAGTGTGTCCAGCAACATCCAAAACAGCAAGAAAATTGATCTGCAGATTGGGACTCAAGGCAAAACACACATCATATAGATCAGCCTGCGCATCTGCAGTAGTAGGAGATCAGTGAAAATTGATCATGTCCCGTCTTGATAATGTTTGCGAAGTTGCCAGTTTTGTGGCGTGAAGGTGACAGCCTAGTGGCTTTAAGTTGGCAGACTAGCAGGCATGTGTGGTAGTAATATGTACGGTTTTTAAATCAAAATTGACCTGTGACATATGTGATTTCATGTCACATCAAAAACCGGCATCGATCATATTCGTCACAAAATATGATTTCCGAGTCATATATGTAACACATGTTACATATGTGAATATATATGTAACATGTGTTACATATATGATTTGTTACATATATGATCCAACAAGGCTCTACCAAAGATGTATAAAGGAGTTTATTCAATCAGAAACTCATCATGGTTTCCATGATAATGTAATGTCAAAATTTGCCGAAATACAATCGAAAACTAGAGCTGCTTAAGAAACTACTTTGTTCCACAGGCCTGAATCTACTGATATGATGAGAATTTCAGTGAATGAATTGGATAATTAATTAATTAATTAATTAATTAATTCAAGTAAATAAGTGTTTTGAGGTATCACATGCTGAAATATTTCTGCGAAGAAAAAATCAAGATTGATTAATTACATATAGAAAATTGACCTCCCGCTTTTCACTACATAATATTCATCCAACCACAGTAGTTTTTGAGGAGAAGATTTTTTAAAGAAAAAGTTTACGACCGGGCGCACTGAGGCACGGATGCACGACGGACACAGCGCCCCAGATGCCTTCGGGCTTTGGAGCTAAAAATCATCTTCTCCTAAACCAATAGGCCAATCAATCTTAAACTCAACAGGGTTGTTCTTAGAGTGTAGGTCTACTGAAGTTGTCAAAAGAATTCAATTCCGTCAATTACTCTGGTGGCCATGGTAACAGAAAGGTCCAAAATTTACAAAAAATAAAATAAAATAAAAGTCAAATCGGACTAGGACGAAATTAAAGTCGGTTTCTTACAAGTCCACCTTAAATGAACATCAAACAATCTCTGGTATTTATAACATGGTTGACAAGTTGACTTACATAGATGAGCGATATAGGACCATCATGGCCCTCTTGTTCACACTGCTAATTGTCTCACAATTTTAAAGTAGCACCAGTATACCACCATCCATTTAGCTGTTTCCTCCCTTAGACTACAAGAAAACACAATAGGTGAATCAACGCCTTGCCATTAAAATGCTTAGGTGGAAGCTGAAAATGTGTGGGATACAACTGGCAACTTTTTAGCTCAACGGACCACGAAGTGCTCAAGTCGAGCTTTTGTGATCGTCCAATGTCCGTCATCAGTCTTCCGCGGCGCGTCGTCAGTCGTGGACATTTTCTTTAAACATATTCTCCTCCTAAACCGGTGGGCCAATCTTCATGAAAGTTGGCAGGGATGTTCTTTGGGTAACATCTACAAAAATGTTGAAATAAATGAAATTCCCCCTTTAACTCTCCCTTAACCTTTAACCAAAAAAAAGACGAAAATAGGAAAATCTTCAAAAATACTCTTCTCTGTAACCGTAAGGCAGAAAGCTTTCATATTTTGTATGTATCATCATCTAGTGGGCCTCTACCAAGTTTGTTTATATATAGACCTTGGGTTCATATTTGGGCTCCAGCCGGGCGCAACCCTTTTTACATAGGAGCAAATAGCTAAATTCTTTTAAAATCTTCTTCTCTGAAACCAGAAGGCAGACAGCTTTGATATTTGGTATGTAGCATCATATAGTTGACCCCTATCAAGTATGTTCTTATCAAGATACTGGGGACATATTTTGGCACCACCCGGGCGCATCTCTTTGTCACCTGAGCACGAAGGGTGAAAATAGAAAAAAAATCTTCATCAATCTTCTTCTCTGAAACTAAAAGGTAGACAGAATTTATTTTAAGTATGTAGCATCATCTAGTGGAAACACTACCTAATTTTTTCGTATCAAGTCCCTGGGTTCACATTTGGGCTGCACCCGGGCGCATCCTTCTTTCATATAGAACCAAGGAGCGTATAAATCTTCAAAATTCTTCTTCTTTGAAACTAGAAGGCAGACGTAAGCTTATTCGCCCACGCTGATATATGCTACAATTTCTTTAGTCATATGTCGAACAAAGTTCAAGTAGGTCGTTATAATATAAGTTCTTATAAGCATAAGCCCTAAAACAATTTTGGTATGGCGAAAAAGTTTCAGCGTATGCCAACGTAAAATTTATACGTTTGTCAAACGCTACTCATACGCTTAGTGCTTTAGAGTTGCGTGAGATGTATGCTACTCAAAAGTCAAGTACGTTTGCCGTTCGTTGACAGATAAGTTTTTTTTTTTTTTTTTTTTTTTTTTTTTTTTTTTTTTTAGCTTTATTTTCCACGTCAATTGGTTACGCAAGGGTCGTGGGCATCCCTCAACGCACCTTACAAATCCGTATTAGTAACATTTGTTAGTACATAACATTTGAAAGAAAATCAAACATGTTGTTGTTGTTGTTGTTGTTGTTGTTTACAAATGTCTACTCTACCTCATGTGGAACAGTATAACTCGAATACGCTTTTGTGACTCGCGAGTACAGTACATTTGTATATAATCGGCGAGTCACAACAGCGAATTTTACTTATAAGTTATGGCGATTTATTTGCAAAACATTAGATATATTACTATTTTTTGAAAACGGACGAATACGAATTATGAATACCAGGGATATCTGTATCACCATAGATTTATTGTTATGCTGGGAGACCAAAAAACACGCAACTACAGCTTCAAGTAAGATGCAGTTGCTTAACTCAGTTCCCCCAGCGAATATTTGTTTTGAAAAAGGATTCTTTATTACCCTTTTGCGCACACAGATATCGCATCCACAGCTTGAATAAAACAGTGTATACCACATCCGGGTCGCATGCCACAGTCCGTGGCCGAAATTTTAATTTTAGTGTTTATATTGGTTGAGTAGGTTAAAAACATTTAGATATCAAAAAAACATTTCGATGAAATATATTTCTATTACATATTTTTTCATTTAGAAGGCATTTTAGAAGGACGCATGAACATATTTGTTTTAAATGAGTCATTTAATTGTTTAACGTGTAAATAAAGCTATTTTATGTAAGAGTGTATATGTGTGAATAGGGTGAGAAAACGATAGAATTTTTTGAATTGTATGGTGCAGTGCTTGCTTGTGTATTTAACTTGTTCTTAGCTTTTGTTGACTATCTATTATAATTGTTTACTTTATTTTGGTGGGGTTTTTTTTCATTATTATTGTTTTTTTAACTTATAATGAAGTAGGTAGTTTTTTCCTCTGTTACTTAAGGGAGATTTTGAACGATGAAATCTACAATTGTCGCGTCATTTTCATAGGACTTTGAGGCTTTCATAATATTCAGATTGAAAATAAGGCTTTCCTTAAGACCCCATATCGAGGGTTTGAAAGACTTATTTCTACATCGGTAGATGTACTTCTTAACTTCTAGAAATAATCTGTCTAGTTTAAGATTTTTACACTGAGAGCCGAGAAGAAAACTTAATTTATTAATGCTAAATGTTGGATTTAAGTCTTTTATAAGTCTTGAAATAGTATTTATGACGGGCTGCACGTGATTACATTCGTAAAAAAGATGCGTAAGTGTCTCTTCATCTGTTTTGCAAAAAGAACATAAATTGCTCTCAGATATGTTCATTTTGAAAAGGAGGGAGTTTGTAGCAAGGATTCTATGTGTTAGCCTAGTTTGGAACCATCTTGTATATGTATCACTCGTGCATTGAAATACGTCAATATATGTCTTTTTCCAATTGATAATTTCGTTATGAAAAAGAGTGTTCCAATGATTTTGGCTAGTAGGTATGTCGTTATTGTGCGTAAGTATTTTGTATATCGCATTCGAGCCCTTACAGGTTAGAATTGTGTAGAAAAAACAGTTAATATTCGGATTGTGGTAACCGATAAGTGATCTGCCATTAAGTGAAATGTTTTGCTTTAAGAACATTGTTCGTATGGAACTAACAATACTATAATATTCCAGGAAATTCAGACTGTTCTTGCAATGTATTTTGATATTTTCCCAGCTTTTAAAGAAACCATTTTCGTCCATTAGATCTTTGACGTATCTTATTCCACAGTTATATAGAGCGGAGTTATAGAAAACATTTGTTCCTATGATAAGATGGTTATTGTAAAATAACGGCATATGTATTAGTTCAAACCAAGACTTAAATTCATATCTAGATGCGTATTTTATGAACGATTCTAAAACGTCTATCCAGAACTTATTTTCCAAAGTCCGGATAAGATTTTCACAGAATTTAATCCCACAGTTTAAAAATTTGTGTACGTCTATTATATTATTAATTAATAAATAACAATCTTTATGTCCCTCAAGCGCGATCTTTTTTAGCCACCCAATTTTCATGCTCATGTCGTAGTTTTTTAAATCTATCATTTTCAAACCTCCCTCATCATAATCCTTAACAAGAATATTCCTCTTTATTTTAGAATTACTTTCCCAAATGAAGTTATATAGTTCATTATTTATATTTTTTATGAGATCGGGTGAGGGAGACGGTAGACTTACGAATAAGTGAGTCAAAAGTGGGACTATAATACTCTTAATTACGGCTATTTTTCCGAGAGGTGTTAATTTTCTTCTTCTCCAGTGTTTCAAAATGTTAACAATGGTATTTCTTTTTGGTTCGAAATTTAAATCGATCATTTTCTTTAGACTAACGTGAAAGAGAATACCTAAAAGTTTAAATTCGGTTTCTCCCCAAGAAAGTTTCCACTTTGTTTTAATTGATCGGGTGCTATATTTCATAGAGCCAATCCAAATAAGTTTCGTTTTACTGAAGTTTACTTTAAGTCCAGATATATGCGAAAAATTTTCTAAGAGTTCTAATGTACTATTTAACGATTTTTCCGTGCCATTTAAGAAAAGCGTCGTATCGTCCGCAAATTGTGAAATTATATATTCTTTGTTTTTTATCCTTATACCTTGTATTCCTTTGTTTGATTTAATCTTTAAATTAAGTATTTCAGCACATAGGATAAAAATATAGGACGAGATCGGATCACCTTGACGACAACCTCTTTTTACTCTGAAATAATCCGAAACAAACCCATTTAATTGTACGCAAACATCAGTATTGTATAAGAATAGTTTAATCCATTTTGATACGGATGTTCCGAAGTTAAAAAATGCCAACGTTTTTTCAATAAATTTGAATGATATTGAATCAAAAGCCTTCTCGAAATCAATTAACATTAAGAGACCAGGAATGTTGTTTTCTTCGCAATATTGCATGATGTCATACACTAGTCTTGTATTTTCTCCAATAAATCTATTTTTTAGAAAACCTGTTTGTTCATGTGAAATAATTGTATCTAAAATAGTTTTGATTCTGTTAGCAATGCTTCCAGATGCGAGTTTATATAAAACATTTAGAAGTGTTATCGGTCTTAGATTTTTTAAAAAATGTTTTGGCTTGTTTTCTTTTGGTATACATATAATATTTCCTAATTTAATATTTGGCGAAAAGGAATCTGTATTAAATGCGTGGTTTAAAGCTCTAACAACAAAATGACCTATTTTGCCCCAAAATACTTTGAAAAAGTTTGTTGAAAATCCATCGGGTCCAGGGCTTTTATCATTTTTCATATTTTTTAAAGTTTCAGTTACTTCCGGGTACTTGAGTTGTCCTTCGATGCTTTGTTTCTGATTTTCGTTGAGTTTTGAAGCTTTACTATCTTTTAGTTCCTCTTCTAAATTAAAGTTATAATCATTTTTCTCAGCGTATAAATTTTCGTAAAAAGACTTAGCTTCTTCTAAAATATGTTTTTGAACATAAATATGCGAACCATCCTCTTTTTCTAAAAAGGGAATAGAGTTAGAGGCAACATGTTGTTGTTCCAAACTGCAGAAGAATTTTGTAATATGTTCCCCATTGTCTATCCAGTTAGCCCTTGCTCTGATAAAATGTCCTTTTAATTTTTCGTTACGTATGGTCTCTAACTCGGCTTGAAGGTTGAATAGTCTTTCTTTGTTGGTTTCGTTTAAATTCGATTCTATTTTTTTAATGTCGGATTGGATCTGAAGTTCTCTAAGATTTGTTGATTTTTTCTTGTGGCTGCTAAATGATATAGTTTCTCCTCTAATTTCCATAAGGAGTGTTTCCAAAAAAAGTTGATCATCAACGATAAATTGTAAATCACTGCGAGGAATATTTATTACTTCATCGTAGTTGTATATTGGTAGACAATATTGCTTAATAGTATCTTCTATTTTATTGTTTATACGTCTTACATATTGTAAATCATTTAATAAAGAATTATTAAATTTCCAAAAGCCTTTTCCATGGGTCAGTGTTTCAAATTGAAATTCAAGAAGCACTAATGAATGGTCGGATCTATAGCTTATGTCAATATCACAAAAACGGAGAAAATGTGTTAAGTTCTGCGTAATAAGAAAAAAATCCAGTCTTCCTCTCTGAAATGGTGTAAATCTCTTCCATGTATATTTTCTAGTGTCACCATTTAAATGTCGAAATGAGTCTATCAAATTTCTGTTTTGTATTTCCGAAAGCAGTAGTTTTCTAGAGTTTATGTTATGGTCCACATACTTATAGTTTTCATAGTCAATGATGGGATTTAAAACCAAATTAAAATCACCACAAATTATATAATTATTTGTGGTATGAAAAGAGTCAATTTTATTGAACATGTTCTCAAAAAAGGCTACGTTATCGGAATTCGGGGCATAAATGTTTATCAGTATAAATGTGTTATTTGAAAAGTTAAGGTCGAGAGCAATAAATTGCCCATGGGTATCACGTTTGCAGGAGGAAATTTGTATATCAAGATTTTTCTTAAATAAAATAGCTACGCCTTTTGAATTATGGTTACCATGGCTGAAATAACATTTACCTTCCCACTCTGAGGAAATACTGTTTTCAATGTCTTCAATGAAATGAGTTTCCTGTAGACACAGAATATCTATTTTCTTTTCTTTGAAGAGATTAAACATATCAATGCGTTTCTTTTTATTGTTCAATCCACGACAATTGTATGTACAGATTTTAAGATTGCCCATTACTATATTCTATCAATATGTAAACAAACTGATAAATCATTATTTTCTTAAAATGTTCAAGTACCTCCCTCAAGATAAAAGCGAAATAATAGACTTTGTGTTTAACATTTGAAGTTTTTTGGTGTGCGATTTGTTTTGTAATAAAAGAGTGAGATGTGTTGTGCATGGGTACTGTAAATGTCGGACGTGGATTTAAATTGGGTAATTTTCTGTTATTTAAAGAATATACGCAGGTTATATAAAAGTTTATTCGGTTTTTCGATTATTGATATTAATAGAATCTTTTTATCGCAAATAAAAAATCATGTGTTTATATAGACGCAAGTTTTGCGGTTTTTTCCCATAAGAATAAAGATGTATGTATAAGTCAATTATGTATTGAACTGTAACAATGTTTGCAATATAAGGGAAATAACTCGCATGATTTCTTTCTAATATGAGCATTATCATATCCGATTTAATGCGGCTACTCATAAATACGGTTCCCGTCTCAGATTATCTGCCAAGCTAATCCTCTCATAACAAGTCAATATCATCTGCGAAATATTTTCGCTTGGCAGATCTATATTTGATTTTTTTAAAAAAAAAATAATATGAAACCGGACCGCCACCTGTAAATTAACAGGCTTGGCCTTCGGTTTAATTCATTGTGGCATCTTCAAAATTAAAAAATACAGATAATTGTTCAAGACTGTCACAAATTTCTGTGAATTATTAAACTTTGGATACACAGTTTTCCTTCAGTATTTTGTTCACATGCAAAAAGAAAATTGTTATTGTTGTCTTTCATTAAAAATTTCCTGATTAATTGGTATTTAGGTGTCTGCAATCTTTCTATTTTTCTTTTGCAATGTTTTTTATTGGTAGTGCGGCCAGGGATTCTCAAATACACATCTTTAGGCTGCGTGGTGCGGCGTAAATATTTTGCTTAACAAGCACGTGTCTCAAGACTTTATTAATGAACTGGCAGAGCGGGGCCCTAGCCGTGACGTAATTTGGCGAGTTAACTTTCAAATATTTGGGTACATTGAAAAGTAGGACGGCAAAAATCGTGAACGCTTGCAAATAACTGTATCTTAAAACCAAAAGGATCCATGTCCTTAGAGAAAGCGAACACATTTCATTGTTGGGTTACCAAAGCCTCGTAACTTCAGCTTGGACAAGCTGAAGTTACGAGGATTTGGTCACCAACCTGTACTTTTCGGTCTCAAGTTAATTATGTCGACTATCTTTAGAAGTAAATAACAAGGATTAAAGGCCGATTTACCTTAACCTTAAATGCATCGACCCGTTACTTTGGCTCCGCCCTGCCAAGGGAAAAATCGTGGATTATTATTAGGTTCTTATTTACATTTCACCTTATTTGGAGATTCACATGTGCAAACCCACTATTTCATTGATTGATTATGAATCGAGGCGTGTGTTTCCTAACAGTACTGTGAAAACAAGCCTTATTTGGAGTGAAAACGTTTGTCTTGTCCGTTATATTTGACCTGGCAGGGGTGTCCCAAACGTTAAGTAATTTGGCTATTTCGCATTTCGAATAGAATTGTCTCGGCCAAAGTTTATCATCAAAAAAACACTTGTTTAAATCTGTATCTTGCTTAACTAAACCTTCTCCAATTGAAACCAGGTTACCAAAACCTCGCAACTGCAGCTTATCCAAGCCAAAGTTGCGATGCATTGGTCCCCCGTTTTATATTTACATTTTATAATATAGAGATACAGGAGAAAAGGATTTCCGTGATATCTATTGAAGTTTTTTACCTGTAAATGAGACCTTGCGGATTAGCTCTCTCCCCGCCATGTCAAAATATAGAAATACATGAATACATATATTTACGCACGTAATAGATTAAGATAGCACCATTGAACACACACATTATGTAATCGCTCATCTGCAACATTCTCCGTGATAGTAACTGAGATTTAAAAAAATTCAGAAAAAATGATTCATAAAACAGAACTATTTTATTTGCGACTAAATATTTTTTGATAAAAAGACGAGTAACATCGTTGATGAGCGATCAAAACATAATTTCCCCAGCTTATATTGACTGTAGCTGCAAGGTTTAGATTTCTTGCACGCGGAGAAGTGAATAACGAAATCTCCGTATAGAAAAAATGGGATAATCTTGAATACTATTTTCCTTGTTGTTTAAGGAACCACAGCTTTCTTGAGAAGATAAGACCATTGTCAGATAAGTGCACTGTTATTACATTAAAAAAGTGAAGAAACGAGTGATGTAATAAATGAAATGAATTCAAATGAATTAAGAGGTAACAGAAAATATACGACTTATGTGAAAAAAAAAAGTTCTGACTAAAGTTGCATTCTTAACAATAAATTACATTACTATTGTTAATACACAGAAATATAAGCAAGCATATAATGTGCATGAATGTATGATTGTCAATCACGTCAGTATACCGCATGGGGGCTACAAACCTCACATCTACAGCCTTATTTTGGCTGTAGTTGCAGAGTTTTGTCGCCCACATTCGACTAGTATCATGGGAAATATTTTATTAAGGTTCTGACACTATTAGCTTGCCTATCTTACAAATGTCGATTTTAAATGACCAAACACTGTCGATATTTTTCATTTACTTTGTAATACAATTTATATAAATTGTAGCTTAAAAACTCTATGAAAATTAGTGTTTACTCTCGAATGAATTCAAATGAATTAACAATATAATTATTATCGTATCTACTTTGTGCTCAGGCATAAGCCTGAAAAATACGACTTATGTTAAAAACGTCGTGACTTAAGTCGCATTCTAAACAATAAATGACATTACTATTGTTAATACACAGAAATAAAAGCGAGCATATAATGTGCATGAATATATAATTGTCAACCACATCAATATACCGTATGGGTGCTACAAACCTCACATCTACAGCCTTATTTTGGCTGTAGTTGCATAGTTTTGTCGCCCACATTCGACTAGTATCATGGGAAATATTTTATTAAGGTTCTGACACTATTAGCTTGCCTATCTTACAAATGTCGATTTTAAATGATCAAACACTGTCAATATTTTTCATGTACTTAGTAATACAATATATGTAAATTGTAGCATAAAAACTTTGTGAAAATTAGTGCTTACTCTCGAGTACCATATTTATATTGTCAAATAGGTCGAACTTGAATCGTTTTTTTGAGTGTGTTCGGCCGAAAACGCTCCCATTAAAAAACCAGGCACTGTCGATCCTGTCGTGAGCGCTTAGCCTGTTGATCAGTTCCGAATTCATACGCGTTACATCATCAGCAATTCTATGTCCAGCCGCTTTCATCTCCTTTCTTTTTCTCATTACTTTAGTTTTTACATCGTTGTTGATCGTTTTAATAATTGTAGGTTTAATTGGATTGGTTTTTGAAGGGATTCTGTGGATGGCCATTATATCTTGTTTGTTTATATCAATACCTTCTGCATTTAAGATAGTTATCACTTTGTTACACAAGATTTCATTTGTTTCCGCGGGTTCTTCCGAAATGTTCATGATTTTGATATTATTTTTACGGGAATATTGTTCGTTGTAGTTGCTCATTTTAATGGTTTGTTGTATTTTCTTCTCATTCTCACAATTTTTCATTTCTACATCGTTTGATAATTTGGTATATTTATCCTCTTGCTTCTTTAGCCGGTCTTTCAATTCATTGTTCTCATATCTTAGATGATTTACTTCGTCTTGTAGTTTTTCACACTTGTCTTTAACTTGCTTTTTAATTTCTTCTTTTAACTTTTTCTCGAGTGATGTTATCACGCTGTTTACCGTTTTGGTTATAAGATCTTCAATGTCAGCCTTTTTTAACATCCCATTTAAGGTATCTTTCATTTCTTTGACATCTTTTGATATAGTTTGTACTTGCTCATGAATCTGATCGCAAGTAGAATTCTGTTCTGTTTCTGTATCATTTAGTTCATCGGCCTTCTTTTGCTTACCCTTACTGGTTTTCTGTACCGAATTTCTGTTTGACATTTTGTTTTACTTTATTTTCTACAAGCGTGTTGACAAAAATAGATCCTTACCGTTATAAGTAATGTTAATTGAGAAAACGATAAAAATCGCTCACCTTGTCATTCTATTTTTAGTCCGTTTGTTCACCAGACAAAGGAAAATAGCAAAAAACAACAAAAAACATCAAAAAACAGGAAAAATTTCACACTTCTAACGACGAAAGTAAATTTCACATAAAATTCCAGATATCCTTTTCGTTTTCACCACTATTCTGCGCTAAGAAGCGTATATATTCTCCAAATTTATCAGAGAGACAAAAACATGACCTCCATCGTCAACAAGGGAGATAACTCAATCAGTTGACAGATAAGTATCATTTTATTTCATGGCAGCAACCGTTTTTGGTCTTTCTTTAGCTCACCTGAGTACAACGTGCTCAGGGAGGACTGTAAGTACCATAAGAACTTGTTATTGGCCTATGAATATGGACCTTGTAGGACCTGACACTCTTTTCACTATGAAATCTTTCAATGAAATCTCTTCAGGACATCTACTAAATCGGCATACCATTTTTAATGAATCTTTGCGAGAAAAAGCCAATAAAGAGAGCGGAGGCGGCGGCGTATTTTCGCCCAATTATCCGCCTGGCCGCGAGTATGTCCGTCATTTATTATATCTCGTAATCGAAAAAGAGTCAACAGTTGTCTTGTTTTTTTTAATTTCCTACGAAGTCCGAAATTAGAATATGTCTTCGCAAGGATTGTTTATTTGATCATCCATTTGGAAAAAGACCGGGTCCTTCAAGTATCAATAGAATCGGGGTCTCGTTAAATTTAAAAAGAAAAAAAAACAACCTTTCTTGTCATCGCGGCTAGTGTTTACAGTTTTCTCCGGATTTTCTTCAGATACACAGAATTATTGAGCTATCATAGGGATCACTGCTTTCGAAAAAGAAAACAATGTATTTGACCTTCCAAATGATTTCTTTAACTTAGAAATAAAACATGAAAGTATTTGCGTTAACGTATACGTACATTTTTGATAGACGGTCTACTAAAACAGCTTGTTCAGGCTGCAGTCAAATGGTCTCACATCGATGATTTAGGTTGCAGAATATTCTTTCTCTCAAATTGATTTGTTGTTTGGGTTTTAACGTCGCTTTCAACATTATTGCAGTTTTCTTTGATTGCTTATCGGTGGTTTATCGAGAAATAACGGTAGATTATCACTTGATAATCTCACCGCAAAAGCAGTGAAATTATCAAAAAATTATACCCTGCTTTGGTGCATTTCATCCTATCTGACGTCATCTATGCGGGGCGAAATAAGTGACGACACAAGGAATGTTGCATAGCAATCACGCGCAAAATGACGCGCTTTACGAAAATTTGTCCTAGAAATGTCACATTTTGTCTCATTTTTGCATTAAAGAAATAGAAAAATCGTTTGTTTTTCGTATAAAATCGATAAATATTTCATTTCGTGAACAACAAAGGCTCTGCCACTCGTGAAAATATCGCTTTTGTTGTTCACTCAATGAAATATAAATCGATCTTATACTGAAACAAACGATTATCCTCTATATATCGCGGTTGCTTGTGCAAATACACATGGATTCCTGTCGTTTATAACACCAGTAAGACCAAAACATT
This sequence comes from Fragum whitleyi, assembly GCA_948146395.1. Classification (NCBI taxonomy): domain Eukaryota; kingdom Metazoa; phylum Mollusca; class Bivalvia; order Cardiida; family Cardiidae; genus Fragum; species Fragum whitleyi. The sequence goes on along the minus strand of OX411551.1, from coordinate 34,258,566 downwards.
TCATCCGAATCCTCAGCTGCCCATTCTTCTCAAGGTAGTGGAACCGTAATAGTTCCGAAACTCATGATCTATTTTAGTATTCTTCTTTTTAAAAAAAAATATGATACAAAATCGGGTTTAAAATAAAGCGAGGAGTTGAAAAGCATACTTTCGAATGAGTTCTTATTTGAATATAGTTCATCCAAGTCACTGTACAATGTATTGTGCATAGTGAAAATTCTGGTCAAGCTAAGCCATTACTTTGCACACATGTGACATTCTTGGAAATCCACATTCCACGCTGTACAACCGTGAGTGTGAAATATGTCTCATAAATCCCAATTTTTCTTTCCTTTTCTGTTCAAATGTTCTCATTTTCTAATTGAGTCCCCTGTCTGACATAATAAGTATTTTGGTCATTGTTCATCACGGGTGAGCCAAATTTTCATGTCCCTACATTTGAATTTTCAGATGAACTTTGCTCTTTCAGAAGGTTTTATCATTTTGACTAACAAACTAAACTAAACGCTTAATGTATGGTCCTTAGAATGTAAACAAAGGAAGTATCAACAGGTATCCTTTTCTCGTGTTTTCATATGGAATATTTCAAATTTTAATTCATACGGTTAATCTTAATGACCATGACAAACATTACTATCCAATATTCATGAATTGTCGCCCCTATGATATAAACATTAAAGAGAGTTGATGACGAACGACGTACGAGGGATATCTAATAATGACACAAAACAACTTACTGAAACTCGATTTGCCCTTACGAGCTCAATAAAGTATGAGCCGAAAGGCCGAAACTGCAGACTAACAGTGCTCTCAATAAGGGCCAAAATCAGGAATTTTTGTAATTCAATGTTGGAATTACAGGATTTTGTTACAAAGTAAGGAATTTTTAAAGCCCCCCTCCCCCACAAACACACACTTTCCTTTTCTTGCACACTTTGTAAATGCTTGTTTCCTTATTAAAAATAAGTTTAAATTTTTCCTCCAAAATCCAGCATTCTGGGAAGTTCTTTACGAATAAACGACTTTGAAGCGTTAAAACGTCTAGCTTTAACTTTAAGCTGTATGTACGAGCTTTGGTTGCAAAATCACCTTTTATTACTATCATTTAATAAATTATGGAAACTGATATGAGAAACTGTGGAGTTTCTATTTGGAATTGGTCCTTTGGTGTATCTTGCGCGTCGGGCCTAGGAAAAAGCTCCTTACTCAAATTTTAGTTACGATATTTTGGCATATTCCGAAAACTGATGATTAATGCTGCTTTATTGTAATCGCACTGTTGTTCCAAGGGTGACGAACGTACTAGGTAGTGTGCAAATAAATGTTCTTAACTTATTTAAAATTGAGCAGAATTATCCGAATAACAGAAGACAAGAAAACCTCATCATTTCAAATCCCTCGTCAGAAATGTTGCTAAAGACACTTTATATGACGTCAATGGGATTCCCCCGTGTTCTCTGAAAATGCCGTTTATAAACGATAGTCGATTGACTTTTCGGAAATCTTTTCCGGTGGCGTCTATTTTCGCTTCGGATTAAATACCCGTAGATCTATTTTAAGACTTTAAGAAAGGGATACTTCGAAAGTTTTTTGGCCAGACATTACGTTTGAACTTACGAATTTTTCCCTGATTTGAATTTCGTTTGTTTCAATAGGCCAATCAAAGGTATTCCTCGCCATATGCATCTGACAAAGAAAGGTGATGACAGAAGCGGTAATGACGCGTCGCTAACCCGACAAGATTGCGTAATCATTCAGCGACAGTGTATTACCCTGCGCATTACACATGACTTGTTTTGGTTTGACTGGCGAGCCTGTCTCAATATATCGATATAGTATCGGAGGGTAGCGTAGATTGGGAAAAGGTTTACCAGTCTAAACATTACGGGAAAACTACTTTTTATGTCGAAAACATTCATGTATTTAGTGGTTAAGCCGCTGAGGGCAGTTTGCACTCATTTTAACTTTGATGCTACCTCAAAATTTTGTATGTTAACTTAAGCCAGCAAAGCTGACGCTTTGCTAGCTAAAAATCATTCTAATCGGTAATACAATTGTACTATTTCATGACTTGCGTTGAGTTTTAAGTCTCTGATATGTACACGAATTCTCAGTCAGACTAATGCGTATATTTTATAAAAGCGAGGTAAAATTTATCGCTAAATTCATCCAATTTGACGAAATAAGTGATATTGTATTTCTTACAGCGATATTCTCTCAAAACTCAATCATCAAAATCATTCAATTTCATCATTCAAAGACCACCCACCTTGTCAATTTCTCGATGGTGTTTACAGTATGTAGACGCCCTAGGTGGGTGAAAAATGTCTCGTGTCTCTATGTCGACCGAGTCGGGGTTCGAACTCTCGACTTAAGATTGACAGCCGAATGCGTTACCGCTGATCTAGCCGAGCCCGACTCTCTTAAATTGAACATTTGGTTTAGAGATCAATCTATTAGCAGACAGGGGATAATAGGAAAAGCTAAAATGTTGCACTGGTAGGGTAAATCTAAAAGCATCTTTCATTGAAACCATAACAACACATTCGACGTTCGATGTTTCCGTGAAATCATTAACTGTAATGGTAGTTTCATTCCCATCAATAACACATCTGGTACCATGAAATGTGGGACGTTAAATGTATGCGGCTTGAGAGTCCTTGGATAGAAAGTGAAATTTAAAGTAAATGGGGGGAAATTGGCTCTATCGAAGCACTATGATTATTTTGGAAAATGGAATCTGTAATCAAGATTGAGAAAAGGATCGATCCTCATCAAGGGGTAGGGTTATTGCAGGACTTAAATGTTTCAGTCTTAGTGATTTTATGGATCAAGAAGAACCAATTCGTCCAGTGGCGACCAAACCTCGAAAATAAATGAGCCTGTGCGTAAGATCTCCAACAATTTCAAATACGCGCAAAGCAAAGACTCTGACCAGTCTGTGCATCCGCATGCGTTTAGTACATAGATAAGGTCTCAAAATGTCTGTAGACCATCAGGTTACTTAATATTTACAGTGTGTGGCTTTCTAGGCTACAATAAGTTTGCACCTCACGAATATTTCAATTTGTTGGAAATGTGACGCACATGCTCAAATTTATCAAAGCTATTTATTTTCGAGGTTTTTGTCGCTCATCGACACCATTCTATTTTTATTTGAACTTGACCTGTGCTTAGTTCAATCTCATTTGGAAGTATTACATTTGCATAGGCGTATCTAGAACTTCGAAATCTCAGAAGGCGACAACTAAAAATATATAGGATAAAGGCGATATGAGGATGGACAAAAGATGGATGCCATCCGTCCGCTCCCTTTTTATGATTTGAGGGTTGGTGAAAAATCAAAACATCGTAACTACAGATTGAATCAGCTGTAGCTTCGATATTGTGATCATTCATTTACGATATATTTCAACAGAGGATTGGCTCTTTTTCAAATTTGCGTATATTGCGTAATAGGAGTTATGCCCTTGTTTTGTCTATGCCGTTGGAATATTTATCGAATAATTACATAAATCTGTATTACATATGTAATATAAAATGCCTTTTCTGTAAATTACTGTATCTTGAAAGAAGCCTTTATAGCATAGATGCACTGAACCGCCTGAAAAAGACAGGAAAAGGGATTTTGTTTGTAATTGGTACATGTATAACGTCGTCTTATAATATCTTTCGGTCATATCGCGGCGTCTAGAGCACCTAAGAAAGATTTTATTTGTGACGGGTTAAACGTCGCCTTAAACGATATTTCGGTCATATCGCAGCTTGAGCACTTAAGAAACTAGAAAGCCATGAATGGCTTGAGTCGCTCCACAGGCTTGAAATTCTTGTAATAGCAGATCAAAGTTTTGACTAGATTTTTAGATACTTAGGGTTCAACTGATGTTGAAAATGATTTTCAAAGTTTCAACTATATAACATATAGTAAAATGACCTCCACCCATAAAATACATATTTTTCATTCAATCACAATAATTTATAACAATGGTATCCATCGATTAGAATCTGAGAAAACTCACTTTTTACCATATTTGGAAATTAGCCACGCCCATTAACTCCATGTTTTTATTGGATCAAAATTTCTTGAACATCTTTGAAAGAAGGTCATTCCTGTGAAGTCTGATTGAAATTCGTCCAGTAGTTCCTGAGGAGAAGATTTTTAAAGAAAAGGTTTACGACCGGACGCACGGACGGACGCAAGACGGACACCACCCCATGACATTAGCCCCAGTGGCTTTCAGCCAGTGGAGCTAAAAATGGTTTGTTGTGGGTTAAACCCAACTCAAAAAATGTTTCGGTTATATCGCTGCGGTAGGAGCACCTAAGAAACACTTTATTTGTGATGGGTTCAACTCTGCTGGGCTAATGATATGTATGTATGAACGATTTTACGTGTGTCCTTTATTTATCATCGCTACCGTTGCACTTGCGTCTTTAAGTGATGCCTCCGAAATCGGTACTTTTTTCGTTGTTACGGTAAAAAGGCAAGGATAAGGTCGACATTCGCCATGGTTCTTTAACATGGAACAAAGGTCGAGCGAAAAGGAATAAAATTCATCGAACTTCAATTTAATTTAAGTGAGTGAGGTTACAGTTAGCAAAATCGTTCATGTGACATACGCATCGATCAAAACTATTCTAAATCGCTCACTCAGCGCTCCATTCGGTCATTCCAAACACTCATTCAAATATTCAAATCATCCAACAATGCTTCGAAATCGTAAAAAAATCGATATCTTTCAGAACTAGAAAATAACCAGATATGGCTTAAAAGAATATCGCTACTACAGTTAACAACATTGTGAAATTGACAAGGTGAATGATTTTGGAAGGATTAAGGAATGAAATTGTATGAGTGTATGGAGCGAGCTTTGAGTGAATTTAAAGGGAGGTAAACCAATATGGCTAATTTTGTTCAAGATGAACAAAAATAGCTATATTTATTACCTCCCTTTAATAAATTGTACGTTATTTCCTATTTGCGTGTCTTCATGGACCAATTAGACACTTAAAAATCCACACAAACCAATTAAAACGTAGAATAATAAGAGCGGTTAGAATTAAATGTTGATCGCTTTGAACGATTTCGAAATGTTTTCTAAAGATTTTTTAACGTTAATGAATGATTTGGAGTGAGTGTTGGGAGTGAATGAATGGAACGCTGAGTGAGCGATTTAGAATGATTTTGATAGTAATGCGTGTCAATTTCATAATGTAATTTACTGTAAGACGAAATAATCGATAATTATTTATCCACTCGAAAACAAGTCAAAACATTTCAAAATTCAAAGTTTCGAAATAATCCTATAATCATTCACTGTTCACCGTAAGTTCAGATAGAAACAAAAGAAAACAAAAAAGAAAAACATGCTAAATGTCATTTAGCTTTTTACGGCAGTATTTGGTGCAAGTAACGAGATTTTCAAAAATGAACAGTCTTAGCATTGAGTATAGATTTCGTGGACAAATAAGTCCCATCCAATTCTACATCGATCAATCAAATCATGAATGATTTAGTTGATTTTATAAATGCACCGATCGTTTAAAATATTTCGTAGCATGTTTGAACGATTTTGTAGCATTTTGAAAAGTTTGATTGAGTGTTCTGAATACATGTGATCGGGCGCTGAGAAAGATTAGGAATGTTTTCGGTCGGATGAGCGTCAATTTCAAGGCTTTACTAATTGCAGCATGTCATTTTTTGTTTTAATTATCCTCTCTTAAGACATCTGATTTTCGCTAGCAGAAATTAATGCTCAGCTCTTTTCATTGAATAGAACACGTATGGGGATGCCGTAATTGGCTTTCCAAGAGGTAATCATACTAATCATAATTATGTAAAAAATACTTACATTCATTTCTTCTAATAGCGCACGATTTGCAATTCTTCAGAATGCTTTTATTTTAATTTATTTTAATGGTGTTTTACGACCCGTCGACAGCAAGGGTCATTTTGGGCACTAACACAGAAAACAGGAGAATGAAGAATTAGAATTAATCGTGAAAAAAATGCTATAAAATGATCGATAAATCAAATATGTATATAGGTTTTCGATAAAAATCTTAAATGAAAAAAAAACGTCCCTTCACGAAAATTGATATCGCATAGAAAACTATAAAACTGACTCGAGCCCTGACGTTAGAATTAAAGTTAACTTAACCCTTTCCTGTTTTACAAAATTTTGGACCTGTCCAAATTCAAAGATTTTGCAGACGAAAATTTAAAGTGGATTTAATTTGAAAAATAACCATTCAGTAGGGTAGAAAATAGTGTGGAAAAAGAAGAAATTGCTTGTCAGAAGCAATTTCTTCTTTTTTTCACAATGTTTTCTCAATCATAAAATCACAGGCACGTAAAAAGCCGTGATTAAACAGCAAAGGGTTGAATGTGCAGAAGTCACTGTGCAGCTAAACGTATATAGTATTTAATAAAGTATATGAATGACTGAAGGTAAAAGAGCTGTCCAAAGTGAACTCGAAGGTACAAAGGCTCTCCCCAGATCGGTAAACACCCATAAACAAGTTCCCCCCCCCCCCCCTTGGAAATTTCGAATAGCTAAGTATGAACAATTAATGTCTATGATGGAATTTGAAGGTGAAGAGGGCTCGAAGAAGTTTAATGATATTATAAAGATCGATCTCTTTTAATAAAACAATGGATTCAATACGAATCAAACACATCTCTGACACTTCTCGAATCAAAGTGTCCAGAACGAATGGGTTGGAAGTCAATGTAGTCTATCAAAATACGTTGGATAGAAAAAAGGGCAATGCAGGGCACGCATTCTCGGGGATCATCCCTGCTGAAAAGCCAGAAATTCGTTAGGCATGAATGGCAAATTCGAAGACGAGCAAAATCACTTCTTCTCGACGAACAGTCCTGTGAATGGGGTACCATTCACCGAGGTTTGGTTTAACAGAGTGAAGGGTTTTTTATGTTTATCTGCATCCCAATTGGACTGCCAACGCAATCGTATGTTATTTGAAATCGAAGATTAAAAATTGGAATGAGGAACTTTAAACCCACAGATTTTAGGGGAAAGTTGATGATTTAGCGCATTAATCAGCCAGCTTATTGCTTTTCTAATGCTTACGGGGCTGGGCAGCCAACAGAAACCCGTTTGAGCAGATCGCAAATAAGATGATTCTCGAATATTTGGTTTATAAATGCCTGAGGAACTGAAAGAGAATCGGAAAAGGTTTTAAATCGATTTTACCTATTTTACCTACATTGTTCCACTAAATTAAGGAAGTGAGGATTCGTCTGGTAAAGGACATTTTAGTATTCTGTCTCCATGAATACATAGAGTATAATCGTTTGTTTGAGTGTAAGATCGATTTATATTTCATTGAGTGAACAACAAAAGCTATATTTACATGAGTGGTGGAGCCACGAGTGAAAATATAGCTTTTGTTGTTCACGAAATGAAATACTAATCGATCTTACTCGAAAAACAAACGATTATTCTATTTCTTTTATACAAAATGAGACAAAATGTGAAATTTCTAGGACATTTTTTCGTAAAGCGCGTCAGTTCATTATGACGTCACTTATTTCGCCCCGCAAAGATGACGTCAGATAGGATGAAATGCACAAAAGCAGGGTATAGGTTTTTGATAATTTCACTGCTTTAGCGGTGAGATTATCAAGTGATAATCTATCGTTATTTCTCGATAAACCAACGAAAAGCATTAAAGAAAGTAAGTTACATCGTGGAATTGACATTCACCTCAATCAAAACCATTCTTACTCATTCCAATTTCTCACTCAAACCATTCAACAACGCTCAAACCCATTGAAAAATATAGAGTCATCAACGTTATTTTAAATAAATTTGAACATAGAAAAATCGTGATTTAACTAACATAAATCAAATTGTAAGCGTCTGATAGATTCTTGGAGAAGTAGGAAGCTACGTCAAGAAGATGTATGCATAATTTATTAAAGGGAGGTAATCAATATCGCAAATTTTGTTTATCCTAAATATATAGGATATGCGATATAGGATTACCTCCCATTAATTCACTCAAAACTCGCTCTACGCACTCATTCAATTTCATTCCTTAATAATTCCAAAATCATTCACCCTGTCAATTTCACGATGTTGTTAACTTTAGCTGCTGAAGCTACAGATTCATCAGTTTTCGAGCCATTCGTAAAGACGGGCTCGAAAGAGGAATATTGCTTTTTCAATTCACCATATTTAAAATGAAATGTTATCCTGTATGTAGAAAACTTTTTATCAGAAACTATACCTAAGCGGAATTTCGCGCATTTCTTTGTCCATAGTGGTGTTACAGGGGTTTTATAATCACCAATGACATCTGTTAAATGAACCAAGGTTAGCAAATTGTTGTTCTGATCTCATTCCGAAAGATGGAATGACCTTTGGCTTTCTTTCAAATAGGTTTTGTATTTTGGGTTAAAAAGAACTTCATGGGTTGGATAAAAATTGTTAAATTTAAGTTTTAGAAGTTATTGAAAGAACAGCTTTTCTCTCCGCAATGCCAGTGAACGTTCATTAGCCTATACAAAGAGGCTATAAACAGGAGCTGTATTATAATGCTACGATAGCAAGACGAAGGCCTTCTAGGTGAATGGAATCAATAATTTGAAGGGTAGAAGCGTTGTGGGTTCGACAATGTCATGTCCGTGGAGACACATAAATAGGAAAGTATGTGGATTTTTCGAGGGAGCTTATTAGATATTGCTTATTTGAAATTGACATCATATCATCTCCCTTTAATTTAAATCAAAACTCGCTCCACACACTCATTGATTAACATTCTATAACATTCCTGGAAGTGAAATCATTAACACTGCATGAACTACTTTTTTTTAAGCAGCTTGGCCCCTGCTCAGACTACTGACATAATACATTGAAGCCTAATCAGGTTCAGGATATCTGCCGAGGGGGCTCAAAACTCATACATTGAAAGGGTTTTTTTTCTTCATAATAATAATTATGGAATTTTGATTAAATATCCGAGTGAGAAAAAAAATATGAGGCTACAAAAGGGTTGGTGATTGGCAACCCTTCCCTCTGGATCCGCCACTGAAGCTTCTGAATAGAAGATTTAAACAAGAGCACCGCAAACGGGTGCCAACGCTCGGCTGTTTGATATTCTTAGGTAAATGCAAATATATATGAACTTGATACCTACAGAAAGGACTTGTCCCAAGCAATGATCATGTGAAATATGAAGGCTCTATGACTTACCATTCAAAAGTTACGACCGAGGTAAATTTTGTAAAAGATATCTTACCTTGACTAGGTTATTTTTTTTAAAACAATTTGACCTTGAAAAATGGCCGTGACCTTGACAAATAATCTTGAACTAGGTACCTACAAAGAGGTCTTGTCCCAAGCAATGATCATGTGAAATATGTAGGCTCTATGATTTACTATCCAAAAATTATGACCAAGATTATTTTTTTAATTGACCTTGAAAAATGACATTGACCTAGCCGGTGACCTTAAACTTGTTACTTACAGAGAGGTCCTATCGCAAGCAATGATCATGTGAAAAAGAAGCTTCTATGACTTACCATTCAAAAGTTATGACAAAGATTTCTTTTTTTTTTTTAAAGAAATTTGACCTTGAAAAAATGACCTTGACCTTGACTTATGACCTTGCTCTTAATACCAACCGAAAGGTCTTGTCTCAAACAATGTCATGTGAAATGTGAAGGCTCTTTGCCTTACCATTCAAAAGTTATGACCAAGGTTAAAGTTTGCCACGCTGATGCCAACGCCAACGCGAACGACATCAAGGTGATCAAAATACCTCGGGTTTTCTTCGAAAACAGCCGAGCTAAAAATGTTGATCAACATGAACTAGGAAAACAACCTAAACGAAATAATCATAAACAATAATATGAATGAGGGAACGAAATATATTCTAGTCCGCTCTTTTTTGTCTTCTGTGACATCGAGGCATTTTCCGAAGTCTCGATATCCGATGACATTGCAGTTTAAACTTAAATCACTCAATCAAGCCTGAGCCTAAGTTGATTTCGAATGCTCATCTCAGGCGATTGGGTGATCACAGACCACACAATTCTTTCAATATGTCCATCTCGATACCCAGTCGATTCCAACAGAATCCCGATCACTGTTTTGACTCTCAGGGTGCTTGCTATTCTGCGTTATTAATGAACTAGCAGGGTGTGGCTTAGCTGTGACGTTATTTGACCAGTTTACTATTCAATAGTTTGGATTCATTCAAAAGTAAGTCCGCAATTACTGTTTGCGCGTGCAAATAACTGTACCCTTAAACCAAAAGTATTGATGTGCTACTGAAAAGTGAATGCACTTCATAGTTTGGTTACCAAACTATCGTAACTTCAGTTTCGACAATATTGGTTATAATCATCTCGGGAGAAAAATAGCGGCAAAAAATAACAGTTAGTAACGAGGTGAAATTGACATTCACCTCAATCAAATCCATTCTGAATTTTTCACTCATCGCTACATTCATTCATTCTAAACACTCACTCTAACTATTCAAAATCCCGCAAAATTACTAAAAAGATAAGATCAACAACTACATTCAAAATAAATATAGCGCGAAAAGTAGTCATATAACTTGTATGCATATTTTATTAAAGGGAAGTAATGAATACCGCTAATTGTGTTCATCCGGAACAAAATTAGCGATATCGGATGACCTCCCTTGAAATTAACTTTAATCTTACTCCTCGCACTCATTTAATTTCGCTCCGAAATCATTGCAAAATCATTTATCTTGTTGATTTCATGACGTTCTTAACTGTATTCCGCTTCAAGGTCATGGCCCGTTAGTAATAGATAATCAAATTTAGTATTTTGAACATTTATCTTCATAAATCTTAATGATCTTTTTTTTAATTATCTATTATAAATGATTCATCATTTTCTTAAAGTCGCTGAATTCAATTCTAAAAAGGAACTGGGGCCCGTTTTACTAATCATTTTATGATCATTGATTGCGTAAGTCAAAAATTAAAGTTGCTTCTAAAATAGTAACTAAATATGGAATTTTGCTATGCAATATCTCATTAGAATCGTCTTCTTAAGACGATTCAAATGAGATATTGCAAGGCAGAATCTAAAAATGAATGAAAACATCAGATACGATTTGTGATTTTGACTTACGATCATTTTTTTCGTAAGACGTTTAGTAAAACGGGCACCTGGATCCCAATCCCAATTTTGATTCACAGCAAATAGATAGATAGATAGATAGATAGATAATCTTTTATTCCTCCAGGTATGAAGAGAACAACACAATAGAACAAACATCAGAGTGACATGTAAACAATACAGACAGGCATATGTACAATTAGAATAATATACATTTATATCGCACGAAGAAAAATGGTTATGCATTTTATTACTTGAACACGCTATTTTGACTTGTGATTGCAATAACAACTACCAGTCAAAATAGCGATTCTATTTTTAAATGTCATTATACGTAAATATATATACAAAGTTAGAAGCCCAAAGGCAATCTTTTTTTATTTATGCCATCGTTGGCGAAACACCAAAGGCACATTTTACGTAGGCCGTGGCTACGATGTTTCGGCCGTCCATCGACGTTACAAAGTAAGCACTTTAACGAAGATAAAGTAACAATTCCTTCAAAAGCTCAATTACTTAGAATTCTTATTTAACATGTCAATTATAATACATGTATGAGCTTTTTGCTAAAATATGGATACATTTTAGAATCTGCTTAAAGCATGCTATACGGTTACTATCATGCATATCAAAAGTAGTACACCCTGATAGAAGTTCAAGAACCTGTAGGCACGGTGAAAGTGCACAAAATTTATTAAAGTTGTCTTCTCCTAGACTTTTCAATAGAACTATCCATAATTGATCCCTTATTGCGTCACGGAAAGAACAAAAGAGTATTAAATGGGTTGATATGCATTCTACAGTTATATTGCATTGAGTACATAGCACTGGGTACTTGTTTGAAAATAATTTTGAAAGTATATAGATTGCACTTTGACAGTATTTCAACTGATCTCTATACGTCCTACTGAAAATCCACAGATTACATGGCGTGAAATTGTTATGTACTAATGTGAATTGCGAAAGACTTTGGCTATTTACTATTGTGGATAAGATATTATTTTTCGTAAACATTTCGATCGAGTAATTGACAATCTTTTTCCAACCATAACTGGAAGGGAAAGTTGCTTCTGATAAGTAATCAAATAAGAATTGTTTCAGTCCATATTTTCCCAAGATACGATAAATATCAGGCATAAAACCGATAACCGAATGCGGGGTTTCCATAAATGATGTTAACCTACCCACAAACATTAGTTTTATTCTTATCCCAGTATCTAATCTGCATAACTGTCCAAAAAATATGAGTTTTCTTTTATCTATGTACGCTTCTAAGGGAAACATTTTTAAGCAGCAATATACAAGCGGTGTAGGTGTGGAACGAGGCATACCCTGTATGTGCTTAATGCATTGTTTATGCGCGCGCTCGAGTGTAAGAAGTTGCGTGTTTGAAAGTGTGTTCCACAGTTCACTACCATATAGGGCCTTTGACAGAACTATTGTTTCATAGACATGTTTTAAGGTTAATAGATGTAAGGTTAACCTATTTATACTACAGTCGTTTAAGCTGAAGAAAGTACTGCGCAATTTGCCACAGCATTGTTGAACAGAAATATTTAATTGTCCGTTTTTCTCATTGAATACACCTAAATGCGAGTATTTGTCTGTTTCTTCGACAATGTTATTACCAAGGCACCATTCTCTTTTAGAATTTGAATAGTCAGATATAGATTCATTATATACAATGACTTTGCATTTAGAAGGATTGTATGTATACAAGTTTTCAATCGAATAATTTAAACATATGTTAATCAATCGTTGAAGCCCATTTTTTGTTAAAGATAAGAGCATCATATCATCAGCAACCGTAGGGCAGCCATATTTAATGCCTCGAAATTGGAAGCAGTCATTACTTTGATCAATATTATTCATGAGATCGTTAATGTATATTAGGTACATCTTAGAACTTATTATTTGACTTTGTCTGGCTCCCTTTTCTATAGGGAACCATGCAGAATATATACCGTCTGTACGGACACAACTGAATACATCTGTGAGCAAATTTTCGATAATGCTAATTACTGATTTATCGATATTCGTTTTAGATAATTTCGATAAAAGTAAGCAATGATTAACATTGTCGAATGCTTGCTTTACGTCTATATAACATGCATATAGTTTCGAATTATTTTCAGCGGCGTAATAAACTGATTCTCGTGCCATAAATGAGGTGAACGTACAATTTAGTTTTTCTTGAAATCCACCCTGTAATTTGTTAAACGATAGATCATTATTAATACTATTTAGTATAAGTTTCTCGTACAATTTTAGTAAGGATGAGCAAAGCGATATTGCCCGATAAGAATCAGGGTCGCTTTTCTTTTTATTATTTCCCTTGTATAGAGTCGTAATTACCCCCCTTTTCAGATCAACTGGGCAGTAGCGAAACTTTGCCATAGCATTAAAGAGATTTGTGATAACCGATAATAATCGGTCTCCACCAAAAATAATATGCTCGTAGTAAATGCCGTCATAACCACATGCTTTATTTCTTTTGCATGATTTAAGAGCTAATGAAATATCATTATTGTTGAAAATAAGTTTATTATCATTATCATTATTATTATTATTATTATTATTATTATTATAACTATTTTTATTTTGCGATTCGGGGACGGTATGTATACTTTCACTTATCTTAGTCTCTAAGGGATTGTTGGACGAATATAAATCAGTAAAGTAATTCATCCAACCAGAATTGATCGATTCTGGAGAATCACATACGACGTCATTGAAGCACATTTCAAAGGTCGGATTATTTTTTGTTTTACGCCTTTTATTTATCGTTTTCCAGAATGAACAACTATCTGTTTCTGCGAACATGTCGATTTCTTCCTCTACTTTTCTTAAATGAGACTTAACGGCACGTCGATGAAATTTGCGAAAATCGCGTTTTGCTAGTTTATACCATAAGAATGTGTTGTTATCACGTGGCTTATTTTCTGCTAACCACCGTGTTCGTAGAACTCGCATGTTTTTGTGTAAATTTGTAAGTTCCGCGGTCCAATACGGTTTAATGTGCGGTTTAAATTTTGGTTTCGGTATATATTTCGCATCCGCTTCTTTTATTATGCACACTAGATTACTGTACATTGAGTCAATATCGGGTTTCGAATTGATATTAGTGCAAGATAAAGATTCTAGCGACTGGTTATTTTCTAAATATTGCGTGTATGCACTGATATGCTTTGGCTTTAGTGATTTCCAAAGTATCGTATCATTATAATTACGATTACTATCGGAAAATTGTAATACTAAATTCAAACGACAAGATAGAGGTCGATGTGTCGATACATTGAGTGCATGATCATCATGTATAGTACATCCTTCTACTTTCGTGACTGATCTTGAGTTAATCATTATATAATCTATCATGGTTTCCCTATTACTGTTATATGGGACATTTGTAAATTTAGGACCTCTGCAAAAAGGGAGATAATTTACAGGGATCATATCTAGATTAATAAGGAAATGACAGAGGAATTTACCTCTTGAATCTAATTTTTCTGTCGCAAGAGTATCCCAGGGAGGTAATTCAGTATTGAAATCGCCCATTAAGATAGTTTCACCGAGAGCTTGATAACAATACAAAACATTTTCTATTTCTTCTAAACAGTATTGATATTCGTAAATTGAGTAATTTTTACACGGTAGATAAACCTGAAATATGTAAATGTACTCTCCAGCACTATGTCTTAATTGGATACCAATTATATATCTGCTGTTTGATTGAAGTGGTATTATATCACAGTCTAGTGTCTTTTTCCACATTATAGTTAGACCACCTTTACCAACTTTACGTTTACCAGGCATATCCAAATCAGGATCTGATATAGCGTAATAAGAATACTTTGTATTAATTGAATCAAATAGGTTAATATCACGTCTAAATAACCAATGTTCACTTAGTCCACATATATCTATACGGTATTTTTCTAAGAAGTCACTCAAATAACTACAACTCGACATAATGCCGGTTGCGTTCCAAGTTGTAAAATTAAGACAGCGAGATATACCCATGAAAATAATATGACTGTAAACTATACTTAAGCCAAAAAGAAATTCACTGGAAAATTAATCAACTTCTTGGCGATTATATAGTACATTGTATCTATTATTATTATCAGTATACACATTTTCATCATGCGCGTCATCAGTATATCTGTCACGGTATGTACATTTGTAGATTGTTGGTCTCGTTTTCTTCTTCTTGGAATCCATGGATAACATGTGATGCCCCAAGGCCAGAAGTACTGATCCTCGGTTAAACATTCACTTTTGCCGTCATCCTCGACCGTCAGTTTGACCGAGGCCCTTTGGAATTTATAGTTTCTAAAAATGGACACTCTTTTTACACTTATATTGCGTCCGCTTACATATTGAGCTACATGCGACTCCGTTATGGACGGCACAAATCCACTCACGAAATAATCTTTAGTTTTACGCTTAATATGGCTCTCGAAGTCACTGTAACCAACGTTATCGCCGTCTGTTAGCGTCTCTGACGGTGGTGCGTAGCCTTGTACATATTTCTGTTTGTAGTTCTCGCGTTTACGCTTCATGTTCGCCATTTCTTTATTTATAATAGCGAAATTTACTTTGCGTCCAATGTATGTTTTACCTTTTGATTTATGTGGGAAATATCGTTCATTGTTTAATTTGGATCGTTGTGAAGAATTACGCACTGTGACCACTGTTGGTATTTTCATGTTACCGAACATAGAATCACCTTCCATCTCATCTTCAGCTATAACGTGATCGTTCACTGTATCGGGATCGTGCGTGATCGCGGGACGTTCACAATTGCTCTCCATGTTTAAGTTCGATAGGTCTTCGTCTGGGATTACATTTACGTTACAATTTTCTGTTAGATTTAAGATAAAGTCGTCCGCGATGGGCTCTGTATCTGTAGAATTTAGTTCATTTGGCACTTTGATTTCATTGTCCGTGTACCCATGTTTTGAGACGATTTCTGAGACAGTATTTTGTAAAATCGTTACACTAGAACAAATAAGATTCATTTCATCTCTAAGTTTTTGTATATCAGAAGTTAGAGATGAAGATAGCGCTTCATTTTGTGTGAAGTGTAGATCAACAATGGATCTTAACGTCGTCACTTCAACGTTGATTTTGTCCGTTGTCGTCGCCATCTGGTCACGCACCGCTGTAACATGGCTCTCAGACGAATCTTCTAATGCTTTTCTTGCATTTTCTGACGTAATCTGTCTTTGTTTAATTAAGAGGATGTCTGCTTTTAGGCTATTTACTGTATCTTTGAGTATATTCAACTCTGTTTTACAATTACACTGTTGGTCTACCATTTGTATATTTGTTGTTTGATTAGAGGAGGTAGAACGATTTGTTTTCTTGGAAACACTTATTAGATCTTTAATTGATGACATATTTCCTCCGTCAATTGCAGTTAATAGATTGTGGACATCGGAAGCCAGTTTAACAGCTAAACTATCGCCGTTTTTGGATCTTGTAATGACACGACGTTTAAGTTCACAGTTGGTTCCAAACGGAAAGTCGTCTGAACTACGGATTGTCTCGAATAGAAAAATTCTAGCATGTTCAAGTTTTTCTACACTGTAGTTGTAATCCAGAAGGAGTTGGTCGATAAACATGTCTCCTGGATAGTTTTTTACCAAGTTTTCTAGGCGGTTAAATTCTATAAGATCTGAATGGTTAACGTCATTGCTGACGCCACTATTTGTACTTTCAATCGAGGGTAAGATTCGATTAGAGTTGAGCATCGGAGATATTTCCATTGTATTATTTAGTATTGGTATTTTCACACCGGTATTTTCATCAATGGTTAAACATTGAATTTGATCGTCGTTCACTGAACTATCATTCATTATAACACAGTTGTACAGTTAGTTTTAGTAATTTCAATACAGTAACTGTATAATTAACACAGTATTATAGTTCCGTTATTGTTCAATATAACTAACTACTCAGAATACTCGGTGAAGTTCAGTCATTATAAGATGACACGTGTGTGAAACTACTTAAATGTTTAAAAGTCTCAATTTATGTCATATCTACATTAATCTAGGCATAGGCCTACTTATGAAGCCTCTATAATAGTAGAGTTTGGAAGGAAAAAGTATCTTCCATTTTTTGCATATTGAAAAACCAAGATGAGAAAGCGAAAGATAACTTTTACTGTTTTTTTTTTTTGTTTTTTTTTTATTACTGTTATTGTTTTTTGTTGTTTTTTCCTTTTGTCTAAATTGAAACTTCGTGGTTAGGCTTATTTAAATAATTATTTGGAAAACTGTCCGTCTATGGACAAAAAGCATTAAAAGGAGAATAAATATCTTCACTTGAGAATGAAAAAAAAAAGAGAAACGTTTTATGATTCTGGCCCTGTTGTACACTAGATGGCACGAGATAAAGCCTTTTAGAATAAATGACAATGCTTGAACTAACTCTCAATAACCCTTGATGACAATTAAGTCATTTCGTGTCAACCATCCAAGCGAATTATAACGTTATTTTCTATTTTTTTAACCATGGAAGTATCGAGAGACATCACAACCCTTTTAGAAATAACAAAAAAAGGCCTCTCGCATATTTTTCAAAGATTTTGACAAAGCGAAACACCTCAAAAATCGAAATTTCGTTTCAATACCAACCCAATTAGAAGTAAATTCCTTATTTGACATGAAGGCCTTATAAGACATGCCGCCCAAGAAAGAGTATCAAACGAAGAAGGTTTAGAACTATAGCTTTTCGTTTCTTCAGAAATGTTTTCAAAATTATCAAAACAAAAACAAAACAAATAAACAAAAAAACATGTTGCTATATTTGCCAAACAATTCTAATTATAGACTGGTATAGATGGGATTTTCTTACAATACAAGACGATACCATTATTGCATGAAAGGATACTTTGGTGTCGTTTTATTGTAAAATATATACAGAATTGTCAATCGTGAGGGTGCTTATGGCTAATACATAGATCGTTCGCTATAGTCCAACAGCAATAAGACCAGATCTCGGTATCTTGTAATATTCGTATGGCATTATCATTTATGTTCTAAATCAATATAGAAAACGATATATATACATAACTCCAAAAGAAACCCAAACTAAATATAATATTAATTTAAACAATTAAAAAACTTTTTTACGATTTTTTTTTATCTTTCTTTGCCACTAATGGTAGAACAATCAAGTAGACTAAAGTTTTGGATGAAATAATGGTGCTATCCGACACCGTTGTAAAAACGAATACACCTCGCGTGAAAGCCCTGTCAAAAAGTTCAAAAGGATGGATATTGTCATTCCATAATGAATTAGAGTACCCATTTAGCAAGAAAACTCTACTGAAATGCCCACACAATAATTTGGTATTGAAAAGCTTTGCCTTTTGTCTGACAGATCATTCGTAGCCCTCTGATATTGCACGGTTGGAGAGTGGGTGGTGGGTTGCGTAAGAATTCATCATGTGATCATAGTGAAAAACCTATCTGTCAGAAATAAAATTTAGAAATTAATGCTTACTAACGCTTGAAGAGTTACATTAGAGACGACAATTATCTATCGGCTTACACATCGTCGATTTCCTTAAGAATGTTTGTTTGTTCGAATGTGGTTGTACGCTGTTTTCAAGAATCTTTCAGTTATATCGCAGAGGCTGGAGCGCCTAACAATGGTTTCCCGGTAGTTCTCACGCCAGTACCACTATCACAACCTTTCCTAGCCTCCAGCTATCCCACATTGGTCTACGATTATCGACTCATTGGTGGGAGACAAAAATCGGAAAGAATAAGTGCCACTGTCGGGGATCGAACCCGGACCTCTAGTTTGACAGTCCAGCGCTACCAACTGCACTTTAATGTCGACCCTTTTCAATATCAGCTAATAAAACTTGTTTTGAGTATTTTCTTGCGTCATCATGTCAGCCAGAACTGTCAATCATGAGTGAGCTTATGACAAACAGATCGTTCGCCATAGTCAAACAGTAATAGCCTTGATGTCGGTATCTTGTATACGCAGTAACGAGGAAAGACTACAACACATGTTTTGTTGCACCAGTCTTTGAAATGAAATCGGGAACTTGTTCAAATCAGCTTGAAATATTCTTAAACCACACTTCACGTTAAGGTTCTGGAACGGTATGTGCATCTGCACAGTCTGACCAGAGTCTTCACTTCGCGTTTTGTGGATAAATAACGTCTCGAAGTATCTGTAGATAGTAAGGCTATCTTCTAATTGTACTATCAGTATCAGTAATGCTGCCTTGTTTTATTATCTGGCTTCCATAGATCCAATTTGGGCTGATAAAATTCTTATGTAGAATTTGACGTCAGCAAAAAATGAAAGATTTTGAAATAGTTTATTGTTATTTGCTAAGATGTCTTTCAATGCACTTTTAAGTCTTCAACAAACTTCTATGTATCAGACCAGCGAGCTATGGGGTCACGTTTATTGAGAAAGCGTTGCTACGGAAAGGAAAATGGAAGCAAACTGTCAAAAGATCGGACTGGAAAGGGTATTCAGTATTGACTGGTATCAAAATAAAAGAAAAAAACAAATGAGCCTATGCGTGACATTTCCAACAATTTCAAATGTGCGCAAAGCAAAGACTCCGGTCAGTTTGTGCATCTGCAGAGTCTGACCAGAGTCTTCACTTCGCGTTTTGTGGATAAATAACCTCTCAAAGTATCTGTAGATAGTAAGGCAATCTTCTAATTGTACTTTCAGTTTCTGTCTAGGCTGTTAAATGTTTTCACCTCACGCACATGACGTGTTGTTGGACACGTCGCGCACCGACTTAAATACAATTAAGTCATAAACAGTTAAGTAATTAACAGAATGTATATTTTCAGACGTTCCTTGTGGTGGAGTTCAGTTCATTTCAAAATTATTCTAATTTTCAAGGGAAAATAGATTTTTTTCTTACGTGTATTATTGTTTAATCTAGACTGTTTTCATATATTCATGGTATAATTACCTATGGCATTTTTACCTTTGACATTCTTACATATACCTATGGCATTATTACATGTGGCCCTTTTTACCTTCATTGTAACCACATAACCTTCTTATAGGCACACTTAAAATGCCCTTGCTACATGGCAGAGAGCGTAGAATACACTGTGTTCCGGATCTAATATCAATCAATCTAATATGGAAATTGAAAATCATTCTTCACTTGAATACACATGTAACCACGTGTACCGTTTCTCAGACCTTTTGCGAACGTTTTCAGCTTGAATGAGCCGAACCCAGTCGTTAGTACGTTGGGGCCGTCAACCCTTGGATCCATTCGAGAACCTTCGGCGATTCTACAGAAAAGACCTCGGGAAAGTTCGAGTGATGTTCCGAATGCCCTTGGATCGTGATTTCGATCGGCCAACTCATCCGATATTTGACAAACGTCTTTTGACACCAGACATTTGATATGTAGAGTGAATCTAGACTGACGCAACAAAAAAATAATTTCTAACGGAGTAAAAAGAACATACCTGCGTGTCCTAGAAAAGCTGATAAACCAAATATCAGAATCGAACATTTAAAGAACCTTTTCATATTTTTTTTATTCTTTTATTTTTTTTTATTTATTTTATATATTTTTTAAACGTTTTAAAACGCCTTTTTAATTTGTATAGTCAATGTGTAAATGAATACTTTTTGTATCTATAGTGATATATACCTCTCATATTTTGCTAAATATCACGTTTTAGTTAAATGATTTTATGTCAAAAAAGATGAAAAGACGCGTGTGGTTTAAAAGCCAACCTGATGACCTTGAAGTAAAACGTGAATTCCCTAATGACGTATGCAATCTATTCACAATGGGCTCGTATCTTCACATGCGATTGTACTATTTCATTCGTGAAGTTGACACTAATCTCGATCAAAACCTTTCAAAATCACTTACTCAGCGCTCCAATCATTCAGTTCAAACACTCACTCAAATCATCCAAAAACGCTCCTAAATTGTTCAAAAACGCTTCAAATTCGCCTAGAACTTGAAGTTGAACGTCGATTTCGTATGTGCATGTAATCTGTTCACAAGGGCCCCGTATCTTCACATGCGATTGTACTATTTCATTCGTGAAATTGACACTCATCATGATCAAAACCATCTAAAATCAATCGCTCGGCGCTCAAATCAGTCAGTCCAAACAATCACTCAAATCACCCAAAAGCGCTTCTAAATTTCTCAAATACGCTTCAAAATCGCCTAGATATTATCATCAATTCAATCGAATCGATCAATTGATTGCATGTTTTTTATTGGCAGATTCTTACAAATCAACACCAGACAATAATAAAATGCAACTATTTCATAGATTTGGTTGAAGTGTTTATCATTTTGAACGATTTCGAAGTGTTTTGAACAATTTCGGAGCGTTTTTAATGGTGATTTTTTTTAAATTATTGATTGCAGCGCTTAGCGATTGATTCGAATGGTTTTGATCTAGATGAGTGTCAATAACACGATGTGGCGGTATCTTTTGTCTTTTTCTGACCTATTTATGCATCTCGACGGCATTCCAATCAATCGTTACCCCGGCTGCACGTTGTTTTAGATATTGTACTTTCTCTGTGGGGGATAGCATATTTAACGCGCAATTTCTTTGACTACGTAACGGTCGCCCCTCAACGATTTGCATTTTGTTAAAGGTCCATTACTTTATATTTTACATATAAATAATTTTTAAATTTTTTCATGCGATGACGCCTGCACTGACCTGTCACCTGTAACATCATATCAGGTAGTCTATTTTTAGAAACAATTTGCATACACTTTCATCTGAATTTCTCCGATTTTCTTATAATCAAGCGCTGAAAATGATTGCATGATAAATAGAACAACATGTAAATGTCTTAAAATATCAGTTATCTGGTCTCGACTGCGATAAATTTTCATGACGAGGCTTCTCCCATGTCTCGACCAGATAACAGATACCTGGGCCCGAGGTAATACAACTTTTCTCATCATCAATTCAATATGTTCTCAAATTTCAATTTGATATTACAGCCTTAATTCTGTTTAAATACTCATTTTAATGTATTAACATAAACGTTAATATCAATAAGTTGTTATAAATAACAGTCTTTTAATATTATCTTTTATTTTCATACAATTATTTGAATCTAAAATTTCTCAGTTGAGCCTGAAAAAAGTTTTATAACCTCAGGCCCTGATATCTTTAAACACTAACATTCTCTATATATCGTGGGGGTTTTCATGCCTGAGGTCTATGGGAGAGACCAGCGATCCATTAAATGACTGATGACCCTGACGTCAGATATTATAACGTCATTTGCCCTCAAAACAATTGATCTTTGACATACAAAGAGAAAACAGTTGAATGGCAGTTCTTCATTATCTTTGAGCGAGTATATAGCAGAAACGTCGTTACCAATTCTAAACTTCACCATTAAAGTACTATGAAATGCTTGAAGTTACTTCTTTTAAGGCGGCTGATGTCACGTCACGAAGGTGACTTTAATTGTGACCTGTCGTGCGAAAAGGGACCATCTGGAAAGTGCAAAAGTATCTGAGCAGAATTGAACCTTAACCTTTTCGCTTATTAGACAATCTTCTAAATAACCATAATTTTCGCAACCTGACTACTGTCCTGTGTTCAGGATGACAAAAAAAAATGCAAAAAGAAAAAAGAATACCAGTTATACCAAGATTTCCACCGGTATTCGCATGCAAAGCAAGGTATAATTTGCAAACACTTTCCGTTATTTTGTCATCTTGAACGCGGGGATGGTTTGTCATTTGGAGTTGTCAATCTCTTTTTTACTATCATTATAATTAAACGAAGTTCCTACATGGTACATGCATCTTTTCACATGATGTGTCACATGACACATATTTCTACACCCTCATGCTTCCATTTTACTTTAGATACGAAATGAAGAGGGCCGACAGTTATATTACCTTTTTCTCGATTGTTTTGGTATATGTTCTATTCAGAGGTATATTTTCTTTATTTCTTTTGTGTGCGTATGTTCTTTATTCGTTAATTTAGCTTTTAGTCTTAAAAGACCTGTGTGTACTAAAAGGCAAGCAGTATTTGTTTTTGTTTGTTTGTTTATTTGTGGCTAAACGCCGTTTCGGAGCCGCCGTCATAGCGCAGTTGTAGCGCGTCGGATTATCATTCAAAAGATCTCGGGTCTATCCCTGTCGGCGGCACTGATTCTTTCCGACCATTTGATTCCGACCAATGGGTCGAGAATCGTGGAGCTACTGCCGAGGGCTAGGAAAGGGTGTAATGGTTGTACTGGTGTGTGAGCAATACCAGAAATCTGTTGTTATGTGCTCCCTTTACTTCGATACAACTAAAATATTTTGAACGAGGCGTTGAACCCAATACAAACATAATTACGCCGTTTAACAGTATTGTAGTTACAGTAAGCAACGTATTGAAATCATTTTATTCAAATCCAATCAGATACTTGAAAATCCACACCAACCAAAACAGTCGTGGAATAATTTGATCGATATGAATTAAATGTTGAACGATTTCGAGATGTTTTATAATGATTCCGGAGCGTTTTTGATCGATTTGAGTGAGTGTTTGGAATGAATGAATGGATCGCTGAGGGATCTATTTATAAATTTTGATTGGAGTGATTGTCAATTTCACGAAGTTACTATCTGTACCATGTAGGAACTTCGCAATATTATAACGAAAAAAAGAGATTGATACCGCGCAATGGCAAACCAACCATGGTTTTGATCGGAATGAGTGTCAATTTCATGATGTTACTAACTGTACAAATTGCATTAGATTTACGCATTCAAATGGCGATTTCTCATCTCGTGAACGGTGTCAATAATGATTTCGAAATGCTAAAAGTATCTTGGCTTATTAGGGTGGCTGATAAGTGTATTAGAAACCTCAACAATAGGTTAAAGATACAAAGTCCATAACGAAACTCTAGACTTACAGTGTCAATGGTATACAGTTAACAACATCGTGAAATTGACAAGGTGAATGATTTTGCAATGATTGAGGAATGAAATTGAATGAGTGATACGGAGCGAGTTTTGAGTGAACTTAATGGGAGATAATCCTATATCGCAAATTTTGTTCGGGATGAACAAAATTAGCGATATAGATTACATCCCTTTAATGGAAAAAATGAATATAAGTTCTATACATAGCTTCCTATTTCTCTAAGAACATATAAGACGCTATTTAACAATTTGAATTATGTGTCAGTAAATTGAGATTTTCTCCATTTAAATTTATTTTGTATGGCGTTGCTGACTCTACATGTTTCAATGGGTTTGAGCGTTTTTGAATGGTTTGAGTGAGTGTTCGGAATGAATGAATGAATGGAGCGCTGAGTGAGCGATTTAGAATGGATTTGGTTCAAGTCAATGTCAATTCACGATGTAATTAACTGTACATTAAATTTCTGGATGTCAACGTTTGTATTTCAGAGTAAAGTTGCGATTACAGTCAATATTTTTCAAGCGACCACGTCTATTAAGCGACCACTTTCATTTAGCGACCGTTATCAATTTTTCCCCTTTTTAATCAAAAACTTTTAAAATTAGGTATTGTTGGTCTTGGATATATAATAAATCAACCATATACTACTCAAAGTTTGCTAAGCACCAAAACTTTTTAATACCATACATGTTGATAAACCCATTAGAATCGTCTCCATGAGGCGATTCTTGTGAGTTTTTACAACATAAGATTACAGAAAAATTCCAAATAACATAATTATTCAATCAAATAATGTTTCTATTTCATTGAACAAAACGTGTATTAAGCGACAATTCTGTTTAACGACCGCTCTTTTATAGTCCCAAATGTTGTAGCTTAAAACACGTTTTACTATATGTGACCCGTCACGCGAAAATGGACCATCTGGGAACTTTGTTAAATAAGTATTTGAAAAAGGGTAGGGTTCAGCATAGGTCAACCAGAGGTCTCATTTCATAAATCATTTCACTGGAAGGTAGATTGATCATTCATTAAAAAAATTAAGCACATTGTGAATAGTTTCGACCCTAGTCAGTCTGCGCAATCGTCGCAGTCTGACTAGGTTCGACACTTTACGCACTGCCCAGATGGTCCCTTTTCGCGTGACGGGACACATATATAAGATATGTCATCCCATAAAACCTCATTAATTGCTCTTTCTTGCTAATTCCAACTGCCTTACTCGGAACAATTCTACCCTCTTCAAAAATCAAAGAATTTCAACCGCAAATTCTGTAAAAATTAATTGTGTATGCTTCTAACAATTTTACCCTAATCGACTATTCAAATAGTTGTGCGAAACATTGATTGGTTAAAAAGGCAATTTTATTTATTGTCTTGCTTTCTACTTTATATAGAGACGACGGCTTTGACATGCATTGTGTTTGGGTCGCAAGGCGCATTAGAATTGAAGAAATGCGTGGGCACGTGTGCCAGCAGCTACACCTTTGGTACGTATTCTTTTACAGTAAAGATTATCGTGCAATTGACAAGATCATTGATTAAGGATCTATTTAACCAAATTGAATTGAAGTGGTGATCAAATTTTGAATGATTTCCAAAGGAGGTAAAACATAAACGATAATTTTGTCCGATTAATAATGATGTTTTATTTCCCTTGAAGAAATCTACGTATCTTTCGGATTAGGTGTACTTATGAATAAATCAGACGCATAAAAAATTACAAATAAGTCACATGCATTGCAATTACTTAATCAGAACAGAACAGAACAGAGATAACAATCTTTTATTTTATCAATTCTAGACCATTCCTTACAGAGAATCAAGATCTATCCCTTTGGAAAATAATCGCCCGATAGAATTTATTGTAAGAGACGAAAATGACAATAAAGAATCACAATCTTAAATATTAAATTTATTTTTCTATTTATAAGAAATTGGAAATGTGGCGGTTAGATCTTGTTCGCAGGCGGAAAACCCCCAGGGGAACCTCAGCCTTGCTGGCTGCAGCTAACATGAAATTAAACCAGGAGGACCGAAACCACATGTGGCACCCACCACATGCCCCTACTGCACCTCAACACCCATTGAGGCTATATGCATTGAGGGAACCATGGTCCTCCAACCAACCAACCCACCCACAGTACAAAACCCATGTGGGAGGGGCTCCAAAAACCGCCCAAAAAGTCCAAACCATATTTGGACAGCATGGAGTCTACGTATTCCGAACAGATGATGCTTGCTTATGAGATAAATAAGTAGTAAGGTTGCAAAGTGATTTACATTTGATAGTGCAGTTATCTCACAGTGCATAAATTATATTCCAAATTACATTTTTCCTTACTGACAAGTATATTTTATCTCAGTTTTGCATTCCTAGAGGTTACATTTATTACATAGTCTACAATTTGCCTGTCTTTTGCAGCCATAAAGTAAAATTCATATAGCACCTTTTAAGGAAAACTACAGATACATGTATTTCAATGCTACCTATATCTTTATACCCAAATTATCATAAAACTACTTTTTCAAAGGAGTCTGTTCTGACCATAAGGCTACATTGTTATTGGCGGCAAATCTTATCAACCAATATCGCTACTGATAGGTTTTATGTTTTAGCAGCTGTGATATGACTGTTGAACGTTAAAAGCTGTTTTACTCCTTCA
Organism: Fragum whitleyi; assembly: GCA_948146395.1. Lineage (NCBI taxonomy): Eukaryota > Metazoa > Mollusca > Bivalvia > Cardiida > Cardiidae > Fragum > Fragum whitleyi. The sequence continues at coordinate 34,231,830 of OX411551.1, read as the reverse complement.
AACAAACAGATAAGCACATTTACTTAATTAATATGGTGCCTCTGTTCACTGCTTAAAGGGAATACTGTTCCCCTTTAATTTCATGGGTAACAAAAGAAGCACATGAATAAGCAAAATTTACTGTATTATGACTGGAATAGTTTCATAAAAGCATAAACATCATTTCAAAATCTTAATTAAATCATTGTGATAGGTGAGTCCCGTCTGTCCTTCAAAAAAAAAAAAAAAAAAAAAAAAAACTTTAAATAGTAAAATGGTTTTGGCTCATTTGAAACTAAATGAATAACCAAAACTCAAGAATACTGAAGTGTAGGCACTTTAGTTGGAAAGCTTTGTGTAACTTGACCCATTGAAGTTTTTGCAGCTGATCCATTGTGCTTTAGATGATTCTCCAACCAATGTTGTAAAAGTTAACTGTAGGAAAACCAAATACCTGAAATATACTAATGCATATATTATATACAGAAAAACAATCCATTAAGCCCCGAACAAATCCCATGTATGAAAAATGAAAGCTTTAGTATGACTAAACCACACTAGTATTAATATGTAGAAGAAATAATGAATTGCAGTGAAGTACAATTCAATTTGAATTTTTGATAAGTACCTATGATTGTTTAGCTAATAGTTATGCATGTTTCTAACTTCTATGTTTGATAAAAAGAAAATAGGTGTAGCAGAAGTGAAGCACGTTTTATATATTTATAAGTACATTTTTTAAGAAAGGTTAACAAGTAGCAACCCAAGCAGCTGCTTATGTGCAAGCATGTGATTTCTAACCAAAGCTGGAATTGTTTACATAAGGGGCGAAATCATTGCTCAAAGAGATGGCCTTGGTTGAGAGGTGGGGCAGCGCATTCTATGTCAAGAAGGCGAAAGTTTGATTTGGGAGCATGCTACCAATCTAGGTTTCTTGGTCCCTACATTTGGCTGGAGTACTGGTTTATTTCCAAGAAGCAGAATCAAGACTGGTTAATCTCAATTACAATCTTGTTCCCCTAAATCCCTATTCAGATTACAATTATTGGTTTCCAAACCAATACACAGCTATTGATAATATTTCTATGGAATGTAACTTCAGTCAGTGTGTTTGCCCTCTCTTTTTACCTTTGTTTGTTGGCTGCAGCCAATATGAAATTAAACCAGGAGGGCCGAAACCACATGTGGCACCCACCACATGCCCCTGCTGCACCTCAACACTCATTAAGGTCATATATGCATTGAGGGAATATGGTCCTCCAAACCACCAACCAACCCACAGTACAATACCCATGTGGGAGGGGCTCCAAAAACCGCCCAAAAAGTCCATACCATATTTGGACGGCAAGGAGTCTACGTATTGACCGCAAGCCAGCAAACACTCTAAAGAATACCTTGCCTTCATGAATTTATACATGTATGCCATGACTATGAATACATAAAGTGTAATAATGGAGAGAGGCCATCATACAAATGCCTATTAATACATTGTTAATTCCTAAATTGCTTGAGTCATTTAAGGGAGTTTACTCTAACAGATAAATCACTTTAAAATAAAGCTTCTTCTTTCTTGCTACTATCTCAAACAAAATGTGCAATGAAATTTTAGAAAAATTCACAAAATCTGAAAATGTGACCTCTGACCAACTGTAGCCAAACTATTTATTTTAAGATTCAAAGAAAAACTGCCAGTCCTACTGGCATGTCAGGTAGAAATGATACTGGTGTGATAATACCAACAAGAGGGCAGATAAAATTGAAAAGCAAGTCTAATAATACACAATGTGTTCATCTTTCTCATCTGATAGAATTCAATTTGGTCTGGTTTAAAAGTAATTGAAAGAGCAGTAAGTTCTTAAAATCCCCTTCAGATTTTTTTTTTTTTTTTTTTGAAATATGTTTTGAATGTATATTCTACCTTAATCTTTTAAACAATTATTAAGTTGGTTCATATGATTTATTCAATGACTGAGCACGGTAAACATAGACCATAAAAAAATCCATCAAGGAGGCAAATTTTGATACCTCCCTTGATCTTGGCCTAGCTTTTCAGTCTGTTAATGGCTCTGTCAAGATAAGACCAATGACCCCGTTTTGGTTTGTTTTTTTTTTGTGTGTGTTTTTGCTTGTGCTTTAGTTGAAAGGTATCTATTTATACATACTGCCTGACTACCCTTAGTGGTATTATTGGCAGTGAATTCAATGTCTTGAGGATTTTTGAAAAACCTTACTGTGTAGAGTTTTACTTTACAGAAATGAAGAAAGAAAACGAGAACTAGAATTGTTTTCTTTTCCTGTATAAGCAACTAGTAAATGAAATAAAAAAAATTACCAACTTTTCTAAAATTGCCAACTAGCTTCGTCTTACCATCCTTGAAAAAGTGTTTGTGTCTGCAAGTTGTGCAAATCCGATTGTTAAAATTATCATGTGGACTAACTTTGTTAAAAATAGTTAAGAGAGAGAAGTATTGGGACAAATTCTCTGTCATAGCTCCACACCTTTTTCAATCAGACCCAAAAGTCCAATTAGAAAATCTAGTCAGGATTAGAGTGGCTACCCTAATGCAATTGATTATAGTAAAATAAATTTGTTGAATATTATTTTTTATATATCTTACATTTGAAAACATACCACTGCAATAGAAAATGAAGTAAATATTTTGGTGTTTACTTTTAATCAATGCACACATGGCTATTATTATTAAGATGCACAAATCTAGGAGAAAAGAGGATACGTTCTATTGATATTCTGGTAATTTTTGCAATTATTGGAGACCTATTACGTATTGTACAAGCACTAAATCGATTAAACTGCTTTTACCAGGTCATTTGTAGAAAGAGATAACTTGTAAATCGAAATAACAACCGACCAATAACGAATATTTGCCACTCGTTAGGACACGAAATTCCAAAACCTTCGCCCGTTAAGTTTCATTCCCTTAATTGGATTTGCTCTTCTTGATCAACGGAGTAGGAAAATAATTAGGATAGATAGAGGGCTTTGCTTTCATAAATTACGCTTTTAACGATAATAGCCTGAAATAAGTCCAGCAAAATCATTATCCGAATATAGTTTGTCCGAAGACAACAACACTTCAAACGGGGCCCGTCGAAGCAATTTTATCGCCGAATACGAGTCATTTAGAACCAGCTATGCTTCGTTTTAACCGTACAAAGCTGTATAACTATAAAAACATATATTTTCGCCTAAAATCAAATCGCAAACGTCACTTTATCGCAAAATAAACTAGAATTTTTCGAGGCGGGCAATGCTGTTAAACGGTACTGTGTGAGAATCACTTTCACATGTTTACCAATACGACACCCCACAACCCTCACCCCCGTCATTTTCGCACAATAAATTGGACTATTTGTTAGAAATAGTCTGTTTTATTTCGAAACAAATATGCCTTATACATGTATCTATTGAATCGGAACCGAAAAATATCTATATTTCATGTTTATTTGATTTTTGTCCATGTTGTACACTACTCTGTACCTGGATGTAAATAAAGATGTGTTCTGTTCTGTTCTGTTCTGAGTGATTAAATTGAATGAATGATTGAAGCGCAGAGCGAGTGATTTTGAATGTCTGTTAATTTAACGATGTGGTTAACTGTACATAAATATAGCTGGATGGCATAACCAAAGCATAGTGCTAATCTCGGGTTTAATCAATTAGATGTCAGGGGCCAGGGGCCAGTTTCATAAAAAAATTAAGACGTATTTTTGTCTTGCTGATGACTTTAAAACAGTTACAGCAACAATCACTTGATATAGGTATTATTGATTGGCGATAGGTGATTTTTGTCCTAATTATGTGGTAAGTCATCGGTAAGACAAAAATGTATCTTAAATGTTTTAATGAAACTGCCCCCTGGTTCATCAAAACATTTAACACACATTTTTGTCTTACCGATGACTTACCACACATTAAGGACTAACATCACCTATCGCCAATCAATCAATACCTATGTAAAGTGATTGTTGTTGTTAAAGTTTCGAAAGCCATCAGTAAGGCGAAAATATGTCTTAAATGTCTTGATGAAATTGACCCCAGAGCTACTGAAAGAGAGGGTATTTTGGATATTAGATCAAAGTATTTCGATAAATATAGTGAAAATCTTCTGTTGTTGGTACTCATTGGAGTCGTCTTGACAAGACGATTCCAATGAGCACCCACAACATATGGTTGCATTCAGAAATGAAGATTTTAGGCTGACTTTACTCCCTCTTATCTGTACCTCTGTGATGTGATAGTTAACTTCGAGGCTATCACTAAAATTTTGTTATACGATTGGGCCTAAAATCGTATGGCAAAAAGTCCGAATGGCTTCACCGACACCAAATGAAATAGTTTTTCACCGTTACATAAAACATCATGAAATAAATGCTTTAGTACCTGATCAAAGTTATATATGTTAACGATAAAATTACAATTCAGCAATTAAATGAAAGTTATAAACCAAAAATAAAAAACAATCATGGGATAAGATTCCTTAAAGCACGTCAATTCACACGTTTATTTTATTTACACTGACGTTAAAAAAAGGTTCTGCTGAGATAGCGTAAAGTAGCGGAAAGTATATAATTTGGGTGAGTGTATGGAATGAATGAATGGCTGGAGCGAAGCTCGAATGATTAGGATGGTTTTAATCGATTTTTTTTGTAAATTTACGATGTTAATAACTGTATCAGTAAGTTCATTTCGCTGATTCATAATTCTCGGTCATCCATCGGAAAACGTTTTGAGAAAATATATGTCACCCCGATTTTACCAATGGTAAAAAAACGGTGCTTACCGCGCGAACAGCCCTGAGTTAAGGACGACAAAACGATACAAACAGTTTTCCAATCATAACCCGCTTTGTACGTAAGCAGGCCCGCAAAGCGGGGTATAATTGGCAAACTGTTTTTACTGGTTTGCCATCCTGAACGCAGGGCAGTTCATACTGTTGCGCCGGTCAAGTGACGGGTTACAGAATATCTTACGAAATGTCTTGAAATCGTAAATATCCATTTGTACAGGAGATCAGCCCTTGGTTCAGGATCACAAAACGGTATAAGCAGTTTTCCAATTATGTCCCACTTTGCACGTGTGCGAGGCGGGGTATTTCTGGAAAACTGTTTACACCGTTTCATCGCAGGGTATAACGTGCCACGCCGACACCAGAAGGTTCATGGACACCTGATCGATTTTTTCGATACGGAACTAACGGTGGGGCAAGTTTTTGACTGATTTGTAAACCAAAATAATCATTTCCATTTCAATTTTTAGTATCACTGTCGAGATAAATGGTTCTTCTTTTAGGAAATAAAAGGGGAGGGTAACAACTAAGCAAAATGAGCGAGTTCTAGCCCTAGGAGTGAGTGACTTTGCTCGATTTTTAGGTTTGTCATTATTTTTTTGTCAAACAACCTGACTATTCTTCATTGTTTGTATTTGTCTAAGAGCATTTATGTATCCTCTACACACATTCCAAATTTCTCGGCAAAAGATCCACATGAAGCGAAGATATTCGTACTTTTATTGGCCTGGGTAGTGAAAAATATGATAACTAGACACCCCCTGAATTGTTTTCGATTGGAAATCGACACCAGAATTTGTGATAGGGGGTGTCTTGTTATCATATTTTCCGCAGTATGTCCAGGTATATTATATATCAAAATGAAGCTATTCGTAAGCACAAGCAGTTAGGCAACATAAGACCGCCATAGCTATAGCGGTTTAGCCAAAATATTGTGGAAAAGGGTCATTTTGTACAGAACAAGCAACTGCAAGACGGTTGCATGAAATTGCCCCATATTTTAACGAAGCACAGTCTGAAGTACAATCCAGGTATTGCTACAACCTTAGATATAAAAGTAAGTCTCAAAAGGCTCTTTTGAAACAATCAATTTCCATTTATTTTGTCAACATACATGTCAAACCGGTTTGGTCTGTTTTCAAAATAGATGTAAGGTATGGTGCAACATCAAACCATAAAATTGTGAAATATTTTCTGTGATTTATTTCAAATTATAGTTTTTAAGTTGGAATGCGGAGCAATTCCAACTTAGATTTAACAATACCGCAAAATGAACACAAGATAATTTCATTTCGGGTTTTTTGAGAACACATGTCACGTGAACAGGATGTGTATACACTCCGGCCTATTTTGTATATCTCAACTTGACAAAGACATACAGTTTATTTCATTAAAAGTAATAATGCTGTTCAATTAGACAACTATCACTTCATGTAAATTATTAACACGCTAATTTATGTTTTAAACGATATTTATTGAAATTGCGTACGAATATATTAGTATCACATGTGTGCATTACTATATTTGGAAATCATGTGATAAGTCAAGTCCAATAAGGTCAGCAATTGACAATAGCACTTGCCAATCACGTGATCTGCTTTTTTGGTAATGTCGCGATCTGTTTTCTCGGTATTGTGGCAATAGCACAGACCAATCACGTGATCTGCTTATTTGGAAAGGTCTCGACCTGTTTTTCGTAGAATTATGTTATAGCTTCTTTGAAGGTATAGTTTCTCTTTCTGACCGACCTTATTAGACATTTAACTTTTTACAAGGTGTTATATTGTAAATTTCTGTCTGAGTTACGAAATAAATACCTCTTCTTAAAGTGATGATACACTTTTAAAGTTACCAGATATTTTTGCAACATATTGTCGTTTGGTTTCCGTCATATTGCAGTTATCTACATGAATGTTTCATTGTAAAAACCCAATGCTCATCCAATAAAACCCTTGCCTACGCATCCTTTATTAAGTTATGATTATCTTTGCCCAATTACATTCCATCACCAAGACAGTTTGCCATTTGAAACAAACCAACTAGTTTACCTTGTTTTCTTCACATTCTTACACATAAACACGTTTAAGAGGACCAACCTACAGTTAAGTTACATCGTGAAATTGACATTCATCTCAATTAAAAACATAAAAAATAAGAACATCATGCACATTCAAATTGAATTAAGCAAGAACCAAATCGCGATTTCACTGACATAAATGAAATTTAAAGCGTCTGATTGGTTCTTGACGAATTAGACTGCTATTGATTGAACTTTTATGCATATTTAATCATCCTGAACAAAATAAGCGACATTGGATTCCTTCCCTTAAATTTCACTCAAAACTTGCTCCGCTCACTCATTCAATATCATGCTTAAATCATTCCAAAATCGTTCACCTTATCAATTTCACGATATTATTAACCGTACCCCCAACTCAGAAGTAGATGAGCATATATTGATTTCATCATGTCTGTCTCTCAGTCCATTGACCTTTTGCTCTCCGCTAGATAAACGGAGAAGCAATTGACCTGCATTAACGAAACTTTACACAAAGAAATGCGCTATCGTTTCGGGGTCATAAATGTCACGGTCATCAGTAAATTTTAACAGTTAATAGTTTCCACTCTAACTGAACAACCAATTGACCAAAATCATAAAACTTGACACAAATGTTGTCAATGACCCGAGAAAGTGCCCAATTTTGGAGTCACAAAGGTCGAAATCACAATTGAACTTTGTTCAAAAATTGTCCTGAGATTCCAACTCATGAAGTAAAAGACTTCCCTGCGAAAATAGCTTTTCATCATGGACAAATCACTTGTTGAGGTCCACTTTGTGATACTTCTAATTAAAAATGTAGTTGATAACTCTATTGGAGCAGAAGTTTATTGAAAAACAATATAAAAACTGTTTTGAGTGTGTAAGTATTCGCTTGTGCGTCCATTAGTCGGCTGTATGGTCCGTATCATTTTCTTTCTTTTTTGCTCACCTTACCACAACGTGCTCAAGGCGAGCTTTATGATCACCCTGTTTCCGTCGTTCGTCGTGTGTCGTCAACTTTCTTAGAACTTCTTCTTTTCCTAAACCGCTGGGCCAATTTCAATGAAATTTTGTCAGAATGTTCCCTGGGTGACTCTTTTAAAAATTGTCGCTATATTCTAATTGGCCAATAAATATGAGTATGACAGGGTTGGGCTTATTTTGAGCCCGAGATCTTTGAACGACATCTTTACAAGAATGTTCCTTTGATGACCCTCTTCAAATATTGTTGGCAAAATTTTCATTAGTCCATTAATATGGGCGTGGCAGGGTAGGGCTAATTTTTAGTCTCCCCTGTAATGAATGGGTTGGCAGGGTCTATTATGACTGCTTATAATTCGAATAATGTCCCCTCTTCAACAATTAGGCCTGTATAGCGATTCAGGGGTTTAAGCGTCTCTCGTTGTTGAAATACATTGATTTATATACGCCCGTCAAAAGACGAGACGTATTATGTGATCACCTGTGGTGGGCGGGAGGCGTCAGCTTCGCTAGTAGCTTGAGGTCGCCGTCTCTCGAACGCATTCCAACTTATCAGTACTTTCAGTACTTTGATTTTTAATTCAATGATCTACAATTAATTCATCATTCTGTGAAATTGAAATTGATATATTGCTAAACAACCTTAAAGGTATATAAACAATTAACGTCTTTTTATGTTGTGATAACACACCATACCCTAAAAAGATCTACACGTTTACAAAATTAGAATGACATTTATGACATACGTGTTTATAAAATAAGTCAAAATATATTGCTTGCATAACTACGTTTTGGGGCTGAGTTTACTACCAATGGTTGTAGCACTACCTGGATGGTACTTTAGGCTAGACCTTATTAAAATATGAGCCAATTTTATCCAACAGTCATGCAGATTCTTGTTAAGTTGGAATGCGGAGCAATTCCAACTTAGATTTAACAAAACCGCAAAATGAACACAAGATAATTTCATTTCGGATTTTTTGAGAACACATATCACGTGAACAGGATGTGAATACGCTTCGTCCTATTTTGTATATCTCAACTTGACAAAGACATACAGTTTATTTCATCAAAAAGTAATAATGCTGTACAATTACACAACTATCAATTCATGTATATTATTAACACGATAATCTATGTTTTAAACGATATTTATTGAAAGTTGCGTACGAATATATTAGTATTTACATGTTTGCATTTCTATATTTGGAAATCATGTGATATGTCATGTCCAATAAGATCAGGAATTGACAATATCACTAGCCAATCACGTGATCTGCTTATTTGGTAATGTCGCGATCTGTTTTCTCAGTATTGTGGCAATAGCACAGACCAATCACGTGATCTGCTTATTTGGTAAGGTCGCGACCTGTTTTTCGTAGAATTATGTTGTAGCTCCTTTTAAATGTATAGTTTCTCTTTCTGAACGACTTTATTACACATTTAACTTTTGACAAGGTGTTATATTGTAGATTTCTGTCTAAGCTACGAAATAAAAAACTTTTCATAAAGTGATAATACACTTTTAAAGTTAATAGATATTTTTGCAACATAGTGTCGTTTGTTTTCCGTTATATTGCAGTTATCTACATGAATGTTTCATTGTAAAAACCCAATACTCATCCAATAAAACCCTTGCCACCACATCTTTAATTGAATTATGAATATATTTGCCCAATTGCATTCCATCACCAAGACAATTTACCATTGGAAGCAAACCAACTAGTTCAACTTGTTTTCTTCGCATTCTTACACATCAACACGTTTAAGAGCACCATTATACAGTTAGTTACATCGTGAAATTGACATTCATCTCAATAAAAAACATTCTTAATCGCTCACTCATCGATCATTCATTCCAAACACTCACTCAAACCATTCAAAAACGCTCAAAGTTTTTTTTAAAAAAATAAGATCAACATGTACATTCAAAATGAATTAAGCAAGAACCAAATCGCAATTTCACTGACATAATCGAAATTTAAAGCGTCTTATTGGTTCTTGACGAAATAGAAAGCTATTAATTGAACTTTCATGCATATTTTATATAGGTTTTATATATCGCTGATTTTGTTCAACCTGAACATAATAAGCGACATTGGATTCCCTCCATTAAAGTTCACTCAAAACTCGCTCCGCTAACTCGTTCAACATCATGCCTAAATCATTCCAAAATCGTCCACCTTATCAAATTCACGATGTTATTAACTGTACCCCCAACTCAGAAAAAGAGGTGTCCGTCTCTCAGTCCATTGACCTTTTGCTTTCCGCTAGATAAACGGAGAAGCAATTGACCTGCAATAACGAAACTTTACACAAATATTGCCCATGACCCAAAGAAATGCCCTATTGTTTCGGGGTCATTCATGTCACGGCCATCAGTAAATTTTAACAGATAACAGTTTCCACTCTAACTGAACAACCAATTGACCCAAATCATTAAACTTGAAACAAATGTTGTCAATGACCCGAGAAAGTGCCAAATTTATGGAGTCACAAAGGTCGAAATCACAATTGAACTTCGTCCAAAAATTGTCTTGAGATTTCAACTCATGAAGTAAAAGACTTCCCTGCGAAAATAGCTTTTCATCATGGGCAAATCACTTGTTGAGGTCCACCTTGCGACATTTCTAATTAAAAATGTAATTGGAGCAGAAGTTATTTGAAAAACAATATAAAAAACTATTTTGAGTGTATAAGTGTTCGCCTGTGCGTCCATTAGTTGGCTGTATGGTCCGTATCTTTTTCTTCCTTTTAAGCTCACCTGAGCACAACGTGCTCAAGGGGAGCTTTTATGATCACTTTGACTTTGTCGTCCGTCGTGTGTCCGTCGTGTGTCGTCAACTTTCTTAAAACTTCTTCTTCTTCTAAACCGCTGGGCCAATTTCAATGAAATTCTGCCAGAATGTTCCCTGGTTGACTCTCTTAAAAATTGTCTCTATATTCTAATTGGCCAAAAGAAATGGGTATGGCAGGGAGGGGCTTATTTTGAGCCCAAGATCTTTGAACGACATCTCCTCCTGAACCACTGGGTAGATTTCACTGAAACTTTACAAGAATGTTCCTTTGATGATCCTCTTCATATATTGTTGGCAAAATTTTCATTTGCCCATGAATATGGGCGTGGCAAGGAAGTACTAATTTTGAGTCTCCTCTGTAATGAATGGGTTGACAGGGTCTGTTATGACTGCTTATAATTCGAATAATGTCTTATCTTCAACAATAAGGCAAATTTGAATGAATCTTTGCCAGAAAGTTTCTTTGATAAGATCCACTGGACCAATCGAATTCAGGTGGGCGGTTTAGGGCCATTCTGACCATCTTGTTATCTTTTTTCTTTCATCAGATAAAGGCCTGTATAGCGATTCTCGTTGTTGAAATACATTGTCAAATGACGAGACGTATTATGTGATTACCTGTGGTGGGCGGGAGGCGTCAGCTTCGTTATTAGGTCACCATCTCTATAACGCATTCCAACTTATCAGTACTTTCAGTACTTTGATTTTGTACAAAATGACCATTTTCCACAATGTTTTGGCTATACCGCTATACTTATAACAGTCTTATGTTTTTCAACTGCTTGTGCTCATAAATAGCTTCATTTTGATATATAATATATCTGGACATACTGCTTTTTCTTGGCAACTGAATGCCCTTAAAATTGGGTCGCAAACACTTTACATTAACCTTAAATACCTCATACACCAACCCCTAAATAAGATACCAATTAACTTACGAAACTTATTGCTTGTCTAAGATAGTAAGGTTTACACATTTATGTTCTTTCAAAGTTAAAAATGAGGGATCACCTTCACGTTGCCAATGGTAATGGACTCAAAGCCTACAATAGAGCTCATTTTTGAAAATACACCTGTATTTATTCCGTATTTATTTCCTGTATATATTCTCTCTTTCTAGGTCGATGGGATAATGCCTGGTGCTCTGAGAAGCACGTGGACGACACGTGCAGGAATTTCCTCGATATGTTTTCGACTTGTTATTGTAATAAGGATTTTTGTAATGTGTCCCATTAGGATCGTTACGACCAGCCCTCTTAGATGTTTAACACCAACAATGTTTATATCTGACCTGTCTTAGAAAAAGAGACCACCTAGTACAGCTAGAAACATCATGAAAATGATATTTATTCTATTCCAACCATTCTAAATCGCCCACTCAACGTTTCATATATTCCCAACACCCACTCAAACCATTAAAAGCGCTTCAAAATCGATAGAAAAAAATGTCTTTAGAATCGTTTACAATTCTTCGCAAAATTGTTTAAATCCATCAAATATTTTTTTCTGATTTTGATTTTGAAACGGGGAGCTAAGAAATGCCGTTAACTTCGTCGAATTGGACAAGATTTTAGAAATTGTTTTGCTTTAAAAGCATTCCAAAATCATTTACCTAGTCCTTTTTACGATGTTGTATACTATATGTGACCTGTGTCAGGAAGAGAGACAATCTGGTCAGTGTAGAAAGTGTTGAGGCAAGTTTGACTGAGAGTGTCGTGCAGACTGACTACATTTAGAAACATCGCAAAATTGACAAGTTAGATGATTTTGGAATGACTTTGAAATGAAATTGATTGAGAGTGTGGAACGCGAGCTTTGTATGTTTTTTTTTTTAATTGGTCAAAATTAATGAAAATGTTCATCCTTTTTTCATACAATCTACGTATTTTTCTGATTTTGTGTTTGAATAGTCAAATCAGACCAGTCAATACAGCATACAACATCGTGAAAACGACAAGGTGCATGATTTTGGAAAGAAATTGAATGAGTATGATGAGCGACTCTTGAGTTCTATCTAATGGAGGTAATCCAATGTCAGTAATTTTGTTCTGATTCAGCAATATAAGCGATATTTATTACCTCCCTTTGATAACATATTCATATAGTCCGTTTGACTTCTTTATGAACCAACATTTAGCCAAGTCTTTAAAATGAATCGGCGAAAACTAATTTTTGCTTGGCATATCAATTTTTCAATCTATTAACATGAAAAATAATGTTTCTCAGAAGTTTTGAAAGTAAAACATTAATTTTGTCCGGCTGTTATATATAATATTTATATTTATAAAAAACGGAACAGCGAATTTTCTCTCTAAAATAGTTCTGATTTGCATAGGGGTCGAGTCAGATTTAAACGACTTTAACTGGGCCGTTTTTGTGTAAAAAATCGTGTATTTTTAGCGAATTAATGTTGTTTGTATAATTCACAAGCCAGGGATATTAAAAGAAAATTATAGAAGTCAAAACGGATTATCACCGTGTATCAACGTACACCGGATATAGCGATTAGTGAGTCGAGGGAAATGTCACGGGGTGTTGTACAAGGTGAGCTTTTCTCTCTATTTTTTGTTAAATCACGTAAAACTTTCCTGTAAGCATACACGACAGGCGTTACTGATATAATCATGTAGCTATCAACCCGTATCAAATGATTGGTTAGCATCCATAAGCGGCTACAATTTTAAAAAATACCCCCCTAATCACCGATGATTTCCGTTTGTCCATCGCGAAAATACTGTTTTGACTGAATTTTTAGAGTTTCTCATACTAAAACCCATGATAAATTGCCTAACATAACACAGAAAATCACTAGAAACACTCCTGCCTTTAGTATGAAGTGAATATACCGATAAATTCACATGATGTTTCTTCTCCCGGTGTACGGCCTATAGGGAGATGGTGTACGTCGTATAGCAAATCTCCCGTTAATAGTGTACGGCCTATAGCAAGAAAAAATATTTCTTGAATGGATTGTCTAGCGCTAAATTAAAACATGTTTGATGGATAAAGTTATCTTTTTGTCTTTTGTACATTCGATGAAGCCTTTTTCCCTTACCAATGCAGTTGTCATGACTAATTTAATCTTTACCACAAATGAATACCTGTTTCAGTATAATGTTATAGTCAAACCTTGGTAATTGTGTGCTTTTAAACAGGCTTTAGACAAGTATGATATGTATAAATTGGGATCAGTGAGATCCTCGCTGTCATTTTCTGTCTCGACTTAAAGAGCAAAGAAACTCAGCATTACTGGCATCTCTTTAATCCTTTCCAAATTTTGGATATCAAGATCAGACGAGTCGTACTGTTACTGCTCTTTTATCCCTGACTCAGTTTGAAGATATGATTTTGATTTTAATTGTAGATAGTGACCATTCTTTCGGTGAGAATCATTTTTGTTTTATTTAGAATGTCCCTATAGCTTTTATCAGTTAAAACATGGCCAAGCTTCATTGATATATCCAAAACATGGGCATTGTCCATTTGTTGTCGGTACCGTAGTTGTCGTCGTCGTATGATTAGATAACAAAATTGAAATACGATTTTTTAATCAATTTAATCACGGCCGTTCTTCATGGGTATATCCGAAGCATAGACACTGTCCAATTGTCAGCATCAATGTTGTTGTTAGGTTCACCAGCCGCCGCAGTAAGACTTTTAAAGTAAGCCCCATTCAAACAAATATTAACAATTTTTTAACACGGGTTTTAACGCCGCATTTCGAGGGATCAGCGCCAAACTGTATTAAGTGTCTATACAATATGTAGACACTTAGTATAGTCTTGTGCTGAACCCTCGATTTATATATATTTCAGTCATGTGGCGGCGACTGGAGTACTCAACAATAGATTCCTGTTATTTCTATCATCAGAATTACCATTGCATACTTTCCTAGTCTTCAGCTGCTATCCGACTGAGATATACAATTATCCTCCCGCTTGTCTAAGATAATTAATTTATTCAAGAACATTCAACGTAGAACCATGTTTGTAATGATTATAGATATCAATAGTACGGATCTGCAGATAACAAATTTAATGTCATGAAACAAGGTAATTAATTGTCATCTGCCCAGTTCAAACCTCTGCAAAACTTAACCCAAAACAGTTATGAAAACCGTGTAATTGACACTCAATCGGATCAAAATCATTCTTAATCGCTCACTCAGCACCCCATAATTAATTCCAAACACTTAGTCAGAAAATTAAACAACACCCAAAAGTTATAAAAATTAAACTCTACATTCAAATCGCTAGAAAAAACTCAACGATTTCACTGACTAACTTTAATTTTTAAGCGTATGATTGGTTTCTTAAGACATTACTATTATAGAACTGATATGTATATTTAAATAAAGAGAGTTAATAAATATGACTAGTTTCGTTCAGCTTGGACAAAATAAGCGATATTGTAATAACCCCATGAATTTCATCCAAAACTGGCTCATCTAACTTATTCAATTTCATTCCGAAATCATTCCAATATCATTCAACTTGTCAAATTCACTATGTTCTTGTTGTACTTAACACGTCCGATTACCTCGAGCATTTTTAAGATAAAAGTGCAAACATGTATATATTTGCAGATCACGTTGATATTTAGATGTTGGCACTGCGACATGGAGTACACCGTATTTGATATAATCAGTCACCTTATTCAAAAAGTATACCCATCCCACTTTCTGCTCAACCAAGTGAAGTCTAGAGTAATTGGGTCATAGGGGGCAATGACTGTGAAATCCAGACAGTGACGTCATATCGAGTCTGGTGAACTGTCTGCAACGAGGGTCTATTTTACCTTTAATATATATTTTTCGAATGCGATGGTGATAATTTCGGCAAATCTTTATGCACAAAATAATCTTCACTCTGGTAAAGGTCAGTTCTACAAATTTAAACGTTGATGAAAAGGTTATCTAGGGCATTGTATTGGGTTTCGATCTAAGTTAAGAATATTACGGCATCGGCTTGATTATTATCACATGGCCTATTGCTTAAACATGTTTCTACAAGGTACGGACGCATTACACTTACTGATGAATTGAGGATGTTAAACTTACGAAAATTGTTACATACCCTGAAAAGACGCATAAATTTGTTTTGTACCCGGTGCATGGGCTTTGCATACGCTCTTTACTTCGAGGGCCCACCTACTCAAATTTCGTCCGCTCAGAAAGTTTTGAGCGCTTTCTAAACCTTTGCTCTTCCGCCGTGTCCGTTTTGCACACCCCTTGTCCCTGTTTGGAAGTCAGACCAGCCCTGCGTTCAGTTACCAAAACGCCTGTTATTTTCGAAAATGATACCGCGCTTTGCTTGTGTTGGGCTAAATTTGCAAATTGTTTCTCGAACGTTTTCATTCAAAAGGCAGGGCGGACCTCGAGGCCTGAGATTCGTAATTAAAATTTTACTAGTATCCTTGTATCATGACTTGTGATTACGATAAATTTTTATATACTAACTGGCCAAACCCTGTCATATGTTTACGATTAAAACGTTTGCAGAACGTTAAAGCAACGGTACCATGCTAAATGGAAATCCCCATGTGGAGATCCGTTCTAAAACTAAGCTAACTTTTGTCACCAAGAACTTCTTACAGCAACAGCCTTCGACTGCAAGAAATTGTGTCTTGATTTTGTGTAGTAGGTTTACTATACTAATCTACAAAACGAAATTGGATTGTAAAACAATTGTATGTGGCTTCGGCTAATCTATCAATTTCAAAACGGTAAAGAGACCAATCCGATTTATATTTATTATTGTATACCCCTACCTATCTGGGAAGGTTTGCATGATGTAGGTAAACGGTATTTCAACCAGTCATGCGTTTCGAATATCAAATCGTTCCCAAGCGCTTCCATTTTGAACCACAATTGAGACAGGCTTGAAATGGATTTTAATGATGCCTTTTCTAACATATTCGTTGGTTCTTATTTTTCGGGGATATTGGATATAGGAAATATATGTCAACAATATTGTTATCGGTCATATTGATGTGCGTGAATAAACATGGTTCGAAAATACGCGTTAATTATTACCATGTGAATATCATAAATCGTCTGAGGCCGCTCAAATGTTTTGGGTGGAATCGTGATTCTTTAACAACCTTGTTAAAAATCACATCTTTTTTCTCTCTATCTGTTAATATTTTGATGTAGAAAGGTATCTTGTAAAAATCAAAGACCCCATGGTTAAAACGCCGCGATTATTCAATGACATAGGACGATAGGGTAAACATATAAATGATAGTATTCTGATATATTACAAGAAATCGACCTGCTATCCGATTCTGAAACAGTTCGTAAAACAAGTCTGACATTAACCTGACGCTTAATCTGTAGAAATGCGAAATTTTAGCTTATAAATTGAATTCAACGAAACAACTTGGTTTCACAGGAAGTTGCCTTCTGCAACGGGACTAGCCGTTGTCTAAGAAAACCATGCTAAAAATATGTTTACAATCAATGTAACGAATAATTATGTTAAGAGGTTCATAAATTTCTGTAAATGATTATCATCTATATTTTTTAATCAATCTGATTAACAATTCCCCCGATTTTCGCAAAAAACTAGAAAAGAATCCTAATCGAAAACTCAAAAATGTTACTACAGAATCATGTAGGCGTTTTCATACATAATTTCTTATTTTGCGCTCGTTTAAGTAAGGATATTTTACCCTTCCCTTGAGCTATATTCGTACACTATTTTTTCTATCGTTCGTACACTGATTTGAAATTGTCTGCTATAGGCCGTACACCGGTAGATTTTTTCCTATTTAAATATTCCAAAAACAAAAAATAATCTCGCAGTAAAATTTAGTATGTAAAATCTTTGGACAACAAAGAAAGTATAGCAAAGTAAATCGTGGGCCAGTTACGTAAAATATGAGCATTTTCATTCGATTTCGCAGAAGGCCAAGAAAATTGTCAGTGATTAGACGGTTTATTTTCCTTTATTCTATGACAGAAACAAATTATTTCATGTTTTCCAAAGAGACAAACATAACCGACTACCTCAGTGGTTTAAATTCGTTTTTCACTAAGTAAAATCACAACAAACACAGAAATAATAAAAGAAATACTAACCATGGATCCCACTTCGTAGATATTTCCCTCGACTCACTAATCGCTATATCCGGTGTACGTTGATACACGGTGATTATACTAGTTCTACAGATACAGTGTAGTTATGTTTTATTCATTTTTTTCTTAAAGATCAGGCACTTAAAGTTAGTTACATCGTGAAATTGACATTCACCTCAATCAAAAACATTCTTAATCGCTCACTTATCGCTCCATTCATTCATTCCAAACACTCACTCAAACTATTAAAAAACGCTAAACCACATTGAAAATGTAAAACCAACAACGTCATTCAAAATAAAGCTTTGTTTAGAACTTTTATGCATTTTTTTATTAAAGGGAGGTAATCAATATCGCTAATTCTGTTCATCCTAAACCAAATTTGCGATATAGGATTATCTGCCATTAGATTCTCTCAAAACTCGCTCCACACACTCTTTCAATTTCATGCCTAAATCATTCCAAAATCAATTACCTTGTCAATTACACGATGTTGTTAACTGTACAATTTCAATTATGTCAGTGAAAAAGTGATTTTTTTAATATAGTTGATTCTCTAATCTTATCTTTATCTTATCTTTGTTCGTGGTTTTTTGAAAGATTTAAATGGTTTGAGTAAAGTAAAATGATCAAATTGGGCCCTGAGTGAACGATTCGGAATGGTTTGATCGGAATTGGAGCCAATTTTTCAATGTTTTTAACATCTCGAAATCATTCAAGACGACCAACCTTTAATTGATATCAATCAAATTATTCTACGATTTTATTGACTGGTGTAGATTTTTAAGTGTCTGATTGGTCCATGAGGACACACTAACAGAAAAGCACATATATTTTATTTGAAGGGAGATAAGGAATATAGCTAATTAAGTTCATCACTGTTATTCTACCTTGATAAATGCTTTATCCATAGAAAGTAAAAGGGTAGAAGAGTTTTTCACATACAGGTGGTAACATTTCGGAAAGTTTCGTCCATTTTAGACAAAATCCGCGACATTGTATTACTTCCGTCGAATTTCTCGTTGCGCTCACTCATACACAGCCATGACAAAATAATTCCAGAATCATTCAAAAATCGTTTAAATTGTCAACTTCACGGTGTTTCTATGTCTTTTTATATAATGTTTTATCTCGTATTTTAACGGAATCTGCAAACGGACTATTGCACATATCTTATAAGTGAGAATGTTAAGAATCTACGATTGTTAGTTCGATAACAAAATCGTGAAATTGACAAACAAAATCAATAATTTTGAATGAGTTAAGAAGATTATTAAATGTGTGGAATTAGCTAGTTTTGAATATAGAAAGGGAGGTCACGAATTATCGCTAATAATGATACTTCTTATCTCCCTATTACAGTTAAGAACATCGGCAAATTGACAAGATGGATGATTTTGGAACGAAATTGAATGAGTGTGTGGAGCGAGTTTTTGGTGAAATTAGAGGGAGATAATCCAAAATCGCTAATTTTGTTCCGGATGAACAAACTAAGCGATGTTTTAACTCCCCGTAATAAAATATGCTTGCAGGTTCTATGCATGGCTTTCTATTTCTTCAAGAAAATATCAGACGCTTGCAATTTGAATTGTGTCAAAGAAATAGCGCTTTTTTCTAGCTTTATTTGTTTTGAATGGCGTTGTTGATTTTATATTTTTTCAGTGGATTTGAAGCGTTTTTGAATGGTTTAAGTGGGTGTTTGGAATGAATTAATGCATAGAACGCTGAGCGAGTGACTGTCAATTAAACGATTTTGTTTACTGTAGATGCACGTGTCTGTGTCACCGAACGTTTTTAAATTAAAACATAACAATGCAATCATGGAATATTTTGAGTGAATAATTTTTTAAGCTTTTTAAATCTTTTTAGGTGATTTTTACAGTGATTTTTGAATAGTTGTCGGAAAATATCAAAAATGAATGGAGTGCTTAGTGGATGATATAGTATGTTTTGGAACGCAGAGGATATCAATTTCGCAAATTCTTATCATAATGCATGCTTCGATTCACAGTTTATCACATCGTGAAAATCACAATCATTCCTATCCTAAATACCATTCACAATTATGTAAGAATCTTTTTTTCAACTACTAGGCATCTGGGCGGCGGTGTTGTGCTGGTTTTGCTTTGCCTAGATTTGGATAAACTCCGTTACTACAGCATTTTGTTTTAACTGTATTTTGATACAATTTAATGTAAAAAGTTTCGGCATAATATTAACTGCCCTGTTTCCAATTCAATTGGAGTTGTTCGTCATTTATCCCATTTGTGGTATAGTATAGCCAGGTTTATTTGACCCGACTTTGACCTCTGTGGAAAAAATGCTTAAATACCAATTACCGACATATTTTATCAATAAACAAAATGTTTAATACATTCAATATCGTTTGTTAGTCATTCCCATGAAAGCACGTGCAAAGTCAAGTAGGAATAATCATATTTTTATTCATCTAAATAGCAGGGGTCAGATTCAAGTCAATATAACCGCACTATAAAATCTATTATACGCAGTAACACAAATACTATTCAACCACTCAAGCTCCAATTTGTTATTCAATTCATTCTTTCCAACCTAAAACACTCTGAAATTGTTTTAAAAAAACGCTTCGAATCGATTAGAATGATAAACGTTTCAATCAAATCGACAAATAAAAATGCATTCTTTTTTTGGTGGTATTAATTTTAAGCGTCTAATGTGTCCGCGTTTAGGACGACAAACGGTACAAACTGGTTGCCGATTTTACCCCGCTTTGCCCGAATGTGACGTGTAGAGCGGGGTAAAGTTGACGAAGATTTAGCACCGATTTATCATCCTTAACATAGGGCTGAAGATATGACTGCAACTTTCAACTCGTATCCTTTAATTGTTACAAAGAGTTGAAATGATACAGTGGGTACAAATCTCGTGACCTTTTACTCGGTCCGCGAGGCGCGGCGATAGACATTCACTCACCATTGCGACTTTGCAATTCAAATAGAAAACAGTAAAGGTTTATGTAAAGTGTTTGAGACCTAATTTTAAGGGCACTTCATTTGCCAAGGAAAAGTAATATGTCCAGAAATATTAGATATAGCAAAATGAAGATATATACATAAGACTGTCATTGCTTAAACATTGTGGAAAAGGGTCATTTTGAACAGAACAAGCAACTGCGTGGCAGTTGGATAAAATAGGCTCATATTTAAACAAAGTACAGACAAAAGTAATACCTAGGTACTACTTAATAAGTTGTTATAAAACTCGAGCCCAGAAGGTAGCTATGCAAGCAATTTATTTTGACTTATTCTTTGAACAAACATGTTATATATGTCATTCTAATTTTGTAAACGCGTAGATCTATGTGGGGTATGGTGTGTAACAATAACATAAATTGACATTAATAGTTTATATACCTATAAGGTTGTTTAGCATTTTCTGTTTCACAAAATGATAAATATATAGTAATTTATTATTGATCATTGAATTAAAAAAAAGAATAATTTGAAATAAATCACAGAAACTATTGCACAATATTATGGTGTGATGTTGCATCATACCTAACATCTAACTCAAAAACATAACACACCGGTTTGGCATGTATGTTGACGAAATAAATGGAAATTGATTGTTTCAAAAGATCTTTTTGAGACCGAGATTTATATCTAAGGTTGTAGTAGTACCTAGTAGGAATATTTGACTACATTCTAATCAAATTTAGGCAAATTTTATCCAGCCGTAAAAGAGTTGTTGGTTTTGAACAAAATATCCCCTTGCCATAATGTTTTGGCAGATCTGTTATGAGATGTGGCCTAATATTTTGTACAACTGCTTGTGCTCATCTACAGCTTCAATTTGACAGATTGTTTGGCTGGGTAAACTGGTTTTTTTTTTTGTAAATAGAAGCAGCATTAAATTTGAGTCAAAAACTCTTTTCCATGAACCTTCACTACACATTGAAATTGACAAAATGAATTATTTTGAAATGATTTTGAATGAAATTGAATGAGTGTGTGGTGCGAGTTTTGAGTGGAATTGAAGGGAGGCAATGAAATGTCGCTAATTTTGTTTATCTTGAACATAATTATCGATACTTATTACCTCTATGTTATAAAAAAAATGCATATACATTTAACAACATCGTGAAATTGACAATCATCTCGATCAAAACCATTATATCACTCGCTTAGCCCTCCAATCATTCACTCAAAACACTCACTCAAACCATTCAAAAACGTTCAAACCGTTTGAAAAATAAAGAACCAAAAATGACATTCAAAATAAAATTTGATAGATAAAAATTGCGATTTCCCTGACTTAATTCAAATTGTTAGCGTCTCATAGGTTCTTGAAGAAATAGGAAGCTATGTATAGAACTTATATACATTTTGTATTAAAGGGAGGTAACCAATATCGGTAATTTTGTTCATCTGGAACAAAATTACCGATATTGGACTTCCTCCCTTTAATTTCACTCAAAACTCGCTCCACAAACTCATTCAATTTCATTACAAACTCATTCCAAACGCATTCACCTTGTCAATTTCACGATGTTGTGAACTGTAGGTTCCATGAACAGCTTTCTATGTCTCCATGAATGCATTATAGACTAACATATTTCTTCTGAGTCAATGAAATCGTGGATATTTCCTAATGATTTTTATTTTGAGTGTAGTTGTTGATCTTATCATTTTTAGTGATTTTGGAGCGTTTTGAATGGTTTGAATAAGTGTTTGGAATGAATGAATGGAACGCCAGGTGAGCGATTTAGAATGGTTTTGGTCGGAATGACAGTCAATTACATGTTGTTCTAAACTGTACACAATAAAGGTGTCACTGATTGTACACGGACAGTAAGTAACATTGTAAAATTGACATTCACCTCGATCAAAACCCAATCGCTCAAATACGCCCCATTCATTCATTCAAAACACTCATTCAAATTGCTCAAAAGGCTGAAAAATCTATAAAAAAAAACTCGTAATCGTTAAAAATGATCAACAATTCAATCAAATCTATCAATGGCACGATTTTATTGGCTGTAATTGTTTTCTAGTGTCTGATTTATCAGTAAAGTTACAAAATAAAAAAAGGAACGTCTATCTTACTAAGGGGAGACATCAAATTACCTTACTTAGATATCTTTCAAAACTCGCTCCGCCCACTTATTCAATTTCGTTCCGAAATCATCCTTAAATCATTCACTCTGTCAATTTCAGGTTGTTGTTAACTGTAGATACTTTAATTACTCATTAAACCTTTGACATTGTAGATAACAAAGGGTGGGTCATACGTTTTTTTAACGGACAAAATGAAAAGGTTCTTTTATCTTTCGGTTTTGGTATTTGTTATTTCGGCTTATCTTGGATACGCAGGTATGGTCTCTCATGGAATTTCATTTTAGTTGCTTCACTCAAGATTCGTGCATTTCTAATAGTACTAGTATAATGACTCATGTCACATGACTTTTCAAATATCGGAAAAAAGTTGGTCAAGCCAAGGGATCGAACTCACGAGCCAATGGTTGACGACCCAGCGTACTACCGATTAACCTTGCTGGACTCGGCTCATTGAAGCTTAAACCGATCGAAAAATATTTGATAAATGATACACGTGTTTGCTCGTGTATTCACGTGAAGAGCGATTTCCAATTTCCATACAACAGCACAGGTAATAAAACCGGATATATAACGGGGGTATTTCAATTTAAATCTGACCTTCATGCATGCATATCAAATAAGCTCATGAATACGATTCCATTGATACTTTGCTGAATGTCGTTCGCTGTCCCTTCATTCACGGAAGTCGTGCTACTGAATCAAACGATTGTAACATAACATAACATAACATATCTTTATTTTGACATTAAGCTCATAGGCTCATAGTCACAATATGAAATAATACAGATGTAGCATGTTAAGGAAATGACAATCAATGTGTAAGAAATTATACATTATAACAGTTTAGATGTTTTAACACATATAAATGAAATACCGTATCGTGAGAGTATTAATCTTTATGATATTATAAAATCATATAATCAAAAAATAGTTTTTTTCTCACAAGGAGAGCCTTTCTCAAATAAGAAGATTGTAAATACTCTTAATTATAGCCTGAATGTATTAGATGCCGTAGCGGTAGCACAGTTGGCTTATTATGCCGGTTCGAATAGTTCCTCGTTCGAATCTCACATTAATTGCATAAGTGTTTATTGTACTTTATTTTTTATTGCTTTTGATTTCTTTACAATGTAGTAAGACAACAATGACCCAACTTAGACCAAGTTACTACAGCTTCAATATCGAGGGCTCAGTGCAAGACTGTACTAAGTGTATATACAATGTATATACACTTAGTACACTCTTGTGCCTAACCCTTGATATCTAGTTCGCCAAAAGACAGGTTTTGGATCACAAAATAGTAATAATAGTACCACAAACAAATGAACATACATGTATTTTTAGATTAAAAGATAAAAAAAATGTAAGAAAAGTTTAGGTTTCTTTACCCAATCAAGTAAAATATCAAATGAATCATTAAGTTATATATATATATGAAAACAAAAAGTTAGACTTCACTTGCCTATAATGATGATATTTAATTTAATTTTCAGCTTTACAAACATGTTTCGGCTATCGCCTCATCAGTGTTAAGGTAGCAATGGACACATGGCGTCATTTTTTTCCGCCCAATGAATTTTTTTCAAGGTCACATATGTTGTAGATTAACGTTGTGTAGTCATTATATCATAATTTGAAGGTACCTTTCCACGCTCGTTTTTATGCTAGAGTTATCTGCCCTTGAGTGGTATAGGCCATTTTTCAGTAAAACGGTTATATTCATTTTAGGTCTAGTATAAACCATGTACTAAGTTATAGCTATAAAACAAATACATTATGATAGACCTTATACATGTACACAATGGTTATTGACAAGAAAATTTCTCTTTGATCAATTGCATTTGCACAATGTGCTTTCAAAAGTTAAAAATGCACTAATTTTTGGAATTTTACTAGGTAAAATTGCCACAAAAACCTATTTTTTGAAGAAATTACCCAATGAATTTTTCTAATTTTCCGATATATTTATAATCCATATTTTTCCTTTATTTGGTAAAAAATTAAGCATACCTTTCCATGCAAATAAGAAAGTTTTTCGTTATTTTTCAGTGTTCCCCCCTAATCGAATGACGGTTTTTACGCATTTTTATTGTTAAATTTAATGACCCAGTCATTCAATTAATATCAAATGTTGAAAAGAAGCTAAATTATGAAATTTTACAATCATTATTCTACGTTATTTCCATAAGTAGAATCTTACGAAAACCGGTCTTTTTAAACAACGTGCAAAAAGAGCCGTAAAATAAACGAAAACCCACTTCCGGTTTATAGAGTCGGGAGGACTCTGTCCATTGCCACCTTAACGTCGTTTAACGTCGTTGTTTATAGATAACGTCATTTTGACGTCATTTCCTTCGTAACGTCAATGAAGAGCTGAGTAATTAATATAGTCTTTAATTTATGCGCCATGCGTTCAATTTAGGCTTAAAACAGTTGATAAAATATTTTTCCTTTGCTAACCTGACTGAAAGTTTATCTGAAAATATTTTAAAGAAAGGAAATATTTTAAATTTTATTGTTTCTTTATATATATATATATATATATATATATATATATATATATATATATATATATATATATATATATATATATATATATATATATATATATATATATATATATATATATATATATATATATATATATACTCAGAACAAGAAATTAAGAGCCACCAGTTTTTAGACAGAAGATTTTTAAAGGCAGGGAGCCTGCATTTATTCAAAATAACAGAGATGTAAATATTGAGTTCCAATGTTGAAAATGGTATGTTGACTTAAAAATTTCACAACAATACATGGGTGGTGATAAATTTTATTGACTTTGTACCTTGAAAGGTAAATGACGTATTTTCCCCTTTTTTTCAAAACATGACAAACTATTGTCAAAGCCGACTGACGGTGTTGTCTATGACACGAAACTTGGTTTTAGAAGTCAGATAACACAAATGCGATTAATTCCAGTCACATCTTAGTCAGTAGCGTGTGTAAGATCCGTGAGCATTGATCACTGCGCGAACCCTCCTCGGCATGCCACGAATCAGCCTCTGGATGATGTGTTGAGGGATTTGCTGCCACTCCTGGTGCAGTGCTGCTTCTAACTCAACCACATTTTGTACAAGAGGCTCTCTCCGACGTATACGGTGCTTAAAATGTCCCACAGGTGTTCGATGGGGTTAAGATCGGGACTACAAGCCGGTCATGGAATGGTGGTGATGGCTTCATGTTGCATAACGTCCGCCACGACTCTTGCTCTGTTGCGTCTGGCGTTATCATCCATCATCCAAGACACTGGTCTTGTTCGAAAAGGGTGATTGTCAAAATATGGAATTACCACAGGAAAAAGGATGTTATCGCGATATTTATCGCCAGTCAATGTTCCTGGAACTGTCACTAGGTCCAGTTTACAGCCGTAGGAGACACAACCCCATATCATAACGGAGCCACCGCCACCCTGATAGGTTGGTTGCACGTACTTTGGTGCAAATCGGGTGTTAGGTTGTCTCCAAACACGAATTCGCCCATCGGTGACATGCAACAACATCCTGCACTCATTTGACCAATGGATCCGACGCCATGATGCCAAGTTCCAACGTGCCCTCGCTCTACACCATATCAGACGTTCATTGATGTGTCTCTGTTGTAACTTTGGACGTTTGAGGGGTCTTCGTGTATTATACCCAGCCATCCGAAGTCGATTTCGCACTGTTGAAATAGAGACCCGTCTGTGTGTATTCCAGTTGTCCCTTAGTACAGGCGCACTGGTGAAGGACAGACGTCTGACGTGACGCAAAAGTGCTCTATCCTCTCGAATAGACGTTACTCTATGGCGTCCAGATCTGACACGGTCCTTAACGTCGTTTGTCTGTGCATGTTTTTGTACCAAACGTGTTATGACACTATGGTAATACTCCAGCTGTCTTGCAATGGCTATACAAGACATTCCAGAATCTCGCATTCCAATTATTCGCCGTCTTTCATTTGTAGACAATCTACGCCTTGCCATGACTGAGTTTCAAATCGAAATGTAAACAATTGCACGAGCTACACGACGTAAGTATCTCTGACAGAAAAGCTGATTTTCCACTTTGCACGAGCCCTGGCTTTACAGTCATTGCACGAGACTTGTTTAATATGCACGTGCATCCGAAACGTTTTTAATTAATAGCTACAAGGTTGTTCTAACCGTTTGACAACATAGATACGTTATTTAAGTTTTCGATAGATTTTTTATTAACCTAAAACTTAGTGGCGCTTAACTTTATATTCTGAGTATATAATATATATAAAAAAAATCAATAGTTTAGCACAATGATATAGAAAAAAAGAAATTGATAACGTCATACGAATGTATTTTCATTTAAAAAGTTAATATCGTAGAATTGCCTTTTTAATCAATAATATTGTTTTGTGCGTTAATATTTGCAGGGACACTCGAAATAATTTTCGCTTCGAAGTCGGACGTTAAACCATTTTGCAAATTCAAACGCCCTAAAAAAGTGATTTAATCGTAAATTATTTTTTTTTCCGATACAAACCGTCTTCTCAGAAAATCTTGTTTCGACGTCACTTATCAGTCTATCTTTACATATATTTGGAAAAAGGTGCAATATGTTTTTGATTGAGCCTGTGCGTGATATTTTCAACAAATCAAATGTGCACCAAGCAAAGACTCTGACCAGCCTGTGCTTCTGCACAGTCTGACCATAGTCTTCACTATGCGTTTAGTATATACATGTAGATAAGGTCTCAAAGTATCTGTAGACCATCAGGTAACTCTATATTTACGGTATGTGGCTGTCTACGCTACCGAATGTTTGCACCTCACTAACATTTCAATCTTTTGAAAATGTCGAGCTCTAAATATGGAATACATTTTAAAGAAACGAAGAAGTTCAAAATTGTAGTTCTCTGCTATATGATACTCTTTGAGCATCATCCAATACATTTTTAATAAGGGTTAAAAATTTATTTCAATTAGGAGACGAAGAGTTGTTGATTTCAAGGAAATGAAATGGTTTTCATTAAAACCTTATTATACCTTATAAATAAACGAAGCGGATTCATATATGAGTATGATTAGGTTTTTTGGTTTCACTATATTCTCTTCATATACTTAACTCGAAAAGAAACGTCCACAAATATATATTCTCTTAATGACTTTAGCGTTTATGACTTTATTGAAATTTTTACTTTGATATCTGGCAAAACCGACTTTCTTTTCTAGACCGATCTTTTGACCGTTTGGTTCCATGTTCCTGTGCGTAGCGACGCCTTTTTAGTAAACTTGCCCCCCTGAATTTGCGGGATCTGAAGGTTTGAAGGTTTTGCTTGAAGGTTAGTTGAATTTTTTATGTGCATTGCAAGATATTTAAGCACCTGGAAATAAATCGTTTCAATATCTTAAATTATTTGCTGACGTAAAATGTTACGTAAAAACTTAATCAGCTAAAATTGGGTCTTGGGAGGCGAACCATTAAAAGTAGCCGTTGCGTTATCAATACAAACTTCAAACTTTCTGAAACTTTAAGATTTGTTTGAAAAACGCTTAAATGTCTTTGAACTGTTTTCATATTCAATTTCAAAGACTGGTGCAACTAACCATGTCTTTTGGTCTCTGCTCTTTACTGCGAATCAAACCGTATTGTGGTTTGACTATAGCAGAAGGTAAGATTGTCATTAGTACTATAACAATGAACAAATATGGTTGACATTATGACTCCTGTAAACGCTCAAAATGGCGTTTTATAAGCCAAACTAGTCAAGGAAAATGACGTTTTGAAAGCCTGCCTGATATTATCCGAATCTACTGTAATTCGTCAATCGCCCTTAATCATTGATTTCGAAGTTATATCCGTTTTCAGGTGGGTCTTCCACCATAATCAATGGATGAGTGCTTACCCCACCCACTTACTTACCATGCAATGAGATTGGTTTACGAAAGATCTTTCAGGCAAAATGATCAGTTGTTTAGAATCGATTTATTATGTGGGCTTTGAGGTAGCGCTGAATTGCGGGATGGATACTCATATTAACTATGAAATAACAAATTTCATTCCTGTGAACTTTGTTTGATGGTGTTGTCAAGCGAGATGTATCTGTTTAAAAACTGTCTTGGGTGACATCTTTATTTCATCCTATACATGCCGCTATATGGTCGTTCTTCCAAAAGTAGCAAAGAAAGATTAGAATTCGTTTAAAGATTTTAAATTACATGTTTTTCAATTCATATTTTGTGGAAATTTCTTTTGGAGTTAAGTATATATTCCTTTTTATATATCATTTCTTCAAAATGACAGTGATTTTTAACGGAACTACTTTGCAAGCAAACATAAAAAATGGCTGCTTCCTCAAAATCATTGATCAATAAAACCGATCAGTCAATCGGAAATCGCATATCTTAAAAAAGTACAACCAAAATTAAATAATATACGGCGTTTACTTCAAACTCATTCGGAACACCACTCGGCCAATCTCACGATCAACCTCGGATGTACATAGACGGACTATTTGTAAAAAAGTACGGGAAAACCATTGAAAAACTCGATGACGTCAGTTAAAATGGCGTTAGCCCTCGAAACTGTGAGGGAAAACATTCGACGTCGCCAACGCTACTCGTTTAAGTCACTGACGTGAAACCATCGAATCCTAATATAGATATTTTAAGAGTCTTAAATAACGGCTGAAAAAATCTTAATTTTTGAGAATGATTCGTCATTCTCAAAAATTATGATTTTTCAGCCGTTATTAACTGTAAAAGATATAAATCTACAGTGCTAGTTTTCATACACTGTTTCCGGCTAACAAAATGCACGATTTTGTTACATACCCATCCGCCTTACATACATCCGAGGTATGTTGTAGTTTACAGAAATATCCGAGTGATGTTCCGAATGACTTCAAACTGTGTTGATAATGAAAATGCTGAGGGTATTTCGCTTCTTCATCCATCTTTGGAGTAATGAAGAGTTAATTCCCTTAGCACGAGGGCGTTAAAAAAATTAATGGTCTTTGCGAATAATATCGACCGAAAAAACCGTGAATTGACGTTATTTTTGCAAAACAATTCAAGTGCAGTTTTTTTTAACTAGCATGAAACCAACGAACATGTCTGAAAAAAATTGCGTTTAGTATTGCACCGTCATTTTGTTAATACCGACGTTGCTTGGTAAATTGATGACGTCGGAAATTTAACGCGAGAATAAGATTATTGTTTTTTACGTTATTATTTTTTCTAATCTTTGCTCTATATTTAAGTTATGGCCCTGTCACACCTCAACATTTTAGCCAGCGTTTGCCTAACGCGTTTGAGAAAACGACTAAGTCCGCAAAACGTCGACATACGCTGACCTACATTTTCTTTTTGCCAATTCACGACGCGCTTGTAGCGTGTTCATAGCGAGTTTGAACGTGTGGGTAACGCGTGAGTAACGTGTCAAGAACGTGTTGATAGCGTATGTCAGCGTATACCAACGTTCTTGAGCGTGTGTCCAACGTTCTCGTAACGTCCTCAGAACGTGCTTAGCGTGTTTGTAACGCGCTGCTAGCGTGTTATAATGTGTTCGCAGCGTGTTTTGGATGTAAATATAAATTCCACAAGAAATTACCACTTTAAGTTCATTCTTTTAATATATAAATAGGCCACCGGCCACTACACATAATCAAATTTAAAGTATGTTGGTTCATGTAAAAGAAAAATAGGAAAATAGGACGAAAAGAAAAATACACTGGCACCTGTTACATATGAAAACATGCATATAAGATACTTATAAGATTACAGGCTGATTAAAGCTTCTGGTACTTTTCACTAGAAAAATATTGCGAAAGGGTAAAGAACTACTTGTCATAATGCACTCCTTTGTTCCTCCATATGCTCTACCATGTAGGATGACTTTCTACAACCTCTCTTAATCTTGAATAGCTAGTCTTATATTAAGGGAGAAGAAGGTGTACAAAATATCAAACTTGTAGTACATATCACAGAATCAAATATTCTGAACAGAACAGAATAGAGTAAAACACGTCTTGTATTATGTCCACTTTGTACAACGATGTACTTGTCTTTTTGGTATATTGATAATGATCAAATGAGACGAATAAAATTTTGTATTTTCGCGAACGTATTGTTTTTCTGACAAAAGAGCAGACGCACTTGTAAAGCTATAAACGCAATGTTTAATACACATTTAGGCTACATTCTCCACCTCGGCAATCTAAGGAATTAAGAAAATCCGTAAATGATTAATATGAAAGAAAAGACAAGCATCTTATAACATAACATAACATAAGTTTTATTTATATGACTTGAACGAAATCATTCATCGTTAAATATAGAGAATGCTACTTATAATCGAGTTTTCAAGTCATTCTTAGACTGGTCATGAGGAAACATGCAGATATGAACATGTCAAAAGGGTCATACACACGTAAATGCGCAAATTTATTTATTTACGACAAGCTTATGGTAGAAATGCAGCGGAACATTTATATTTTCATTGAAAACTGAAACGCTGTCATACGCCAGAAACACGCTGTGAACTCGCTGGCAACGCGCTAGACACACGTTCAGTACGCTGAAGACACGCTATGCACACGTTCCGAGTACGCTGGAGACACACTAGAAGCACGTAAAGCCTAGGACGAACGTGTTTCTAGCGTGTCCGTAGCGTAAGTGAACGAGCTCCTAGCGTGTCTCTAGCGTGCTGAGCGTGTTCGGAACGTGTGCGGAGCGTGTTCCAACACGTTCGGCACACGCTGAGAAATTTTGTGCATGCTCAAAACTTTATGAGATACTCAGCGTATCGCAACGTGTGCCAACGTGTTACAGCGTGCCGATAGCGTGTGCGGAACGTGTCCATAGCGTACCCGACGTGTTCGCAGCGTGTTATAAAAAATCCAACACGTTCCGCACACGCTGGCTAAAACGTTAAGGTGTGACAGCCCTGTTAGGAATAAAAGTTGATAAAGAGTATAGGCCAAGATCGAGGATATTGTAGTAAAAAAGCCAGCTGTTAACGGCACTTGAATCTACTTTTTATTCCAATTTTCTCCCTTAATACGTATGCGTAAAACGGCGCAAATACATACAATTCGTGCAATTTGTGAAAAAATGTCTTTATTTCGAAAACTGTAAATAACTCTCCCCACTGCCATGGTTAGGTTACATTTTAAAGGAATTAGTTACATGAATATATTCACATTTATCTCGATCAAAAACATTCTGAATAGCTCGCTCAGCGCTCCGTTCAATGAAACACTCACTCAAATCACCACTCAAAAACGCTTCCAAATCGATTAAACATTTCAAACAAACCGATCAAATCAAAACCATGAGTGTGGATTTCAAACGTCTGATCAGCTCGTGACGGCACACTTACAGTAAAGTCTGCGTGTGTGGGGGTGGGGGTGGGGGGGAGGGGGGTTATAAAAAAAAACGACAATTGCGTTTCGCTCATATAAATTTATTCCGATATTATTCTTAGTTAATTCACTTTGTAAATTTCACGATGTTGATAACTGTGATCCTCTGGGATAGTTGTCATGGAAGCATGTCAAATATCATCACATGACTCATTGAAATAAGTGTTGTTAAGTATTGTTATCTACGCCGAGAGGCTTTGTCAGGACCCATACGGCATCATAGTCAAAAATTGTATGCATTTTTTTTTCATTCTCAACAAACAAAATTCTAAGAACTGAATTAAAGCTTCATGTCTCAATTTTGGAGTTTGAGTACATAACTATCTTAATATCTCTTAAAGTAGCTATTTGAGCAGAGGCCTCGTTCT
The DNA here is from genome assembly GCA_948146395.1 of Fragum whitleyi. Classification (NCBI taxonomy): domain Eukaryota; kingdom Metazoa; phylum Mollusca; class Bivalvia; order Cardiida; family Cardiidae; genus Fragum; species Fragum whitleyi. The sequence goes on along the minus strand of OX411551.1, from coordinate 34,199,264 downwards.
AAAACTCTCCAACATGAAGGTAGAGTATTCATTTTTATTAAATGACGGCTAAAATAGTACTAGAAACATATACATCAAAAATGCTTAAATGTATAATTATTGCATAATAGTGTTGCAGAATGGAGTCGCAGAAAATTCCTGAGGGATGCCATTAGATTTTCATTAAGGACTTAGGCCCCCTACTTATTTATTTCCACCCGCCCAACCCTCCATGGATATTACTCTCCTCTCATGGAGGTGACCATGCGTTAGGGACACAATCACTGAGCTTAATCTCTGTTCCAACCTGCAGGGTCCTATCCCTGTTCCACCAGCCAGCGTAAGGGGCCCAATCACTGGGCTATAACCTTTTCACTCTCAACCTCCTTGGCTCAGTATCCAATCACAGAGCCATACTATACAATGGATCGGCCCTGAGCCTATTCCTTCTCACGCCAAAAATTATGTAAAATATTTAAAAAATGAGCAATTTAAAAAATATTCCTAATAACATTGGTATCCCTCTGAAATTTCCGCAACTCATGACCAAACATAAAGTAAGTCCTAATCACATTCTTAGAGATACATGTATAACTTCACTTTTCCTTTAGAATTGTCATTTCTGTCCATTTGTTCCTTGTCACATTTAACTAACAATACTTACTGTCAATATCAAAACATAATATTTTCTTGGCAGAATATGATTTTAATACACCAGCATAAGATAATGCACATACAATTGTTTTCATTTTATCTTATGTATTTTTTTCAAAATAAAACAACACAGTTATCCTTCGAGCGTCCCCTTCCTGGTGATCTTCCACAATGGTCCTGCAAGTATACAATGCATTATCGTGTTAATGATTGAATCCAAACCTGTAATTATCTTATACAATATGCAACACCTTACTCTTCTATTGAACTTCTTAAATAGTATTCATATATTATGGGCCGTTATGCAATATCAAGGGTGGGTGGGTGGAAAATTGCATTAATTGCATTTATTACAGTTATCAAAATATTTTTGCTGATTGTTCTGAAGGCTAGTAAAATTCATGCTGATTAATTTCTCATGAGTAACTGGTACACCGGTCGGTGAAGAGGTAATCAAATCCCCTTCAATTTTAGACAAAAAAAATCGGCCTATTTAAATAAATGTTACACGTGCCAACTAATGAAGATAATATTTTGTGTTGATAAATACTGAACCACAATAGAAACGTTACATTATTTAGACTTGTATAAAATAATAATCAATATAGATTTGGTGTTTTGGGTGACAATAAGTTCATCTCTACTCAAAATTACAGAAAATAACCATTTTGTCAATTTATTGACTGGCTTGTTAAATGGGTTGTTCATAGCGTTGTTACTCCAAGCCATAAGATAGGGAAAAATTAAACAGAATTTTACAAATTTAAAATGAAATGTTTATTTTGCACGAGAAGCGGTGGTAAATCAGCCAGAATAATTTTATTGATCCGTGTCAAGTTTCATGAGAAAGTCTACGAGATTCTTTTCCAAATCAGAAAAATGAATTGAAAGAATTCTTGTACAGAATTCGGCCATACTTTTTTGGGACGGATATCATTTCTTTAACAAATAGCCTTAGTTATTTTAACCTTTTCCTGTCTGACTAAATTTTGGACCTGTCCAAATTCAAAGGTTTTGCTGAAGAAAATTTAAAGTGGATTTAATATGAAAAATAACCATTCAGAAGGGTAGAAAATAGTGTGGAAAAAGAAAAAAAAATGCTTGTCAGAAGCAATTTCTTCTTATATCAAAACTTTTTCTCAATCATAAAATCACAGGCACGTAAAAAGCAGGGATTAAACTGCAAAGGGTTAAATGACGCAAACAGCTCAAACTACAGTTTACAACATCGTGATATTGACGAGTTGTTGGTTTCGGATTCATTTTGAAATGAAATTATATGAGTGCGATGAATGAAGTTTTTAGTGTCATCAAAGGGGTGGTATCCAATATTGCTAATTTTGTTTAGGATGAACAAAATTAGATTGCTAATTTTGTTTAGGGTGAACAAACTTAGCGATTTATTACTTCCTTTTAATAAAATATGCATACAAGTTTTATAAATAGTTTCCTATTTCTTCGAGAACCTATCTGAAGACGCTATCTAATTTAATTTTGTCTCGGAAATTTCGATTTTTTTCTAGCTATAGCTATATTGAATGTAGCTGTTGATCTTGTCCCTTTTTTAATGATTTTGGATCGTTTTCGAATAGTTTGAGTGAGTGCTTGAAGTGAATGAATGGAGTGCTGAGTGAGCGATTTAGCAAGGTTTTGATTGAGATGAGCGACAATTTGACAATGTACATGTAACTGACTGCTCCAATACAGGAATGGAACACGCGAATTTCAAAGAAAACTTGCTTGTTCGACAATATCTTTGGAATAAGACTCAGACAAAGCACAAAAGTTACTCAAAATCCTGCTATATACACGGACGTCCATCATGAGATCTCATAGCCAAAAATAAACCTTAAAATAGTTGCAATTCAATTAAAAAATAAGTTTGACTGGTTTAAATCGCATCACGTGGGGAAATCCATTGCACTTAATTTCTGTAAATTATGCAAAAGGTATTTCAGGACCGCCCCCGACCTTCGATCTGTGAGTATTGTGTTGCAAAAACTCGTAAATACTCTTCCGTATCGTAACATTGCTATTCAATATATTAGAAAATGCGATATTTCCGAAATAATTTATGATTAAAAGCATGAAGTTCTGATTCTGGGTCGATGTTTACAGCGAGTCGACGAAAGCCATCAAGCAACAATCTCAACTAAGCCCGATCAAGATAGTTTCGTTTTAAAATGCAAGAAAATTTGTCAAAGTTGATCTTTTGGTCATAAATACCTCTTCGAAGGTCAAAATTGTCGTTAATTTGTGTACCATTTGTTTTTAACGTTATGCCATTTAATCTTGATAGCGAGATGAAAAATACACAATCTAAAAATCGATTGTGTAAACTATACGCCCAGTTAGAAGACTTGAAACTTGATATTTAGCCGAGTTTAAACGTATTTCTAGTTTGTCCACGTTTATTGGAGTATAAAATGCACATGGCTTAAACATAACGCCGTTATTTGCCATAGGCAGTGAAAAGAAACTTAACCCTATATCGAGCAAATAACATATGGTTATTAACTGTTGTTTTGGCGACGTTTTAAGGATAAATGCTTTTTCACACGAAAAGTTGAAGGGGTGTTATGAAATATGGCATGTATGGAATGGATAACAATTGTCATGATGGATTTTTTTTCTTCAGAAATAAATATATCAAAATTCCAGGAACAACAAGCCTTTCTTTCATTAAATGCGCACAATTTCAGTGCTTACAGCACTTTATTTTACGTTCAGTGGGCCACATTTAGGCAACACTAAACTGAGTGAATTGAACGGAAGAAGTTTTTGTGATTTCAGTGCTTTGGTAGTGAGATAACTAGGTGATAGTTTTTCTTCATTTTTCGTTAGTCTCCAAATAGGAATTTAAAAACCTTTTTAACCCCTGTTGTTTCGGTGAAAAGTATACAGTAATAATCTCTGTCCGTCCACCCGTCTCTATACATGCCCGGGGCATATCTTCAAAGGTATTAGTGATATTCGATTGAAACATCATAGGTGTTTACATGTGGATCTAATTGAGAAGTGCGGTGCATAAGAACTACAACTCTTGAATAATCATTGAGTTATTGTCATTAAATTAATAATTTTTTAAGACTGAGTATTTGACAAGAACGTATATCTTAAAAAATAAAACAAATCAACTCGAGATAAATAGCGATCATGAGAAGTACAGTGTACAAGAGCCACAATATTTACTTGCATTATGTTTGCGTTATTGGCCATTGGTATTCAAAAGACTTACGAAGGGTGATCGATAAATTCGTGTTAATTGCTTAATGCTCCCTTTGTATGAAGTGTACAGTAATAAAACTTTAGATACAGATTGAATAATCAATTAAAGATATTTTTATGAAGTATTCTATTTGTGACGTCAGAATCGATAAAATGACGTCATATTTATGACGTCAGGGTAAACTCTCACCGTCGAGAAATAGCGTTAGACGATATTTATAGCATATAGGGTATAGATATTATATTTGATGTAAAAGTCTTCAAAAAAAAAAGAAAAAAGAAATCTAAATCTTAATGATAAATTTTGGAGTTTTAGCCCTTTGTTTTTTTCAAAGACTTAGATTTTGTCCAGAGGTTATCGCTTTTCGTATGCTAGCTATAACATTGACTCTTCATAAGTGGATAGATAAAGGCGAAGTGTAATGCACAATAATGATATCTCTTGACTGCTTTGTTTTGAGGCATTTGAACTTTCTTGGGCAGGAAAAACTCATTGAGTAGAAACGCAGTGCAAAAATACCCTAAGTCATGCTGATACATCTTTTTTTATTGTAAATGTCTGTTATTAAAAATGATCTTTTTCTTATCTTTTATTCAAATTATTCCCTTCAATATAAGATGTTACTATATCTATTACATTTCTGGCGATCAAGGTTTGGCATTTCACAGTGCAATAATTTTTTACATCGCCACTAGTAAGGCGTAAAAAAATAAATGTTGTGTTTCCGCTAACCCGACCGACCCTGTTTTTGACCACCGACTCTGCTGTTTTTATCAGCAAAATGAAAAAAAATGAAAATTTAAATGTCCGACCCACCCTTGTTTTCGCCCGACCCATGAAATTTTCGAAATGTCCGTTTTAATTACATTTTCTTAGGTTTTTTCCGTTTGCTTCATTCAAGTAGCTCTTCCTGAGTTACTCAAGCGCTTTATGGAAGAAGCATTACCGTAAATGCAATTGTCAAGATGATTATGAAGAGAATTATCAACCCGGAAATTAAGAAAACAATATACACGATACAAACTTTTAATTATAGTCGGTTCATGGGTAACGCAACAACATTAGCAATGTACTGCTATTTACTGACTTAAATTGTGAAAGTCGAAAGAAGATGGCTTGGTTACTGTTGGCAATCTAATTGGAGAAATGATTGCATCAACTTGAAATTGGCGTCTGCAACAGCTTTCAAATTGGGAAAGTTCAAAATATTTCTGTCTGGTTATGAAAGGTGCGTTGATGTGCACTTGGATTTCTTATCTGAACTCTGGCACTGTTTATTGTTTGATTGGTTGTCCTTTGCCATTTAAAAGCTCCACTGGCTGTCAGGCCAGTGGGCTATTTGTCATGACCCTGTGTCTGTCATCCATGTGTGTGTCCGTTCGTAAACATTTTCTTCAAAATTCTTCTTCATAGAAACAACTGAAAAAATTTCAATCAAGTGCATCATGTCGTAAACCTTTCTTCAAAATTCTTCTCCACAGAAACAACTGAATGGATTTCAATCAAACTTCACAGGAATGATCCATGGGTGATCCTCCATCGGAAGGAAGCAGGTCAACTCGTACCCACGGCAACTCATACCCTTTTTGGTCAACTCTTACCCAATTTTTGGTCAACTCGTACCCTTTCCAAAAATTATGGAGTCAACTCGTACCCACTTTTTTTTATTATGTGCTGTCAAAATAAATATACTTTATTACATTATTTCATGTTGGACATCACTTTTTTGTCTGGCATAGACTAAAAAAAGTTTTTCAATTAAAAAAGAATTTCAAAACAAAACCGTCATGGCGTACATTTTTATGTGCTTTTTTTCACAGCATACGTTTCCAATACTTCAAAAAATATTTTTGACCAGAAAGTCAGGAGTTACCTACCATTTAATGTCAAAAATGGCCATTTTGACTTTGCTTTCACAGTTTGCTTTGAATTTTGTCATGGCCATATCTCTTAGTATATTGCAGCTAGTATATCTAAACTTAGAACATTTACAGATTATATTGTGAAGAGGTGTCATTAGCAAAAAGTAACACTGTCACTTGTTATTTCCCTAAGCAATTGTTAGCTTAAGGCTTACTTTACATATCCAAATCAATTAAGTTAAAAAAAAAATAAAAAAAAAAAATAACGATTTACCTACCTACCCTGTATTTTTCGAAGCAAAAATTTAGAAATGAAAAAAAAAAAAAGATACGCCTACCTACCTACCCTCTTTTTTTTCGAGCCCGTTAGCGGAAACACAGCTATGTTTTTTTAGGCCTAACGATAAAACTTTTCAGTTTCACTGGAGGAACTACCTTTTTTCCAAGCAGCTTCAGACTACTGGGGTAATACATTGAAGCCCGATCACAGGTTAAGGATATCAGCATAGGGTTTCAAATTTACAACTTTAGAGGGTTTTTTGTTAAATAATTCGATTTGATATTATATGAAAAAGAAAATGATATGCTACATAACGTTGACCCCCCCCTCCGTCTGAATCCGCCACTGAGGCTTCTGAATCACAGATTATCAGACAAATTGTTAATCAACATGAACTAGGAAAATACGAAACTAAACGAAACAATCATATAAACAAAAATATGGCCGAGGGAACATCCTGAAATGGTTCTATATCAATAACTTTACTAATCCGACTGCTTCTGTTTTCTGTGACATTGAGGAGTTTTTCGTAAGTTTGAGATCCAATGACATTGCAGTTTTTAGCGACAGACACTCAAACCAGCCCGAGATTTTAAATACTCACCTCAGGAGATTGAGTTATCACAAACGGCAAAATTCTTCAAATATGCCAATCTCGGTAACCAGTCGATTTCCAAAGTAACCCAATGATCCACTTTTTACAAAGTTGAGGAAATTGTCGTTCCTAAACAGTGTAATTTACGCCCAAATTATTTTGTTTCTCGTTTTAATAAAGTCTAACATCCAAAGAATGGATTTTTTGCTTCAAAGCATCTTTATCTTTCTACGAATTTATTAAGCGTTATCCAAGGTGGCGACTAGAAATAATTAAAAAAAATATTGGCATCAATACTCAAAATTCGCAATGGCCGAGATCGATAGAAAATGAGAAAATACATAATTTTACGAATAAAAAGGGTGGAAGAAAATGTTATGATGAAAAAAAATTAGCTGATCATGTCTGAAATGTAAAATATTTCACGAGAATGCGTTATTAGGCGTTAAAAACCAGTCCGAAGAGTTTTTAACGCCCAATAACGCATTATCGTGAAATATCTTTAGATCAGCTATACATGTAACCAGTAGTTTATCCTCAATTTTCATAGGTCTGGGCCAGCGACAAATTAGGAAAAGTTGTGCCTCTACGAAATTCTTTCAATCGATGTTAAGAGATAAATTTGAACTTGCCCTGCTTGCAGGGTGACAAATGTAATAAATAGAATAATCAACTGGTTATGTCTGATATGAAAAATATTTCACTAGAATACGTTATTAGGCTGTTAAAAACTCGTCCTTCGGACTCGATTTTTAACGCCCAATGACGCATTCTCGTGAAATATCTTTATATCAGACATATATCACCAGTAGTTTATCCTCAATTTTCATAAGTCTGGGCTAGCGTCAAATTAAGAAAAGTTGTGCCTCTACGAAATTCTTTCAATCCATGTTTAGAGATAAATTTAAAACTGCCGTACGTTCAGGGTGACAAAACGGTGCAAACCTTTCGCAAATCATACTCCTCTGTGATTCTGTATTACTTTAAAGTTATATTGAACGAGTGAATGGTGAGAGGTTTTAGTAAACGTTAAGGGAAGACGTATAAAACAGCCTTTTTTGTCCGAATTGGACGAAACTGTTGATACTTTATTACCTCCTTTTTTAAAAAATGCTACAAACTTTTCCGTTTTCGTGTCCTCACGGTTAATCATACGCTTTAAATCCACACTAGCCATTTAGATCGAAGAATGAGGTATTCGATACGAAAAAAAAACTGTATCATCGTTTTGAACGATATTGGAAATGCTACAAACTTTTCCGTTTTTGTGTCCTCACGGTTAATCATACGCTTTAAATCCACACTAGCCATTTAGATCGAAGAATGAGGTATTCGATGAGAATAAAAAAAAAACTGTATCATCGTTTTGAACGATATTGGAGTGTTATGAACGATTTCGGAGTTTTTGAAAGGAATGGTGATTGTTTTGAATAAATAATTGATGCCTGAATGAATAAATTAAATAATTAAGTAATGAAGCGCTGAGCTAATGATTTGGACTGGTTTTAATCGAAATAATTGTCAATTTCTTAAAAATATAAACTGTACATGTGCGCAGGTCCAAAAGTGGATGAATCGTTTTTAAGAGATTAGACTGGGCGTGGCAATGCATTAAAATTGGCTAGCGATTTGGAATGATTTTGAGCGGGATGAGTGTTTATTCTTTTACGTTATCAACTATACGTCTTTTCCAGATTGTATAAGTTGTAATAAGACAAACATATATTTTACGTTATCAACTATACTTCTTTTCCAGATTGTATTTTAAGTTGTTTTAAGACAGGCTTCTCTTTCACGTTATCAACTATACTTCTTTTCCAGATTATATAAATTGTTACAAGACAGGCACCTCTTTTACGTTATCAATTATTCTTCTTTTCCAGATTGTATAAGTTGTTATAAGACAGACTATTCTTTCACGTTCTCAACTATACTTATTTTCCAGATTGTATATGTCGTTATAAGACAGGCTTCTCCTTCACGTTAGTAACTATACTTCTTTTTCCAGATTGTTTAAGTTGTTATAAGACAGGCTACTCTGGACTTAATATTTTGACTAATTGTCGATCATGCGCTATTAGAAGAAACGAATGTAAGTATTTTTGTTTTACTCATTGCTAGGCTGACGAAGTCATCGATAGCCGATCGCGATGGCCACAACGTGTTCTTGTTATAGTGTATTTTTTTGAAAATTCTGAAAAATTACTTATTAACCACATACCGCCGAAAAATGACGTATGACATACCCCGTTTGACCCAATTTTGAACGCGTAGCCTTCTGACCAAGTTTTGAGACGTTTGAGCCAATAATGTGTCCTCTGAAGTGAACATGAGGTTTTCTTAGGTTTAACACCGTGGGCTAGATTTTAAAACCACTTAAACTAATTTCGATCTTGTCTAAGATATGTAAAAACACATTCTGACCAAGTTTCAAGACATTTGAGCAAAAAATGTAACCTCTAGAATGCACACATGGGTCCTCTAATTTATTTTTGACCCAACTTGACCAAGTTTTAACTTGTCAGTGATATCATTTTGACAAATATTTGGAACAAGTTTAAAGACAATTGACACAAACATGTTTCATCTTTCTTAGTTTTGACCACATGAGCTACATTGTAGTTACTGAATCCACTTGAACCAATTATGACCTTGTCCAAGGTCTGCATTGAAATAAAAAACACTGACCAAGTTTCAAGAAATCTTTAGCAAAAACTTGGTTTCAATTGAATGTTTAAGGTGGGGATTATCATTACTTAATGTTTAATATAGGGACATGAAAAAACTTCTTCCTTTCTGGAACTGATAATCTGAGATGAAAATAAAAAAAAAAATGGAAGAAAAATTCTTGAATGCGCCTTTTTCTCACTCTGGCTAGGAAGTCCAGCTTAGCTACAGTTGGTTAGGGCTTGGTTTACTAGCATAATAAGAAATGTTAAGTTAAAATTTGATGAATGAATCTAGCCCTATGTTTAAGATGACAAAACGTTGCAAACTTTATGAAAATTATATCCCGTTTTACAAATGCACTTGCATGAAAATCTGGGTATAATAAGAAAAAAGGTTGCACCATTTTGTCATCCTGAACGTAAGAGTGTCAAGTCAAATTAAGATTTTGTAGATGATAGTGTTTTTATTTTCTGTTTTTGGTATCAAGTTAATTCCTAGACGCTAGACCTGATTGTGTACCCATTTTCTTAAATTTTGAACCATTAAGTGTAAGCTGTATAGAGTAAAGTAATCAGGTTGGTAGGTGATTGTCTTTCATATTTTTTTAACTCGAGGATAACACGATAAAGGGTCGAATGACTCTTACTTCCATTGTGGTCCTAACTCATTCAAGATCTTATCCTTCACATAGAGAGACAGGCAATGGCTTCTAACCACTGCTACCCACTTTTACAGCTGGGTGGACTGGGGCCGTGTCTGTAAAGCGTCCTGCCAATATACACTACCTGCCTCCAGTGGGGCTAGACCCGAAACCACCAGGTAACGAGTCGAGAGCGCTTACCACTCGACCAACGAGCCAAGCAATTGGGGAATCAAAGGTTACTACATCAATTGTTTAGAGATTTTTAGTTTTTTGAAGAACCATATCTGAGAAGAAGTATAGTATTTTTTTTAATCTGACTTGATTCAGCAAACATATTAATATCAGGTATAGTACAAGTTCTATTTCATTTATCATTATGACTCAAGGATTCGGGCACTTTATTTTTATTTCCTCATTCGACTCTTTTTCTTGTTTGAAAAGTCAAGAGAACCAGAAAATATGATATAAAAGAATCGTATCAAAGAATTATGTAAACATCGCCAAAGCAAATTCGTAGAAATTCAAGTCCCAGATGACCTGAAAGACAGACCAATAATTGCCGGACCAACCTGTGAAACTCATCGTCTAAGCAATTTAATTGATATTCTCTTAAAACCCTTCATTACAAATGTTGAAAGTTATGTCAGAGACGATATTGATTTTCTCAAGTATATACCAGACTTTAATGGTTTCATTTGATGTAACAAATCTATATACAAGTATTACGCATAAACTAGGGTTAGAAGCTCTAAATTACTGGTTGGACAAATATCCGGAATTAATACATAAACGCTTCAACAAACAATTTATAATCGAAGGCTCAAAACTAATTTTAGAAAACAACAACTTTCTCTTTGATAACAAATTTTACACGCAAGTAAAGGGCACAGCTATGGGGACAAAATTTGCCCCAACCTACGCAACTTTAGTATTAGGCTACCTTGAAAAAAAGCTATACATATTATGCGAAGAAACGTTTAACAATGAATTTGCGTTATATATAAAACGGGCATGGAAAAGATTTCTAGATGACTGCTTTATATTTTGGACAAAATCGGAACACGATTTGACAATATTTCAAAACATTCTTAACAACTTACATCAAGACATAAAATTTACCATTGAATCAAACTCCAAAAAATTACCTTTCCTAGACATACTCGTAATTAAAAACGGAACACAAATAACTACTGACATATACTTTAAAGAAACAGATAGCAAACAATACTGAAACTTTAATTCATGCCACGCCAAGCATACCAAAACTAGTATTCCCTATAACTTGGCACGAAGAATCTGTACAATTGTATTCAACGAAGATACCAAACGTCTAAGACTACACGAACTCGAAGTAAATCTCCTGTCAAGGAAGTATCCAATAACTTTAATTAAAGATGGAATTCAAAAAGCTATACAAATACCAAGGCATACACTTTTACAATCGCACATTAAACCTGAAGAGAGTATCATCCCATTTGTCTCCACACAAAACCCAATGAACTGTGAAATGTTCCCCATCTTGAAAAATAACCTTTACATTCTCAATTCTAACGAAACGATGAAAAACATAATGTCTAGCCACAATATGATTAAAGTAAAAGACAACTTCCCAACCTTAAATGAATACTTACAAGATCGAGATTTATTGATAAAATACACCCCAACTTTAAAGTAAGCCGCTGTGGAAGACCTAATTGTAGCCTTTGCCAACACATTGTTGAAAGTGGTTCCTATAATTTCAATGGTAAAATATTCAAAGTAAACTCGAACATGACATGCGACGTCAAAAACGTAATTTATGTAATAACATGCAATGGTTGTGGGGAATTTTATATTGGGCAAACTGGAGACAAACTAAGAACTAGGCGAACTATACACGCACAACAAATTAGGGACCCTACAACCAGACAAATTCCTTTAAGCGAGCATCTAAGTAATTGTTCTAACCATGATCCTAAATTTCAAATGTTTCCTTTCTTCAAATTAAAAACAGAAAATTTATCGGTCAGATTAGCAAAGGAAAACTATTTCATTAATTGTTTTAAACCAAAATTGAATGCGCTGAAACACAGTAGTCTTCAATAATATAAAATTACCGATCTCCGGACGTGACGTCACAGTTGACGTTACGTCTTAGTTACAAAGACGTTATAACGACGTTACCACTGATGAGCCGAAAGGCGAAACGCGTTTGGTGATAAACCAAATATTATACTTTTACCTATTTATTAAATTATTAAATCAAAGGCGTGTGAAGTCAAAGTTCTATTTTCTTCACGTATATATATATATATATATATATATATATATAAAGTATCGGATGAAAGGAAAAGCAGATTCTACAACGTTTTATATTTATTTTCCTCAACCGGTTTCAATAATATCTTCAGGAGGATAAAAAGACGTCGTCGACGTTAATGTCAATAGAAACGACGTTATACGTTTACGTTATATAATTAAAGGGACGTCACTCTCGGTAACGTCAAAAAAGTTAGTTTAGTTTAGGTTTTAAGAGATTTATAAACATCTTTTCCTTCAATCTCCGTGGTGCTATGCCATCTGTGTCCATTTTGTATATCGGAAATACATTAAATTTTGGTTCTTGATCTGCACAATTGTCAATATGGCCGCTAACCCGGAGGATTCGGCGACTTGGATCTCGAATGTGATTTCGGTGGACAGACATACGTTTGCGGAGATCATTGGTTTCTCCAATATATTCTTCGTGGCATCCTCTACAAATAATTACATAGACAACATTTTTAACGTCACATGTCATGTCAAATTTGACCGTTATCTTTTTGTTGTTTTTAGCTCACCTGAGCACGAAGTGCTCATGTGAGCTATTGTGATCACCTTTCGTCCGGCGTCCGTCCGTCGGTCGTCGTCCGTCGGTCGTCGGTCGTCGTCCGGCGTCCGTCAACAATTTCTTTAAACGACATCTCCTCCTAAACTACTGGGCCAATTAACTCCAAATTTTACAGAAATGTTGCTTAGGTGGTCCCCGTCAAAAATAGCTAAAAGAATTGAAATCCATGAAAAACTCTGGTTGCTATGGCAACAAAAGGTGAAATTTTATGAAAATCTTAAAAATTCTTCTTCTTCTCAACCAGTAGTCCTACAGACTTAAAACTTGGCATGGATGATCAGTTCATAGACCTGAATAAAAATAGCTCAAATTATAACTTTTGGGCCACAATGTGCGGAGCACCAGGGGGGAGGGGGTAGTACTTTTGGTAAATTTTGTTATCTTTAAGTTTCTTCTTCTTCGGAACCAGGAGCCCTACAGACTTGAAAATTGGCATGGATGATCAGCATATGAACCTTTATATAAATAGCTAAAATCATGACTGTAGACTCACCAGGTGCGGAGCATCAGGGGGGAGAGGGTAGTACTTTTGTGAAAATTGTGTAATCTTTAACCTTCTTCTTCCTCTGAACCACAAGCCCTACAGACTTGAAACTTGGTATGGAGGATCAGCTCATAGACCTTAATTAAAATAGCTGAAATTATATCTTATGGGCCACCAGGTGCGGAGCACCAGGGGGGAGGGGGTAGTACTTTTGGTAAATTTTGTAATCTTTAAGTTTCTTCTTCTTCGGAACCAGGAGCCCTACAGACTTGAAAATTGGCATGGATGATCAGCATATGGACCTTTATATAAATACCTAAAATCATGACTGTAGATTCACCAGGTGCGGAGCATCAGGGGGGAGAGGGTAGTACTTTTGTGAAAATTGTGTAATCTTTAACCTTCTTCTTCTTCTGAACCACAAGCCCTACAGACTTGAAACTTGGCATAGATGATCAGCTCATAGACCTTAATAAAAATAGCTAAAATAATATCTGTCGGGCTGCCAGGTGCGGAGCACCAGGGGGGAGGGGGTAGTACTTTGGATAAATTTTGTTATCTTTAAGTTTCTTCTTCTTCGGAACCAGGAGCCCTACAGACTTGAATATTGGCATGGATGATCAGCATATGGACCTTTATATAAATAGCTAAAATCATGACTGTAGATTCACCAGGTGCGGAGCATCAGGGGGGAGAGGGTAGTACTTTTGTGAAAATTTTGTAATCTTTAAGTTTCTTCTTCTTCTGAACCACAAGCCCTACAGACTTGAAACTTGGCGTGGATGATCAGCTCATAGACCTTAATAAAAATAGCTAAAATAATATCTGTTGGGCTGCCAGGTGCGGAGCACCAGGGGGGATGGGGGAGTACTTTTGTGAAAATTTTGTAATCTTTTACCTTCATCTTCTTCTGAACCAGGAGCCTGACAGATTTGAATATTGGCATGGATGATCAGCATATGGACCTTTAATATAAATAGCTAAAATCATGACTGTAGATTCACCAGGTGCGGAGCATCAGGGGGGAGAGGGTAGTACTTTGGGTAAATTTTGTTATCTTTAAGTTTCTTCTTCTTCGGAACCAGGAGCCCTACAGACTTGAAAATTAGCATGGATGATCAGCATATGGACCTTTATATAAATAGCTAAAATCATGACTGTAGATTCACCAGGTGCGGAGCATCAGGGGGGAGAGGGTAGTACTTTTGTGAAAATTTTGTAACTTTAACCTTCATCTTCTAATGAACCAGGAGCCCTATAGACTTCAATATTGGCATGGATGATAAGCATATGGATCTAAAATAAAATAGCTTAAATCATGAATGTAGGGCCACCAGATGCGGAGCATTAGGGGGCAGGGGGTAGTACTTTGGATCAATTTTGAAATCTTTAACCTTATTCTTCTTCTGGATCAGGAACCCTACAGACTTGAAAATTGTTATGGGTGATCAATATATGGACATTAATAAAAATAGCTAAAATCAGAACTGTTTGGTCACCAGGTGCTGAGTGTCTTGGGGAAGGGGTAGTACTTTGGATCATTTTTGAAATCTTTAAACTTCTTCTAATGAACCAAGAGTCCTACATACTTGAAAATTGGTATGGATGATTAGCATATGGACATTAATTGAATTAGCCAAAATCATGACTGTAGATTCACCAAGTGCATAGCATCTTGGGGGAGGGGGAGTGCTTTGTTGAGAATTTTGAATCCCTACAGCCTTTATATTTGACATGGATTATTCAACTCATTAAAGAAAACTTTAAAAGTCTCAGACTCAGATTGTATATCTGGCATAGATTTGCTGATCACAGACCTTCTATGAAAAAAGATTAAATAAATAATGATCAGGGGAGGAGCAGGGAGGGGGGGATTATTTCAAATGTTATCTGATTGAATAAGTGAAAATCTCTTTTTTCTGTGGTTGCATGGACATACCTAGGTAATGAAGCTTTTTTCTCAGGTGAGCGACCCAGGGCCAACGTCCCTCTTGTTTGATTGGAAGTATGTCCCTTCTAGCATGTGTGTACATAAGGCGCAATTTCCTCTCCCGCATCGTGACACTCTTGGAATATGATCGTGTTCGCAAAATTTAGCTTTGGTGAGAATTCGCTTTAAATTCGGTGGTTGGCGTTTGCTTTTGATGACTGTGTATTTTTGAAGTACACTTCTCATGTGAGTATCTCTATTTAAAATGTTGATGTCCTGTAGTAATTGTGGAAATATTTCCGGATTTCTTGAATTGTGAGTGCTTACATATGGAATAATTTCTCTTTCGGTGTGGTTGTCTCTTTTTTTTAGTAACTTGTCACGCTTTAAAGATCTCGCCTTTTGTATTCCAGCTCTAATAAGGGTCAGTGGATACTTTTGTTTTTGTAGGAAAAATTCTAATTCAATGGCTCTTTCTTCAAACATGTGTGGTTTCGATATGATGGTTTTTAAACGTCTTGCGAGTGAGAACGGGATACTTGTTTTTATATGTTTTGGGTGGCATGAGTTGAATAAAAGATATGTTTTGCTGTCTGTTGGTTTATAGTAGATATCCGTTTCTAGTTTGTTACCTTCTTTTATAACAAGACAGTCCAAAAATGGAAGTTTGTCATTATTTGAGTCCAATGTAAATTTTATATCGTCATGTAAGTGATTTAATATGTAATGGAGTGTTTTGAGATCCGAATTCGGTTTCGACCAAGGTATGAAGCAATCATCTAAGAAACGTTTCCATGCGCGTTTGAATTCTGTACCAAAATCAGGACCAAATGTTTCATCTATTAGTTCGTATAATTTCTTTTCTAGAAAACCTATGGTTAAGGTAGCGTAAGTTGGGGCTACTTTTGTGCCCATGGCAGCTCCTTTGGTTTGCAAATAGAATGATTTGTTGAACTGAAAAGTGTTATTAGACACGATGAATTCTAAAGAGTCAAGAATGAATTCATTTGTAAATCTTCGTGGAACTTCATGTCTGTATGTTTGTATCCAATATTGTACGGCTTGTAGACCAAACGTCTGATCAATGTTGGAATATAATGCTTCGACATCAAATGATGCTAAAATAGTGTTAATTGGAACAGTTTTTGGAAGTTGTCGAAGAAAATCCGTAGTGTCTTTTAAAAAACTTGGAACATGGTTAACTAAAGGCTTAAGAATGATGTCAATGATGTTACTGAGACGGTTTGTTTGACATACTGGTCCAGCAACAATTGATCTAAGTTTTAAGTCGTTGACTTCTTTGATATTCACTACATAACTATATATATATATATGTGTGTGTGTGTGTGTGACCCGTCGTGGGATAAAGGACCATGTACAGTTAATTACATTGTGAAATTGACATTTCACTCAATCAAAACCATTCTAAATCGCTCACTCAGCGTTCCATTCATTCATTTCAAGCACTCACTCAAACCATTCAAAAACGCTCCCAACTCACTAGAATACATATAACAACAACTTCGTTCAAAATAAAAATAGCTGGAAAAAATCGGGATTTCACTTATGTAATTGAAATTGTAAACGTATGATAGGTTCTTGGAGAAATAGGGAGCGATCTATAGAACTTGTATGCATATTTTATTAAAGGGAGGTAATCAATATTGCTAATTTTGTTCATCATGAACAAAATTTGCAATACTGGATTACCTCCCATTAAATTCACTCAAAAGTCGCTCCACACATTCATTCAAATCCATTCCTAAATCATTCCATAATTATTCATCTTGTGAATTTCACGATGTTGTTAACTGTAGGTAGTGCGTGAAGTGTCGACTGCGCCGTTTGCGCAGACTAACTACGGTCGAAGCTTTTCGTAAATCAATGTGCTTATTTTCTGAATCTTGAATGTTCAATCTTACAATTACATCCAGTGAAAGTGTTTTTTATATGCAACCTCTGGTGAACCAATGTTCTAGGACCAATCTCTTTTTCAATTATTCAGTTTAAAGAGTTTCGAGATGGTCTCTTTTCGCATGACAGGTCAAGTATATAATAATGATAGCATGGAAGGATTGTATTTAAAACTTTTTTTGAAAAAAAAAAAGACTTATTTGGAGTTTTGCTTTGAACGTTTTGAATCTTTGATTTTTCCTAATTCATAATTCTGTTTGTTTCTGGAAGCTAGGAAATGGTAGAACTTGTGTAACAAATACCAGAATTCCATTGTTACATGTAGGTGCCCCATTCGGAACATCACTCGGCCATTTCCGTAAACTGGAAGATCTCGGATGTATGTAAGGCGGGTGTGTATGTAACAAAATCGTGCATTTTGTGGCGGAAACAGTATAAGAAAAACTAGCACTGTAGATTTATATCTTTTACAGTAAATAACGACTGGAAAATCTTAATTTTTGAGAATGACGAATCATTCTCAAAAAATATGATTTTTTTCAGCCGTTATTTAAGAATCTTAAGATATTTATATTAGGATACGATGGTACCACGTCAGTGACTTAATCGAGTAGCGTTGGCGACGTCGAATGTCTTCACTCAAAGTTTCGAGGGCTAACGCCATTTTAACTGACGCCATCGAGTTTTTCCAAGGTTTTCTCGTAATTTTTAAAAATAGTCCGTCTATATACATCCGAGGTTAATCGTGAGATTAGCCGAGTGGTGTTCCGAATTTTAGTTGCCCCAGCCGCGCAATATGACCGAACGATTGTTTAAGGCGGAGGCGGAGGTAAACCCATAAGGAACAAAATGTTTTAAGGTAGCAAATGACACACGGCTTCATTTTTCCCGCCCAATGAGTTTTCTTTTGTTCACATAAGTTATAAATTAAGATTTAATAGTCATTATATCGAAATTTGAAGGTGCATTTCCATGCTCGTTTTATGCTAGAGTTATCTGCCCTTGTGAAACGTTAATATTCGTTTGGGTCTAGTATAAACTCAGAACCAGCTGATAGCTATAAAACATATACATGTTGATAGACTTTATACAAGTACACAATTGCTGTTGCCAAGGAAATTTCTCTTTGATCAATTGCATTTGCATAATGTGCTTTCAAAGGTTAGAAATGCTTGAATTTTTGTAATTTTAAGGGGAGGGGGTTGCCACACAACCTATTTTTTTCCTTCAAGAAATTATCTAATGAGTTTATCTCATTTTCCCGATATGTTTAAAACCATAATTTTCTTTTATTTAGAAAAAAAACCAGCATACATTTACATGCATAATAGAAAGTTTTCGTTATCTTTATTGACCCCTCCTAATTGAATGACACATATAACGTATTTTTGTTCTTAAATTGAATGATCCAGTCATTCAATTGATATCAAATAACGAAAATAAACTAAGTTATTAAACCTACCATTATTATTTTACGCTTTTTCCATAAGCAGAATCTTATGAAAACCGCTTTTTTAATCAACGCGCAAAAAGAGTGTTTAACCCTTTCCTGTTTTACAAAATTTTGGACCTGTCCAAATTCAAAGGTTGGGCAGACGAAAATTTAAAGTGGATTTAATTTGAAAAATAACCAATCGGTAGGGTAGAAAATAGTGAGGAAAAAGAAGAAATTGCTTGTCAGAAGCAATTTCTTCTTTTATCACAATGTTTTCTCAATCATAAAATCACAGGCACATAAAAAGCAGGGATTAAACAGCAAAGGGTTAGGGTAGGGGCTTGTAGAGTCAGGAGGCCGCTGTCCATTGCCACCTTAAGGCGCTCCAGCCGTCGCAATATGACTGAAAGATTAGTTTAGGCGACGTAACACCCATTACAAAAAAAAATGTTAGGTCTCAAGTCGTCTTGATATGCCTGAAAGATTGGTTAAGGCGTAATATAACCCATACTAAACAGAATCTTTTTTCCTGTCTTTTTCAGGTGGTTCAGTGCATCTATGCTATAAAAGATACTTTCCAAGTCAAGTATATTCCAGAAACGGAGTTTTATATTACATATGTAATTCAGAATTGTGTAATTATGCTATTCACATGCCGACGGCAAAGATAAAATGAGCTTGTGCGTGACCGTTCCAACAATTTGAAATATTAGTGAGGGGCGAACATTGTGTAGCTTAGAAAGCCACATACTGTAAATATAAAGTTACCTGATGGTGTACTGACACTTTATCTACCTACTAAACGCATAGTTACGACTCTGGTCACTCTGTATGGATGCACAGGCTGGTCAGAGTCTTTGCTTTGCGCATATTTGAAATTGTTTGGAATCTCACGCACAGACTTAAATCTAATGCCTCCGATCGAGATTAAAGCAAGCACAGGTCAAGTGGATAGGACTTCTTTTCATGATATCGATGAAGGACCAAAACATCAATCATCATATAGCTTTGATGAAGTTTATTTTCGAGGATTGGTCGTGAATAAACGAATTCGTTCTTTTTGATCCAGAAACTTACTTAAAGCGAAATGTGTAGACCCTTTTATAACTATACCACGCTATAAGAGTCGCCCCATTTCACAGTTTTAAGATTTAATATAACCGACGTCGCGGGAGTGAAATAATCCCGTTGAATATTTTTGATATTAGTCGGGTGTTATTATACTAGTGGAATAACTATGCAAACGAGCTCTAAGCGAATAGCAACGCTTAATTGTAACCGGGAAATGACGTCAACATGTATAATTATGACGTCACTTCTAAACGGCGTTATAAGTGTCGCGGAAAATTGAAATGGTCAATTTCAAGAATTTCGACGATTTTCGCAAAATTCGGGTCATTTTAAAAATAAAATATAAAATTTGTTCTCATAAAATACAGAATTTATCAAACTCATCATCTAAAACAGTTAAAAACTCGGCGTAGCCTCGTCTTTATCTGTTTATAGATGACTCATTTAATACATTCAGTATTCAATGACCACTCATTCAATATCCTCTATATATTTAATTGAAGGTACAGTTAGAAATATCATGAAATTTACAAGAAGAATGATTTTGAAATTACTTCGGATTGAAACTGAATGATTTTCACAGGAGGTAAAATATAATTAATAACTTTGTTCAATTTAATAAAATCTACGTATCTTTTTTCTTATTTTTGTGTATTCACGGACAAATCAGACGCTTAAAAGTCTATATATGCAAATAAACTAATGCAATTTTACTTGTTCATTAACGATTTCTGGGCATTTTTGACTAATTAAAGCGAATGACTTCAATTAATGATTAAACTCAGAACTCAGGACGATTATTTTCATAAATCAAAGCCTCTGGCCCATAAAACATATCTAGTCCATGCGCGAGAAGGGTTTTTTTTTCCCGCGATCCCCTCTCCCGGAGGGGGGATTAGTTGACCATATTTTTCTTATAGCCCATGGTATGAGACGTGTTAGCACCCTGGCGGTTGAGGCTTTTGCAAGATACATTACTTTAAAATAGCACACCCACCAATCTTTTTTTTACATGGATTTTTTTTAAAAATTACCCAAACTTTTGAAGTCAAAATGATAGAAAGATACCATCTTATACCTGTTTTTGAATTGTTGAATAACTGTAGAGCCCATTTATGGTATATTTTGAAAAAAATCTAGTCATCTTAAGAGGCATGATAATGCTGTGAAATACGTTACCCTTAAAATTCAAAGAAAACCATGAATACATAAATAAATTGTCCATCCCCGCTTCACTGGGAATTTCGTATACATTGCCAGTTTGATAGTCTTCGGTATATAAAACATTTTGAGACTTGTTAGCAGTCTGGTCAGTGGGACATATGTGAGAAACGTAACTTCAAGGTTACTTACCCATCTAAATTTGAAGACAAGATTTTAGGTTTGTACAGTGAAAATGACCGAAAAAGATTTTTTATACTAAATTTTATGTTGCTGAATGTATATAGAGCAAAATCATAGTAATACTTTGTGAATAAATCTCTCTCGCAGGCATGATATTGAAGTAAAATACGTGACTTTTGAATTTTGAAGAAAGGTACCAAGATTATTTTTTCTTCCATATCTGCCCCACTGAGAATATTGTTAACAGAGCATTTCTAAAAGCCTATGCAATATCAAACATTATGAAACTTGTAAGCACTCTGGCCATTGGGGAAAATACGGGAAAGAGGAATGTAGAGAAGAATGAATTGAACTTAGTTCGATTCCTTCGGAATGGAATGTTCTACACCGATAAAACAAACGATTTTGCCGGATATAGCCGCGAATTGAGGGCATACAATTCTAAACGTTAAAGTGTGATAAAAGATACAGGATCGCGTAGAGGAGCTCTCCGTCTAGGTCTACAGCTACTTGGTATGTCTGGGAAAATTCGTATAGAAGAGAAAATTACGTCCAAGTGTATATTTTGCTCATCAAAGCAAGATATTGAACATATGACGTCATGATCGACGTTACCATGCAATCTCTTGCGAAATGGCGCGCTTTTAAGAAACAATTCTATATTTCCGCATTTCGTGCCATTTTGGTATTTAAAAGAATGAATGAATGAATGAATGAATGAATGAATGAATGAATGAATGAATGAATGAATGAATGAATGAATGAATGAATGAATGTTGTTTTATGGCCCGTCGACAACTAAGGTCATGTTGGGCGCAAGCACTTTTGTTATAAAACTAGAATAATCCGACGTGAGCACGAAAGCACATGGTCTCCCCTCAGATCATTGAATGCACTGAAATGTAAGTGAACAACATTTTAAAACAACCTCAGTGAATACATATAAAAATCCAAAAGAAATTTCAAATGTAAAAGAAATAATAGCCAAAAGAGCTATTGAAAACGGTAAAATTTAATACAACATTTTTAAAACTTACGAAGAAAATACAATTAATAGAAATTAAAAATCAGATTTTACTATATAAATGAATTGCCTTTAAAAAGTCAAAAACAAGTTCTAGTTTGACACGATCAAACAGCTGCCTCAAACTATCAACTTTAAAATACCTGTCCCTGATAATAGAAAAATCAATACAATCTATAAAAATATGTTTGATAAGTAATGGGGCATTACAGGGAATACACATTGGCATCTCTTCTCCTTTTAAAAGGTAGGAATGCGTTAGGTGAGTATGACCAATGCGTAACCGAGTCAAAATTAGCTGTTCGCGACGGTTTGACCTATAAGCAGGTAACCATTCGCCGAGGTCCTGTCGAACAGAATATAGTTTATTATTTTGGTTCGCAGGATCTACCCAACAGTTTCTCCAGACATCATGAATAAAAGAATGAATTAGGGGTTAAAATCGATAAAAGGTACTTCAAAGGGTAAGATTTTAAGTGATAATGCATCCTTGGCAGCTTTATCTGCCTCCTCATTACCACGAATACCAATATGGCTTGGAAGTCGGCAGAAAACGAGATCAACATCGTTAAGTTTAGCTATTTTATCAAGTAGCCTCACGATAAAGGGATTGTCAGTTTTCTCGTGCTCAATCGCTTGCATACTATACAAAGAGTCAGTGTATATAATACAACGAGGGAATCGTTCTGCGATTATATGATCGAGTGCGAGATCAATGGCCTTAAGCTCAACTGAAAAAATAGAATAGTTATTAGGAAGGCGGAATTGATAATTTTCGCCATCTAAAATAGTTGCTGAAGCAACTTTTTCGCCATCTTTTGACCCGTCAGTGTATATCTCTTCATCTGATGTGTATTTTTCTTTGACTTCCAAGAACTTTGTTTTAAAAATAGTTGGATCTGTTGTATCTTTTTTGCTTGAAGAAAGATCATAAAGAAACGTGGGACTTTTATATGTCCACAAAGGAACATCAGGAACAATTTGTTCTGCCGCGTCCTCTAAATCAAAATCTAGAGAGTTTACATCAGCTTCACAGCGCAAACTAAAGGGAAGTATGGGGTTCTTTTTCTTTTCAAAAACCTCTCTATGTTCAGGTTAAAAACAACTTTATGAGTTGGATTATCGGGATCTGATGTGAGTTTTAAATAATATTGCATGGAAAGCTTTTTCCTGCGAAAATTTAAGGAAGGCTCATTTGCTTCTGTATAAACACTGTTAACTGGTGATGTTCTAAATGCACCCTATGCCAAGCGCAATCCCTGATTATGAATAGTATCAAGTTTGCGAAGGTTTGAAGGGCGCGTAGAACCATAAACAACACAGCAATAGTCTAGCTTTGATCTAACAAGTGACCTATTAAGTGCCTTTTGGCATTTATTTTTCAAATTGTCAATACGCGGAATAAACTACAGTTTGGAATGAAAAAGGAGTCCTTAAAACTTAAATTCCTTAACAACTTCAATCGGCACTCCGTCCAACTTTAATTCTGCATCGGAGTGATTGACAAAAAAATGCTTACATTTAGTTTTTGTCTTTGACAACTTGAAGCAGTTTTCATTGGACCATTTTGAAAGGTTGTTGAAAACTTGCTGCAACTGTCTTTTAATTGTATACATGTGTTTTGATCTGTAACAGATGCAGAAGTCATCAACATAAAGGAAACATTCCACGCCAGGGCATACAGTTTTAACGATAGTGTAAATTTTGACACTAAATAGTGTCACCGAAAAAATACTCCCCTAGGTAACACCCATTTCTTGTTCATGAGGATCAGATAGAGTATCTCCAATCCGGACTCTAAACTGCCGTTCATCCAAAAAAGCTGAGATGAAATAGGCAAGGCGACCTCGAATAACGAAATCATAAGAGGTCTTTCATTATTCCATACTTCCAAGTGGTGTCATAAGAACTTTCGAGATCGAAAAAGATAGAAACAACGTAATCCTTCTTTATAAAGGCTTCTCTAATAAATGTTTCGAAGCGAACAAGATGACCAAGAGTGCTTCTCTGTTTACGAAAGCCAATTTGGAGTTGCGTTATTAGGTGGTTCTTTTCTAGAAACCAGACAAGACGATGATTAATTATTCTTTCCATGGTTTTACAGATGCCACTAGTTAAAGCAATAGGGCGATAATTTTTTGGATTTGTGGAATCTTTACCGGGTTTAGGTATTGGAATAACGATAGCTTCCCGCCAAGAGGCTGGAATGCTTCCCGTTTTCCATACCTGATTATAAATTTTAAGTAAGCCATGAAGGGAACGAGATGGCAAACGTTTGAGAGATTGATAATGAATAGCATCTGAACCGACAGCAGTGTCGTGACACTTTTTTAAAGCTTTTTTCAATTCCTAAACGGAAAAGTCTCTATTACAGTGTTCTAGATTTCTGGAACTAAAATTAAGTTTAGACTTTTCTTTTTCACCTTGAAACTTCTGAAACGTAGGTGAATAATTAGTGGAGGAAGATTTTTTGGCAAACCTGTCTGCAAGGACATTGGCAATATCATGTTTGGAAGAAATTGTATCATCGTCATCCGTTTTAGGATGACCAACACTAAGTGAAGTATTCTTCCCACTAATTTTACGGATCATGTCCCAAGTCTTTTTGACAGATGAATTGGAATTTAATCCAGATACATATTGTCTCCAAGACGAAGGCTTACTTTGTTTAATTGTACGACATGCTTTTGCACGTGCAATTTTAAATTTGTAAAGATTCTCCTTTGAAGGTCTCCAAGAGCACGTTTTCGCTCAGCTATAGCCTTTTTGCAATCTTCGTTAAACCATGGCTTATTTGGGTATTTTGGATCAGGCGATGTTTGTGGAATAGTTTTTTCTGCAGCTGAAAAAAGTAAAGATGTAAATAGATCTGCAGAATGTTCACATTCATAGAAGGCTTCTGGATTTATTGACTGTTCACAGGTGGTTTTAAAAAGTTCCCAATTAGCCTTATGGAGTTTCCAGCGCTTAGGGCGCTCCTGAATTGATGGTCCTAATTCGGAGATCTCAATAGGGAAATGATCACTACCGTGAAGGTCGGAATTAACTGTCCATGAAAAATCAGTAAATATAAGGACTGCAAATAGTCAAATCCAGTAGAGAATACTTTCCAGTTGCAGGATGAAGATACGTTTTAGATTTATCATTCAATAAAACAAGATCATGCCTAGTTAAAAAATTCTCAACAGTACGACCTTTGTCGTCTGTATTGGAACATCCCCATAATTTAAAGTGAGAATTGAAGTCTACCATAAGTATAAAAGGCTGTGGAAGCTGATCAAAAAGATGATCAAGTTTTTTGCCATCTACAGGGGAACTAGGAGGAAGGTAAATAGAACACAATGTAATTGTTAGAGAGACACTTACAGCCACTGCTGATAAAGAGGTATTCAAAGTAACGTGGCGATGAGGAATATTATTACTAACAATAATTCCCACACCACCAGATGCTCTCTCACGTTCTGGAAAGTAAGTCAAATAGCAAGAGTGATTTTTCAAAGAAAACTTATCCGTATCCCTTAAAAACGTTTAGCAAACTTCAATTGTTTTTTGTTTGGAAACTAGAATATTAAGTTCTTCAAAATTGGCATTGATGCTGCGACAATTCCATTGTATAATGCTATTCGCCATTATGGAGGTTAATGTAAAAATAATACCATTTATTTAAGGAAGTGAGAAATTACCCATTATTTAACCCCTGTTATATTTATTTTGTTCGCACCTTGCCTAATTGCATCTAATTGCGCCCTCGGAGTCCTACTAATGGGGACACCTAACCTGGGGAATTCCATCTCAGGAAAGGTGCCGAGGATACATCGCCGATATACTCCGCACAAAATGGCTAGATCAAGCAATACATACATCCGATAATTAGTTCACCCAAGCATGAAAAAATAACGCAAAGCATAATTGTCGATCAAACACCATGTTTACCCGATTGGCCCGTGAGCCACCGCTTTCTAAGGCATGTGAAAGAAATTCTTGTTCAAATGAAAACAACGGTTTATTAGTCAAAGGATTAATTAAAACGCCCTAGCGCAAGACATGACCAGCCGATTGATCAGGTCGGGCGCGTCTGACCTCCCGTTTATCCCAACTCAGGGCCAAAGTGGTGTGTTGCAAACACAGGGCCTGGCAAATCCCTGAGGTCACTCAACCACCAGGATCCCGTCAGCAGGCATTACGGGTTGCAGCCCACGGCAAACAGGTAGGTTCATTTGTTTGGGGTCATAACATGTACTACATGGACAGCAGCCGACTATTTCTATCCCCCCGCCCAGCTGGGGGCAGGATTTAAAAGAATGAGAAAGCCGTTTTTATTTTTCGTGCTAGGTTAATAAATCCTTGATTAATTGAACACCAAACGCTATATATTCTTAATTAGCTCCAAAACCCGCGAAAAACATTTTTGATCAGCCTTTCGATCTTACACTGAAAAAAAAAAAAGATAAAATAATCCCAGTATCGTTTTTCTTTTCCGCCCCCCCTTTTTTTGGCAAACTATTATGAGTTAGATCATCCGTGATATGAACTTTAAACCATCTTCTCTTCGTGCCTCTTCTGCGAAACCCTTGGAGTGTCGCCCACCTAGTAGAGGAATGAAGAGAAGAATGAATTGAACTTTGTTCGATTCCTTCGGAACGGAATGTTCTACACCGATAAAACATACGATTTTGCCGGATATAGCCGCGATTTGAGGGTAGACAAATCTACACGATAAAATTTAATAAAAATTACAGAATCGCGTATAGGAGCTCTCCATCTAGGACTACAGCTAGTTGGTATGTCTGGGAAAATTCGTTTTGAAGAGAAAATTACGTCCGAATGTGTACTTTTCTCATGTCAAGACATTATACTTGTGACGTCATGCTCGACGTTGCCATGCAATCTCTGCGAAATGACGCGCTTTTTAGGAAATAATCCTGCGATTTCCGCAGTTTTTTTCCGTGTTTTTTGTGTTTATTTTTTTTTGGCGTCTCCCCTGATTTTCGCAATCAATTTATGGTAAGATCAACCTCAATTTGGACATTTAATTCATCTTCTCTTCATTCCTCTTCTGCGAAACCCTTTAGGTGTAAGGAAAAGTATATACATTAGTGTTTAACTGAAAGTTTTGTTTACTATGTTCTTTTAACAGATTGTGTTTTTTTGGAAGGCTTTAAGATTATTTAGGCATCTAGCCATAAAGCTGTTTTCAAAATTCGTTACTCTAAGGTAAGCGATTTACCCATCAATTACTATAGGCCGACTCATATGTCCTCTGTTTGCAATGGTTGTAAAATTCTTTGTTGTCTAAATTAACTATTACAACTACTGTTTAAAGTATTTAAGTTTCAATATATGTATTTTTTTAAAAAAAAACAACAACAACAAAAAAAAACGTTACCACTTATCTATAGGTCTAATTATCATTGAAGTGCTATCATTGTTTAAGGAAATGCACCAAAAACCATGTTAAGGCAGCTTATGTTTTTGTGTTTTTTTTTTTGTTTTTTTGGGGGGTTGAGACTTTTTTCACCTTTTTTAGAATAAAAGACCAGATATATACGTTACTTCTGACGATAAGAGAAAGTTTTCATTGTGAAAAATGATGATCAAAATTAATAAAAAATATATTCCAATAATATTTTAAGCGGTATTTCTTTCGTTTTGGTACCAAAAAAGGCTGAAAGGGGGATTAGTACTGTTAAAAATTTTTCTTTAAGTTAATCATGATCGTAGCAAAGACGATGGCTGTTTGGATTTAGTAGCACATTTGACTCCCAATCATGGGTACTAAGTGTCATCAGCCTGTACAAATGAGTTAATTATCATTAACCTTGTTTTTTTAGGAAGCTGGATGAATTAAAAGGAGGATGCGGTGAATGTTGTGATGTGTACAAGAAATACTACAAGAAATACTAGGCCCATGGTTAAGTGTATAAGCAACATTGATAATAGAGTTATACTGTTAAAATGGCCTAAAATTTCCTTGAAACATCTGTTTCAAATGACTTCCAAATGAATGCGAAGTACATTTCATTCCTAGTTTTGCCAAGATTAACCCTTGAAACTGTGCAATTCTGCTCAATACTGAAAAATGACATGAGCATGACCAAATGAATAGTCATTTACATCTTGATTAGGCCATCAAAGAGTGTCATATATGATACACTTAAAAGACTTTTTTGAAAATCAAACGTAATTGCTGCTTTAAAAGGACGCACATGAATTGTAATTCTCTTGAACAGGTATAAAAATGATTGATTCTTACAAAAATAAAGATTTATAAAGATATTTAAAAACGGTAAAAAATGCTATAACTTTGAAGTAGATACAAATTACAAGTACTTTTTATGCAAAAAGACACACATCTTAGATAGAATTAGAGCTTCTTTTATTCGAGGGTTGATCCAGAAATTCGTATAATGGGGTTCTAAAACTTAAAAAAAATGCCTATCAAAAGAAAAATTGTACATTCGTTTAGTGCAACATCTGTTTAATAAACGTGGAAATTTTCGAATGTGTAAGTTATATAGCGGCTGTAAAGTGACTAATCTAAAACATAGACCCCGCACTTAGGCGGGGGGGGGGGCAAGAACGTCAAATGCGACGTCATTATTTACTCTTTTCTATATAGTCTCCATTTGCTTTCATGCCTTTCTGTGTCTAATAAAATAATTTGAAGAAAGTATCCACATTCCATTTGGAATTCAAATTGGAATACAGTTTTATAGGAATATTATTTCTAGTGAGGTGGAGACCCAAATGCAGGTCTTTAAATTTGGAAAGTAACGAGAATCAATTAAGACGACTTCATTCTCTTTAAACACCATTGTTCCATTCTTAATTCTCTAATAAAACCCGGCGCTCATAAAATATACGAGGTAACTCAACAAAAACGTCTTTCTTTGTCATAATATTATTTTTCTAAAACATCTGAAAGGTTTGGGCTAGTGAATATCTTATGATCATTACAAAATTAAAAAAATAAACGGAAATCACAATTTGGTGTAGTCGTCAGGTTGCTTTTCGTTCGAATATTAAGTCTAATTTGAATTATCCTGTGTCCGCAAAACTCTTCCAAAATGTTTAAAGTATGACAATTGATTCCCTATTTTGCCTTATTTACTCCTAGCAAAAAATATGAAATATTGTTTAAGAATAGTCTCAGAAAATTTGATTAATGTAACGGATTTTCATTTTTTTCGCTCCCACGCCTAAGCATACATATGTTACTATGGTAACGAAATCTAAGGCCGCTTTATATGATTTTCGCAAAGAAATATAGCATTTGTACTCTTCGAATATACTGAACTACACACACGACAAATTATACACTGAACAAGAAAGAAATGCCAAAGTTAAAGGCCGATTATACGAATTTCTGGATCATCCCTCGTATATAACATTTTGAAACAATTAAATGAACTATGATCAATTTCTGAAACAATACGATTTTATCAATATCAAGCTCTTATTCAAATTTAACCCAAGACTCGATTCATATAAATAATAAAATTGCATAATTACAAGGGCTTTGTAGGTGTTTATGTGTAAATGGCTGGAAATTTAACATTCAATTTGCATTCCTGTTGGCATAGCTGTGTGACTTTCTATATACATGACAAGCATTTCTTGTTGAAATAGAGAAATGAATTGAACAAGGCCCATTTTAAATCATATACACATGGTTCGTGGGCATTATTCTCGGATTTTTACTCATGTGCATAAGTACAAAACCCTTCTACTTACCATTAGGTTTAATTCAAGCCACTTGGCAAATAAGCCAGACAAACAATTGGTAAAACATACAGTTAAGTCTAAAATAATCCATCTTAACATAAGTGAAACAATGCTTCTGTTTGAAAGAGCTACAATAATTACACTGAAGAGCATTAAGATAATTGTGACTTGTTTCATACAAAATGTAACATACGTTACCTGATTATGACCATCTGTATTCTAATTCAAAACGTTTAAAGGCAACGAATAATCTAAGACACAAAATTAGAGAAAAAAAAAAACAATTTATTAAATTTTGTTAGTTGTAATTATGCACTGTAAGTTAGATAGATATGTAATTGCACTGAACACATAATTCCTTATGGTTAAATTTATCAATTGGTATAACAACACAAAGTACATACACCTAGCTATCAAAAAGCAAATATTTCGAGGTATTTGTCATTTCTGATTTGAAATGATTGTAAAGTTCTGTGCCGATTTAGAAATGTGTAGGTATTTCGATTTCAGAAATAACATATACATGTAGCAATGATTGGGTTTTACAAAATTATGATCTCAAATCTTTTTATCAATACTTTTCCTTTGCAAGATGTGATACTACAAAATATATTGATTTCAATTGTGTGATTTATCACTTTACACTTAAAGACAAAACTAGCATTCAAGAAGAATTTCATTCATGGCCGCTCAAAGATATAACATTGACTTCTCAATCAAGGTACAAATTTTATTATCATTCGTGCAAGGAGATTTATGATCTTTCGTTGGTCATCATATATTTGATGTATTTTTCAGGAAACAGAACTGAGGGCTATTAATCTAAATGTTTAGAACTTTAACCCTTATTGATGTAACCTAAAACAGTTAAAACGCATTTTGGTAAAATATTTTGAGGTAATATATGTTACAACTTTCCTTCAAAGACATAGAGTAATTGTTGTTGCAATGATATCTCTTATATATGATATTCTTTTCTTATTATGCATGATAGGAGTAGTAAATTGTAGCTGCTATTATTCTTCTTTATTAGCGGCCATGGATCGACACTGATACCAATCCTCGTGCCCTAGACCTGTGGATTTTAAGGACTTGCAGATGTAACCATGCTGCAAGTCCTTCAGGCCTGTAGTTAATGACAGTACTTTGTATTTCAAATCTGGCGTCTTTTGAAAAATAATTGCCCTACCAATACTAAAATTTGCATTACAAAATGGAAAACATTGTAGAAAAAGAAGAGATTGCTTGTCAAGAGCAATTTCTTCTTTTTCCAACAATGTTTTCCTAGTAATTTATCCCTTAAATTGATAAAAATCAAAAATGTTTTCATGCAGGACCTGTTTTTAACCTGTAAGACCTATTACATTTTTAGCAAACAGGTC
This sequence comes from Fragum whitleyi, assembly GCA_948146395.1. Lineage (NCBI taxonomy): Eukaryota > Metazoa > Mollusca > Bivalvia > Cardiida > Cardiidae > Fragum > Fragum whitleyi. The sequence continues at coordinate 34,168,174 of OX411551.1, read as the reverse complement.
CTTCAGGCTGGTGACAAAAAGTTGTTTGTGTCAAACCCGGGCGGCATAATAAATTACATGATATAATGGGCCGGAAGAACATGAGCGCAAATCTTCTCATTCTTTACGTATAAAACAAGTAATATGCAGGCTATGAGTTTTACCTTCAAGTGTTCACTAAGAATATTTTTGTGCCAAAAAGCCAATATCTTTATACAGGCAAATAAGTAGCAACAATTTTGTAATTGTAACGTACATTTCATGTACTTTAATGAATGATACAGGATTCTGCGATTGTTTGGTCACTCATATCCAAGAATCGTGCTTGAGATACTAGTTGAAATCGAAATCTGCCAAAAGAATTTTACAAAATTTGAACAAAATGAAGCATTTTATAAGGATCTAGGGTGTATGATTTCAGAGTAACATATCTTACAAATGCCCCACACGCCAAAGTGATAACATGTCTTAAATCGTTGCTTATACATGTACCTTTCAGAAAATAAAAGTGTTCACCCCCTCCCGGGGGGACAGAGGTCCCAGACATAGGTTTTACCCACTGAAATTGGAAGTATTTAAATCGTTGTTTGACTCACTTGTGATAATGTAATTACTCTACTACTAGGCTTTTTTGTGTGCCGGGAGAGATCGCTCATGGACCATAGGATAAGTGATCGTAATTAAAACAAAGCATCCACAAATTGTAGTATGCTCATTATGAATAGAAACCTTTCGGATAGCCTTTTGTGTGTTGTGTCAACTTTCATAGAAGACCAAATATGGCAAAATCATTAGTGTTTTGTAAAATTTCATACCGGCGAATACCAAGGAACTTTATAAGTTTAGGTGAGCTCATTTGCATAATTTTGATACGGTCGCTTGGGTTATCTCCCTTATCATACCATGTCAGAAAATGGTTTGACTTTAGAATTTCAAATTTTGGACAGAGGAAAAATATGTGGTACTCATTTTCACTGGTGTTTATCGATGCTACCGTAAAATGATTGTCCATGAATTTATATCCTTCCATTGTAAGATGACCAAATTCAACTACATAACCTAGTCGTTTAGAAATTAATTATTTTTTTTAAAAAGAAGCTGTAAAATGTACATTTGAATGCGCTTAAATTGCTCTAGTATTGAAAAACAAGAGGGCCAGAACGGCCCTAAACCGCTCACTTGAATTTATAGGTCCAATGGAACTCACCCAAGTAATTTTCTGACAGTTTCTTTCACATTCGCTTATTGTTGAAGAGGAGATGTTATTCCAAGAATTTAAAGTGAAATAGACTCTGCCCACCCATTCTTTACTGAGGCGACTCAAAATAAGTCCCCCCCCCTAAACCATTACCATATTTATGAGCCTATCAAATTTTGAAAACTTATTTTGAAGAGGGACACCAAAGGAACATTTTGTTTAAGTTTCATTGAATTTGGCCCAGTGTTTCAGGGGGAGATGTCATTCAAAGATTTTGGGCTCGAAATAAGCCCAACCCTGCCACACCCATATTAATGGGCCGATCAAAATGTTGGGACCAATTTTTAAAAAGCGTCACACAAGAAACATTCTGGTTAAGTTTCATTGAAAGCGGCAGAGTGGTTCAGGAGATATTGTTGTTCAAAAATCTCGGGCTCAAAATATGCCCCACCCGGCCACGCCCATATTTATGGCACAATCAAAATTTTGCGAACAATTTTTGAGAATGGTCACCCATGGTATATTCTGGTAAAGTTTCATTGAAATCGGCCCGATGGTTCAGGAGGAGATGTCTTTCAAAGATTTCAGGCTCAAAATAAGCTCCGCCCTGCCACGCTCATATCTATGGGTCAAACGAACTTTCGCGAATAATTTTTGAAAAGGGTCACCCAAAGCATTCTGGTAAAGTTTCATTGAAATCGGTCCAGTCGTTCAGGAGGAGATGTCGTTCAAAGATTTCGGGCTGAAAATAAGCCCCGCCCTGCCACGCCAATATTGATGGACGAATTAAAATTTTACGAACAAATTTTTAAAGCGTCACCAAAGAAACTTTTTGGTAAAGTTTTTTCGAAATCGGCCATGTGGTTCAGGAGGAGATGTCGTTCAAAGATTTCAAAGTGAAAAATGCCACGCCCATATTAATTGCCCAATCAGAATTTAGCGAACAATTATATAATCATTTAAATATTATTGAATGCAGATTAATTAACCCTTATCTTTCTGGAACTAAATTCTTTTTTAATTGATTGATTGATTGATTGATTGATTGATTGATTGATTGATTGATTGAATGATTGATTAAACGGAGTTTTACGCCGCTTTCAACATTTTTTAGTTATATCGCGGTGGCTGGAACACCTAACAATGGATTCTTGGTATTTCTCTCATCAGTACAACCATCACATCCTTTCCTAGCCTCCAGATGCTATCTCATATAGGTCTACGATTATCAACCCATTGGTGAGAGACAAATAGTCGGAAGAATGAGTGCCGCTGTCGGTGATCGAACCCGGGACCTCTAGATTGACAGTCCAACGTGCTACCAACTGCGCCATGACCGCCGCCAAATTCTTTTTTAAAGATGTCAGTTATATGCCATTCAAAACATAAAGATTTATTTTTCTCGTAGTAATAAGTATAGACAAGGCATTTTAAGCTTAATTTAGAACGCAAAACCTATGCAGACTGATGCTAGCTATTATTGTCTGTCACAACCTTGAGTAAAGTTGCAAATTAGCGTGAAACTGTGTGAGTAGGGCTAAGGATTTTATCAGTCTATACTATCAATCTTACTCGAGAGACCACGTCTATTAAACGACCTTATTTTCATTCAGCGACCGTTTCGAAAATCCCAATCTACAATCAAGATGTCTTAAAAAGTAGGTACTGTTGGTTGAAAATTGTTGAAAATGAATCCTTTTTGTTAGAACTCACCAGAATCGTCTCAATGAGACAATTCTGTTGAGTTTTAAAAGCATAGGATTATTAAGAATTTCGCAATAATTTGCTTATTCAATAAAAAAAAACGTATATGAAGCGGCCATTTCCTTTACCGACCGCTTTTTGTGGTCTTGGTAGTTGTCGCTTATAAACATTTTTTACTGCATTTCGATTTTCACACACATATAGAGGGTAATTGTTTGTTACAGTGTAAGGCCCATACCAATACCGACAGCACTACATGCTTTCGATGATTTTTTTTTCTTCTTTTTTTTATTCAACTTGTCAATATGCAAATTAATTGTTTTTGCTTTAGAATGGCTTTCAAGAAATAAACACAATATCTTCAAAAACCCTACATCCACACAGCCTAGTTCAAAATCAAATACACTTTCCAACGCGATACTTTCGAGATTTAAAAAAAAAGTAAAAATGCTTTTTTCTTAGAAACTACCACCTTCCCAAAATATAATCCATACCTTCAGTTGTCAAAAAACATTGTACAAAGCACATATTCTCGTGAAAAATGAAGAAAAGCGTGCTTTCCCGCTCTTTTGCAAAACAAGAATCATAGAGAGGCAACATACTTAAACACACCATTTTATGGCAGCATCGATTAACACCAGTGATCTTCAATCACTTGTGTATTACTTTGAAGACAGAAGTCAAAATATATCTGTTTTCTCTTGGTATGTTACGATGACGCTCAATCTCTATTTTAAAGCTACTATTTCACAGATTGGGAAAATGCCTTTTTTTTGTGTGTGTGTGTGTTTTTTTTTTGTGTGTGTTTTTTTTTGTAAAATTAATGGGAAATTATGACCTCATCGAGTAAACAACTACAATAATTGAATTGTTAGCTGAATTCTTGAATTATGTTAAATCATTATTTATATATGGCCCGAGAGCCAGTATTGTGCTTCATGTACTAAAATATTTCAAAATAAAATTGTTTTATTTTTTCAATTGTTAAACCGATATTAAAGTTCTTTAGTGTATTCATTTGAATAGTGGGAAAATGTTTTGATTGTTCGCATTCCTCAAACGCTTTTCCGTGAAGAGAGAGAAAGAGAGAGATAAAGCGAGAGAGAGTGAAAGAGAGAGAGAGAGAGAGGGTCATATTATGAAAGGCTCGCTACTCAAAAAGACTTGTAAAATAATTCGACCGTGGTACCATTTAGGCTCAGGAAATTATACAATCTGAATGTACGCCCTCCTCCACCACCGTGAATTAAAGGATCAGTGTTTCTATTACTAATGATGCACATCGTAGAGAATACAATTGTATTTTTTAAAATATGACGTCGATCCTCAACCAAAACCCAGTTATTACAATATTTTGATCTCTTTCGACATTATATCGATAGCATTGTATAAAAAATAAAAGTAAAGGCAAAAATATTATTCATGTATCAGTATTTTTGTACAACTAATCGATTTGCTAATGTCACGATTAAAATTTTTTGTTTTAAAAATTTAAGAAAGTTATATTAATCAATTGTTCCGCGATTTTTATTCTCACATACGAGAGAAAGGTTAAGTGTTGATGTAATAGATGTGTCCACACGCCCACAAGGTTGACTAGCGCGTGTTGGCACATTACCTGTCGCGTGTATCGGTATTTATGTGTATTCCGGTGTTTCAAGAAAGCAAGTTTGAAGAGTGACCTCCAGTTGACCAAGGGCAAGTTACTCACTCGGCCTGGTTACACATATCTATGCAAACGAAATATCAACGGAGCTCAAAATTTAAAACGGTTTTGCTTTTAAAAGGAATTTTCACGCTATCTACTAATGATAAAGAATCCTTGTATCACGCAAATGTCAAAATACACAGCTGTAAAGAGATACAAGTCTTAAAATAGAGAAAATTGAACTTGAATTAGCACTACTTTTTTTAAAAGCTTTTAACATCCGACTAGATCGTTACAGCGAAGAAAAACTGGTGAACGTGAACGTCCACCAAATATGATTGAGCCGTTTTTTTGTCTTTCCTTTTTAACAATGTGGTATTCTTATAAATGCAAATATTTTAAAAATAATGAAACCCAATAAAACAAACAACAATGATTATAAAACATTATGACAATAAAATGAAACATAGAATTACTTCATGCAGATAGATAGTCATTACCAAGGGCATGTATGCACATTTCTACCAGGCGGTCCAATATTCGATTGCCTCACACATTCAGTTGGAGAGCCGGTGTACTCTCAATGGAAACGGAATCGATAGGGTAAGCTAAATCAACAAAGTAATAATGAGAACTTATATATCTTGATATAGATATTTATATCATGCCGATGAGAAATATGTAGTTAGACGCATTATTAAATCAAAGTACTGAAATACTGAAGCAAGCAAAACATAGATATTTTAGTAATCTTCCTTTTAAAATATATCATGATACAAAATCAGAATAAAATAAAGCGAGGAGCTAAAGACCGCTCAATGTAGTGTTCATAGTGAACATTTTGGTCAAGCTAAGGCATTACTTTTCACACATGTGACATTCTTTGAAATCCACATTCCAATACACTGACCAACAGTGAGTGTGAAAAACTTATAATAAATCCCGATAATTCTTTCCTTTTATCTGTTCAAATATTCTCTTTTTCTAATTGAGTCCCCCTTTTTTACATAAAAAGTATTCTGATCATGGTTCATCACGGATGAGCCAAATTTTCATGCCCCTACCTTTGTTTTTTCACATGAACTTTGCTCTTTCAGAAGGTTTTATCATTTTGACTAACATACTTAACAAGTTTCATCATAAATGCGCTAAATGTATGGCCCTTAGAATGTAAACAAAGAAAATGTCAACAGGTATACTTTCCTCGTGTTTTCATATGGAATATTTCAAATTTTGATTCATGCGGTTCATCTTAATGACCTGAAAAACATTATCATCCAATATTCATTAAATGTCGCCCCTATGATATAAACACTAAGGAGAGTTGATGACGAAAGACGAGGGATATCCAGTTGCCGTCATAACGCAGTTGGTAGCGCATCGGACTGTCTATCTAAAGGTCCCGGCTTCGATCACCGACGGCGGCACTTATCTTTCCGGCGATTTGTCTCTCACGAATGGGTTGACAATCGTAGACCTATGTGAGATAGCAGCTGGAGGATAGGAAAGGATGTGGTGGTTGTACTGGTGAGAGAAATACCAGGAAACCATTGGTAGGTGCTCCAGCCACCGCGATATAACTGAAAAAATGTTGAAAGCGGCGTTGAACTCTATTCAATCAATCAAAACGAGGGATACCTAATTATCACACAGCTCACCATAAGCCCGATTTGCCCTTACGCGCTTAAAGAATGAGGGGGTGAAACTGCAGACATAGGTCTACGACATTACGGGAGAACTACTTTTCATGGTGAAATCATTCATTGATTTAGTGGTTTAGCTGCCAGAGACAGTTTGCACTCATTTGAACTTTGAGATTTCCTCAAAATTTTGTCTGTGAACAAAAGCTAGCAAAACTGACGCTTTGCTAGCTAAAAACAACTCGGTTCATATGTATCCATATTCAAGTGAATGGCTGTTCTTTAGTCAGTATGCTGATTTGAACCGTTTTGTATTGTAAAAAGAGGACTCTTACACTCTTATCCCAAGGTTTATACATTTACAATATAATCAGCACGTGCAGATGTGTAAAATCAACTGTACGATTTTTATGAGGTCAAATGATCGGCGATCTTTCGCGATATTTTGGTGAAAGTCGTTTGCGACTGTCTTAAATATAATCGTATGAGATTGTAAGATTTAATCGTACGAAAATTTTTCTTGAAAGAGGCCCTTGATTTTTTCATGAACATACCATCAAAAATTGGTACATCACTACGATTTTTATACACAGGCGAATGTGGTGGTATATTGGTGGTATCATAATCTCCGTCTGTCCGTCCGTCAAGCCGTCCGATCCGACGTCAGAACACCCATCCGTCCGTACGTCCAAATTTTGTGAACGCATCTTCTCTTTCATTTATGGACCGATTTGGACGAAACTGTCACAAAGTGTTCCTAGTCACCAGACCTAGCGCATATTATAATGTGCTTCCGGTCACGATTTTTCAGAAAATACGAATGCTTGACTTTAGAAAAATACTAGGTTATTTCATTTTTCCGGAGCTTTTTTCTATACCCTTTGAAGTATTGAGCTATATTTCGGTGTATGAGTCGGCAACAATGAGTTACAGAACAAGTTCGAGATTAGTTCTGGTCCAATGCTTTTTCCGGAAGATGCGAATGCTGGACTAGAAAACTTCAGTTTTCCGGAGTTCATTGTCTATACCATTAAATCAGCAAACAAACCTAGCTCTGTTACTCGGATATCTTGCGATTATAATATCGACATCCATCGATATATAAAATTCAAAACAGACCCGGCCTCTCTGGTTTCAGAATTCGAGGTTGGATCACTAGTCTATATAAACTATTGACCTAGTTTCTGTTTCTAAAATAAGTAATGTTCTTTCAATATGAATGAGACTGTGAAATGTTGACCGGAAGCTGAAGAAGAACTTTTAAAGCTTAAGGTTGCGTTCTAATCCATTCGTTACATATTAATTGATATCTGTTGTTGTCACAGTATTACACATTTCAAATGATTTATACAAATAAACCTTGTTCAAACAAATTCCAAGTAGTAGTCACAAAAATTTCCATTTTTCCTTTGCACGAATCTGTAAGTGAACTAAGAGTAAATTCAAAGCACTGAAAGTACTGCGAAGTTGGAATGCGTCCAATGTATCCCGCTCCATAAAAACATTATTTTGAGTTCATACAGATACATATCTACGTTCGCAGCTGAAGGCAATCCTCTCCGTAAGGCAACCATTTTTATTGTGTAAGTCCAAGAGAGAGAAAATGTAAGTGCCTGCACGAAATCAACAAAAAAAATAAGGCAACATTTTACTGTGTTACGGCAAATATGACCTTTCGTGTAGAAGGCTTGCGTTCAAAGTGTTTTTGGCATCATGGCCTCTTTTTCTACGACACAGCAAGACATTACGAAACCCCAACAATATTCACATAACTATGTATGTAGGTGTTGCGTTCAAAAGATTACAATCTTGAAGAGTATTTGTATAAACGACGTTTCAAACATTTCCAGACTGTCATAAAACAAAGCTAACGTAGACTGAATAAAACACTTTGAAGTCTCTTTAGAGCTATTGTGTAATGATCTGTTGTAATTACTTGGTCTTGAACACATTGCATCAAACTACTCAATTAACAATAACTTGCGTACCCTTTACCCAGCTTATTACCAATATAAATGTGATTGCAATAAGTGGACCATTCTAAACACTTTTTAGGAACAATTTTATGTAAAGGTTCCTTCAATGCAAGATTCAATGAAATCTGTCGAATTGATTTGGAGGAGAAGCCCATCAGAGGTCTTTACAAATTTAGGTGAAGGTGCACATATGCCAAGTTTCTTTGAAGCTTGGCAAAGGGAGACGGTAAAAGATTTTTAAAGATTTTTAAATGAAATAAGCCCCATCCTACAACGCCCATATTTTTGGATCAATCAAAATTTCTTTGACAATTCAAGTAAAGGGTGACCAAAAGGAACATCCGTGCCAAGTTTCAATGGATTCGACCAAATAGTTTGGAAGGAGAAAGTTCTTGGGGATTTTGAAGTGAAAATAAGCTACGCCCTGCCACGTCCTTATTTGTGGGCCAATCTAAATTTCTTGAACAATTTTAGGGGAGGGTCACTCAATGATCATTTGCCAAGTTAAGTTGAATTCGGGCCAATGCTTTGAATGGAGATTTTATTAAAGCTTCAAATAGTGAAAATTCAACCCCCCCCCCTACCACGCTCTCCTCTCAAACCATTGGGCGAATTTCAATGAAACTTGGCATGGATGTTCCTTGGGTGGCCTTTTAATTAAATTGTTGAAGAAATTTTGATCGACCCCAATTATGGGCATGACAGGGCAGGGTGTGACCTTTTTCACGTTAAGACCGTTTAAAAAAACCCCTCCCAAACCGTTGGGCCGATCTCAATGAAACTTGGCATGGATATTCCTTAGGTGACCCTTTACTTATTTTGTTCAAAAAGATTTGATTGATCCCCAGATAAAAGCGTGTCAGGGCGGGTAATTTTTTTCAAAGTTAAATTTTCTTCTCGTCCGATACCATAGAGCCGATTTCAATGAAACTTGGCATGGATGTTCATTTGTTGACCCTTTACTTAAGTTTTTAAAACAATTGAAAGGGCTTGGCAAGAAAGGGTGGGTCATGGCAGGGCGGGGACTTATTTTTCAATTCATTTTTTTTTTCAAATCTTCTCCAAAACCATTGGACCGCTTTCAATGAAACTTGCCATGGATGTTCCTTGGATGACCCTTTACTAAAGTTTATACAAAAATGATTGACCCTTAAATATGGGCCTGACATGGCAGGACGGGGCTTTTTTACTCACTTTAAAATCCTCAAAATCTTGTCCTCCCAAACCATTAAGCCGCTTTCAATGAAGCTTACCATGTATATTCCTTGTGTGACACTTTACTTAAGTCGTTAAAAAAATGATCCCCCAAATATGGGCGTGGCATGGTGGGAATAATTTCCAGTATAAAATCTTTAAAATTCTTTTCCACTTAAACCGTTTTGCATGAATGTTCCTTGGATGATCATATACTTAAATTGTTAAATAATGGCGTGGCAGGGCGGGACTTATTTTCCACTTTAATAAACTTGGACATAGAATCGGATAGAAACGTGGATTCTGTAAAAGGGAAGAAAAAAAATATCGCTGGTTTCGTTCCTCATTTGAAAATCAGTTAAAGCTTGTCCAACTAATTCAATTTTGTTCGGAATTCATCAATTTTATTCATTAACCGTGTCAATTTCAAGATGGTCAAATTTGTTCGGAATTCATCAATTTTATTCATTTACCTTGTCAATTTCACGATGGTCAAATTTGTTTCGAATTCATCAATTTTATTCATTAACCTTGTCAATTCCACGATGGTCTTAACTGTTGATAGAGCAATTACTCATTGACACATTGACATTTAAGATAAGAAAGGATGGGTCATATTTGCGTTTTAACAAACAATGAACAAGTTCTTTTATTTTTCGGTTCTTGCATTTGTTGTATCAGTGCATCTTGGATGCGCAGGTAAAGTCTTTTTTCTCTCATTGAATTTAAATTTAGTTGTGTCACCCAAGATAAGTGCATTTAAATAGTACTTAACAAATGAGTCTTGTCAAAAGACTTGTGAATTGCCGGGTTAAATTTTGTCGAGCTGGAGTTCAAACTCACGAGTCAGGGGTTTGTTGACGGCCAATCTTACTACCGGGTTAACTGGGCTTGGCTCATTAAAGCCGAAAACGTTCACCAAATGTTTGGGAATTGGTACACTCGTTTGCTCGTGTAATCATGTTAAAAGCGATTTTGAAATTCAATGCCTTTGATTTTAGAACCAGAATACAGGGTACTTAACGTTCTCTTCCACGAAGCAAGTAAGTAAAAGCATTAGGTGTGCCTGGCTGACAGCAATGTGATTAGAATGAAGGGAAAAAAGCCTCCGGTAAGAATTTCTGTGGTGAAAATGTATGAAGGTAATATAACCGGAGGTAGAAAGGTAAAAATGAAAAAGGAAATAATACCAGAAATATTTATACAATTAAGTTAAATTTGAATCATAATTCATTAAATAAAATGCCCTTTTTTGTACCTGTTTAGTTCAAAATCGAGTAAATTTCAAATGTTTTATGTATAATTAAATATTTAAGATATTAAATTAATGATATTACCGATACCACAGCCTTGTAAGATAATCCCGTTTCGATGAAAATTACCAGTCTTTCATAAGGTAAGTTTTGAAAAAAAGATGCAAAATGTTCTTAATTTCTTAATACATTCTTTAAGGCACGAAAAGATACAAAAATTGTAACTCTACACTATTTAACACACTTAATTAAGAGTGTTATACATTTTTAGGGCTAAATGATTACTTAGATTCGACGGTAACTTCAAATAAGGTTGGTATTGAAACGGATTTTCGTTTTTTGAAGTTTTTCGACTCGCTGTCATTTTTTTAGATAATTCTTTTTTTTTAATTTCGAGGCGGGTTGAAATTACTCTCCGCACTGTCATGGTGAAAATATAGATAAATCCCTTACATAGGAATTAATACATCATGAAATTGACATTTATCACGATCAAAATCATTCGGAATCACTCACTTAGAGCTTCATCCAATACAATGAATCACTCACTCTATCACCACTCAAAACACTCTAAAATCGTTCAAAAACCCTTTAAAGTCTTTCAAAACGATCAAAATTTCATTCAATTTTGTCAAAACAAAACCATTCTTTCATTGGCTAGTGTTAAGCGTCTGATTGTTTCATAAAGACACAAAATTCACAGTTAAGTACATAGTAAGCCCAAAATACCCGATACACATTTGAAGTTAAGTCAAGATTCTTGCTGATGTGGTTTCCTTATGAAAGTCACGTGATTAGAAAGCCAAGATCATTAAGTATTTGTGAAACAAATCTATTTAGAGTATTTTACAACCGATTAAGAAATGGATATTGTTTTGAAGTGTATTTTTCTACATGACGTTAAGCTGCATATTTGGACATTTCTCACCGTAATTTGACTCTTTGAATTTAAATATTTGAATCATTTTTCATATCGAAATAAGCTTAATTTTAGACACAATCTGTGGCCTAACGTGAAGACAATTAAACCATACAAGAGGACCGTGATGGCCCTAGATCGCTCACCTGAGTCTCTTTGACCCTGGCACATGATGGTGGAAGTCCAATATATAGTATTACAAACAAAATATGGAAGATATGATCAAACTTGGTAGAGGTCCAATAGATGATGCTACATATAAAATAGGGCAGTTGTCTGCCTTCTGGATCAGAGAAGGAGATTGATAAAGATTTTCGCTCTTTGATTCTATGTAAAAAGGGTTTCGCCCGGGTGGAGCCCAAATGTGACCCAAGGGTCTTGATTTGGAGAAACTTGCTAAAGGCCCACTAGATGATGCTACATACCAAATATACCAAATATGAAAGCTGTCTGCCTTCTGGTTTCAGAGAAGAGGATTTTTGAAGATTCAGTTCTATCCAGGTACTGCTACAACCTTAGATATAAAACTCGGTCTCAAAAGGCTCATTTGAAACAATCAATTTCCATTTATTTAATCAACATACTTGTCAAACAGGTTTGGTCTGTTTTCAAAATAGATGTCAGGTATGGTGCAACAGCACACCATTATATTGTGAAATATTTTCTGCGATTTATTCCTAATTATAGTATTTGAAATAAATGATCTATAATACATTACTATACATTTATCATTCAGTGAAATAGAAATTGATATATTGCTAGACAACCTTACAGGTATAAAAACTACTTATGTCCATTTATGTTGTGATAACACACCTACCTTCCAAAAGTCTACACGTTTACAAAATTAAAACGACATATATGACATATGTGTTTATAAAATAAGTCGAAATAAATTGCTTGCATAACTACGTTTTGGGCTCTAGTTTTATACCAACGTTTTTAGTAGTACCTGAGTAGTACTTTATAGGTAAACCATGCTATTCGAATGTTTATAAACAGACTTTCGACGGGTTAATATCGATAAATTAGGACCAACGGATTTTTTTTTATGTCACTGTCTCTAACTATACTGAATGACCAAAGAAACACAAAACTAACGGTATTGTAGCCATCCTTTGAATTACAATTTCTGTAAACGCCATGTGTCATAGCGTAAAAGTAGCATGCTTTAGAATCCGATGTCATCGTGAAGAAACAAAAATTGAAACGAAAAAAACACATTGAATATCGATAGGGACAAAAAGGTGTTTTCGTGATGAGGTACTTTATTCTATCAGTATATAGGTGTAATTAAGTACCGTTATGTCACGCTTACAAAATTTCAGTTCAGTTCACTCTTACTCATGGCTATACAACATTTTCCGCGTTTTCGAATACCATGGTTGGACTATAGTCTGTACTTTGTTCAAATATGGGCCAATTGTATCCAACAGTCTTGGAGTTGCTTGTTCTGTACAAAATGACCCCTTTCCACAATGTTTTGGCTATACCGCTATAGCTATGGCAGTCTTGTGTTGCTTAACTGCTTATGCTAAAGAATGGCATCATTTTTATATATAATATACCTGAAAATACTGCTTTCTTAGCAAATGAATTGTTTTAAAATCGGGCCTCAAACACTTTACATGAACCTTAAAGTTGTTATAAGACGGACTTAAGAGCTTTCTTTGCACGGGGTTTATTTTTGCCCAACCACAAAATTTGTTTGTCATACTATGCTGTTGCATAGTGTACACTCATCGTAGCATGATTTATTCGTTTTGAAAAAATAATATGGTTGTATTTCACGATTTTGGAGTGTTTTGAACGGTTTCTGAGATTTTTTATAGCTGGATTGATTGTTTTAAACGAATAAATGATTGAATGAAGTACTTAGCTAATGATTTGGAATGGTTTTGATCAAAATGAGTGTCGATTTCGTAATGTTGTAAATTGCACATGTACTTATGTACAAAAGTGGATGGAGCGTTTTGAATGATTGGAGTGAGCGCGACAATTCATCGAATTGGGCTCGCGATTTGGAATGAATTTAAGTGGGATGAGTGTCAATTTTTTCATGTTATGGACTATACTTCTATTCCAGATTGTATAATTTGTTTTATCTTATAACTATACAAATATCTGTGTGATAACAACCCGTATGATATTTTTTATGATATCACATAGTTATTTTTAGAACAATAATATCATACAGTTATTTTTAGAAACTTGCATTTCAGTAAGAAACATCGACGAAAACAAGACAAAAAGAGGTTATAAGATAAATATAATACATTCTTAGTGTATTGTATGAAAAAAATATCAAACTCGGTTGTGAGAATTGACAATTGTCTCGGCAGAGCCTCGACAATGATCAATTCTCCCAACCTCGTTAGATATTTTTTTTCATATAATACACTAAGTATGTATTATATATATAACTCATACTACTCTTTTACGTTATTAACTATACTTCCTTTCCAGATTGTAAAATTTGTTAAAAGATAGGCTTCTCTTTCACGTAATTAACTATTCTTCTTTTCGAGATTGTATATCAGACTGTAAAAGTTGTTAAAAGACAGGCTACTTTTTCACGTAATTAACAATACTTCTTTTCCAGATTGTATAATTTGCTATCAGATAGGCTACTCTTTAAGGTTATGGATTATACTTCTTTTCCAGATTGTATAAGATGTTATAGGACATGCTACCATGGACTTAATATTATGAATAATTGTCAATCATGCGCTATTAGACAAATGGGATGTAAGTATTTTTTGTTTTACACATTGCTAGGCCTATGCCGTCTTCGATAGCAAACGGTGATGCCTAACTACTTGTTCTATTGATTGTCTTAACTTTTGAAAATTTTGAAAACTTACATGTCCACGACATACCTCAAAAATGACGCATGACATACCCCATTTGACCCAATTTGAATCTTGTAGAAAAGCCTTCTGACCGAGTCTCAAGACATTTGAGCCGATGATGTGTCCTCTGGAGTGCTTCGTGGTTTTTTTTTTAGATTTAACTCAGTGACTTAGCTTTTGACAGCACTTTATTTCGGGCTTGTCTAAGAAACACTTTCTGACCAGGTTTCAAGACATTTGAACAAAAAATAATACCTTTAAAGCTAAGATAGGGTTCTCCTTAAATTAGGCCAAGTGGCCGAGTTTTTAACTACTTAACCTAACTTTGAACTTGTCAAAGGTCTCATTGGGAAAATCAACCTGACAAAGTTTCAAGACATTTGAGTAAGAAATATGGCCTCTTAAGTGCCACAAGTTTTTTCTTAAATTTGACCCGTGACCTAGTCACATTGACCTCAATTGTCCCAATTTCGAACTTGTACCTGATATCATGTTGACAAATATTGCGACCAAGTTTAAAGACAACTGACCCAACAATATTGCCCCTAGAGTGCACGAAAGCGTTTTCACAGTTGTGACCCCATGACCTTGTGTTTTAGTTTACCTGACCCAATATTGAAGTTGTCGAAGATATGCATTAAGATAAACATACTGACAAAGTTTAAAGAATTTTGGAACAAAACTTTTATCTCTACGAGGGCTCTACGAGTGCTCACAAGATGACGACGCACACTGCACGACGGACAAAGACTGATAACAAAAACTCACCGTGAGTATTTCGTGCTGGAGTTGGCTAGAAAGGACAAAAAGGGGAATTCAAAGTGATAAAGTGTTTCTATTTCAAACAGCAGCATTTTAGATTTTTGGTGAACGAAGTTTTCGTTCACCAATGTTACGACGTAAGGAAGACCCTGTAGGATCTTCGAACTGTAGATTAGAACAACAACAACGAAACCCAAACAAAATCACACATTGTTTTCTGTTTAGTAGTCTTCCTTTTTTTTCATTGTAATTCTTGAGAACAGATTCCACATGCAAAACAAATTTAAATTTTCGGTGAAAATTGCCGAAATTATGTAATGACACTTTCCCTTTATTATTTTTTACATTTATGATTTGTCTTGTCTCAAGCTATTTAATATATTAATCTAAAATGCCTTCAGAATCGTTCACCATAAGTACTTTCGGTGCTTTCATTTTTTAATATGTATCACATGTGTCACAGCTTCAGACACTTTCAAAGAGGTGTAATTGAACACATGTGGGGATTAACAACACTCTATGTTTCATAAAGTGACATGCAAAAACTTCTTCCTTTCTGCTACTGATGACTGGAAATGGAAAAATATTGTAGGAAAATTCTAGAATTGACCTCTTCCTTATTTTAGCAAGGAAGTTCAGTCGGGCGACTTGTGCATCATTAGGTCTAATAAGGGATAGATTTACCGCACCATAGAAACTATTAAGTAAGATTTTGATTAATGAGTCCAGCCCTGTGTTCAGACAAAACGGTGCAAACTGTTTGCAAATTATATCCCCATTTGCAGATACACTGTCGTGAAAAGCGGGGTATAATTAGCGAACTGAAACCATTTTGTCATTCTGATCTCAGGACAGAACTATGACATGTCATACGATTGGTCGACGATTGTCTGTTTAGTTTTGTTTTGGAATTAAGTTGATTCCTTGACGCTATTCCGCTATTCCTGACT
Source organism: Fragum whitleyi (assembly GCA_948146395.1). Lineage (NCBI taxonomy): Eukaryota > Metazoa > Mollusca > Bivalvia > Cardiida > Cardiidae > Fragum > Fragum whitleyi. The sequence goes on along the minus strand of OX411551.1, from coordinate 34,152,099 downwards.
TTTTGGCATTCTTTCTGAAATTTTGAACCATTAGGTGTACAGTTAGTTACATCTTAAAAATTGTCATTCGCCTCAATCAAAACCATTCTAAATCGCTCACTCAACGCTTCATTCATTCATTCTAAGCATTACTCAAATCGATCAAAAACGCTGAAAAACATTATTTATAAAATTACCGATATATGATCCTTTGGGACCTTTTTCTACAAAGTGTGTCAAAATATATTACATTTCCTTAACGAAATTTCATAATCTAACACGGGGTTAGGTATGAAACATATAAAGATGTTTTGTTCGGACATTGCTTGTTTGCATTTTTCTAAATAATTGATTAAAAACACACGTTAAGATTGATGAGCTTAAAACTATACGAAAACTGATTAAGTGACAAATTAACAAATAAATAAATAAATGCAAGCTAATATGGCACATTAAATATTCTGATGGTTACGTGTTGTATCATCAAATATATACACAAAAACTACACTTATCTCCCATCAAAAGCTGGATAATCGTAAAAACAGCTACAAACTGGGAAATAATTTGATGGTTGAACTAATGCGAAAAAATACTAGAAATCTATTGTTTACATGTAGGTCCCCCAGCAGGCGCGATAAAACGGAAGGATTGTTTAAGGCGGTGTTAAACCAATTACAAACAAATTGTTTGTTAGGTCTGAAGCCGCGGGCTTATGACTGAAAGATCGTTTACGATGGCGTTCAAACCAATAAAAAAAATAAAATCTCTTTTCTTGTCTTCTACAGGTAGTTCAGTGCACCTATGCTATAGAGGCTACTTTCGAGAAGGACTTTATTACAGAGACGGAAAATTATTTTACATATGTAATACGGAATTGTGTAACTATGCTTTTCCTACCCCAATGGCATAGACAAAATTAATTTTTCAAATGAGATTGAATCAAGCACAGGTCAAGTGAATTGAGTTACAATTAAAAAGGACAATGATGTCGATGGACGACCAAAACATCTGAAACATAGCTTTGATGAAGTTGTTTTCGAGGTTTGGTTTCCCATGGACGAATTTGTTCTTCTTGATCCAGAAACGTACTTATAGCGAAATATTCAGACCCTGCAATTACCATACCACCTTACAAGGATAGATCCTTTTCGCAACTTCTAGAAATTGCTTATTTCTTTGCATTTACAGTAAGAAACCTCGTGAAAATGAAATTGAATGAGTGTGATATAAAAGTTTTGAATGATTTTCAAGGGAAGTAAAACTCAATTGATAATTCCGTCCAATAGGGCGAAGTTAACGATAATGTTTTGCTTCCCTTTTATTGAACTAAGGTAGTGGACCTGTAATAGATTCGCAACATTTTGGAACTCATGATCTTTAACAATATTAACCAAGGTTTCCTAATGAAATCATTAGAAAACCTCGGTTAACAGTGTAAAGTTCCTCACATCCGAAACGTTGCATTACTATTGTGGTTCCACTTCCTTAACGTATTTACTGATTTTGTGTATTCATGGACAAATCAGACGCTTCAATATAAATATAGTCATTTCAATAACATAATGCTATTATTCGATCGATTACGAAGCGTTTTTAACGATTTTGGGGCGATTTTGAGTGATTAAAGTGAATGACTTGAATGAATTATTGAAGAGCAGAGCGAGTGGTTTGATTGGAATGGTTGTCAATAATCACTATGTGATTAACTGTTCTTAAAGCGAAACATTTACACTCTGCAATAACAATAACGCTTTAAAGTGATCGATCTTTTTCGCAATTTTTAGACATTTGCAAAGTCTTTGCAATCGCAGGTAGAACATGTAAATGCGATTTACGGACTAGTAAGTCTGCTCATACATTAAGGTAACTGCGGATAGATAACATGGTCGAATTTTCAACTGTCCTAAAATCTGACAATAACTGCTGAGATTTATCTTTGAAGTGCGGGCTTTAGCCAACACGCAAAACAAAGGGATCTGAATCTCGTTCATTGGACGCCATGACGCAATAAAGGGCCCAAGCCATTTTCGGCACGCGATAATTGGTATTTGCAAATATTTTCTGAATCAATCAGTCGATTTTTACGAAAAAAGCCTCAATTAGAAACTCCAAGAACGTGCGAGTCGTTTATTTTTCATGCAAATTCAAACAGATAAACAGACATTAAACGGTATCTATTTAGAGATTTTTAGGGTTTGACGTTCCTTTTTTGTCATTACATTTTTTTTGTAAGTAAACGGAAATCTATAAAAGATCGGCCCCTTGATGACGCTATGACGTCATCTCTACGTTATGAAATCCCTTTTTATGACCGACATATAAAACCGCGTACTTTTAAGTTCAGTTTTATCGCATTAGAGAAGTTTTGCAGACATTTAAAATTTGGACCTTAAATGCTAAAATGACCCGCTATGTGTCCGCAGTTACCTTAAAAGAATATCTGATGTATAGGGGACTTCGGCACAGGTATTGATGACGTCATCAACATATGAGTGGTTGGCGTTGCCAACCATTTTTACATACACAAAGAGCAAAAAATCCAATTTTCAAGTGATAAGATTATACATTTGTAATGATTTATTCCAAGTGATAAATGTGTCGAAATGTAGATTAATCACCCTTTCTTTTGGGTATACAGTTGTCATCATGTGACAATGTCTTTGAAATGAATAGTTTGTGTTGAAAGATAACCACTCGGAGAGGCATACGAATCCAAATGAATCGTAGTTGAGCAACCAATGTATCGGAAAAGGACACAAATAAAGCTGTATTTATGTCATTTTGGCCACTCAGCAACGAAATATGTCATATCTTACATATTCCGCGTTAATTTGAATTTCAATGCTGATTTTTCTTTATTCCAGTTACGATATTCATCCCGTCTTTCAAAACATAGATGAAAGTTCTGTATTTATCCTTAATGGTCTTATCAACATAAATCCAATTTTTTTAACCTTAAAATATTGAGAATCGTCAAAGGCTATTTAAATATTAAATCCAAATTGCTAAAGATGGGAACTGTGACACACATGTTTCGAAATTAAGGTCATGTAAGCTAATTAGCGAATGTTGCCAATAACAAGATATTCGGATGAAACGGCTTTTCAAACACATGATTGAAGGTATAAAAACCCTAACAGAGCATTTTTTATTATGGGACTTGAAAAACATTAACGGCGCTTATCACACAAACATTTGTCATACAGATTGCCATTTCTAACCCAATGATCTATACTACACGGCGAATCTCTCTGATCTCGGACCATAACCGGATGCGCCAATCAATATTGTCAATGTCATAAAACGGTAGCCGCTTATCACACACACGTTTACGGGTCATAAAGATCGCCCTTTCTTACGCAACGTTTTATACCATGTTGATAATTGTCTTTGATCTGACCATGGTCATGTTTCAATCAATTACCCATGTCATATGCCACTGATTGGTTGCTTTTAGTTGGACACAACTAGTCTTTTAGCACAGTGTGTGAAATCTAGGTTAACACATCAAATATAATGCTTTAACAGACATAGAAATAACATGCTGTCATTCAAAAAGTCAAAATATTCAACATGCTTCAAAACATTGCAACTATAGAATTGTAACAGTTGACTGATTACAATCCTCCGAAGACCATCTCTTTGAAATTATAGAACTATCGCAGTCACTCAAACACCTACTTTTTGTAATCTTTGTAATAAGTAGCAGAAATGTAGACTTACTTTCAACCAATCAAATTATTGACGGATCCAGGGGAGGAGGGGGGGGGGGGGAAGGGGTGTCATTTAATTATCATAGAGAAATTCAATTTAAACTGGGCATAAATATGAAAAGGCATCACCTTTGTTTTAGTTTGGAAACCTCTTAACAGAATGGGATTAGACGAAGTGCGAACAACCCAAATTCATCAAATTCATTTATTATTTACTTAAGATAAATGTCATTCATTCATTCATTCATTCATTCATTCATTCATTCATTCATTCATTCATTCATTCATTCATTCATTCATTCATTCATTCATTCATTCATTCATTCATTCATTCATTCATTCATTCATTCATTCATTCATTCATTCATTCATACATTCATCTTAACCTGCTACATGCACGATGTTCCATCATTCGTTTGAAGTTCTGACTTTCGTAAGTCATTCACTTATCTGTGTATTTTTCGTAAGTCATTCACTTATCTGTGTATTTTTCAATGATCCATCCCTCCCTCCCTCCCTCCCTCCCTCCCCCTCCGTCCGTCCGTCCGTCCGTCCGTCCGTCCGTCTGTCCGTCCGTCCGTCTGCCCGTCCGTCTGCCCGTCTTACAATCCGACTTTGAATTCATATGTCCGTCGGTCATGGAACATTCTTACTATCATAAAAATCTTCAGTTTGACCACTTTGTATTTGAGCAGGTCCATTGAATACCTTTTCGCGTTTTTCAACAAGGTGAAAGGGTTTGTCAAACAAATAATCGATAATGACACCACTTGTCCCTCAAAAATCAATATTCCCTAATTAAGGAACGTCATAAGGCATCTAAGGAAAATTGTAACGTGCCGAAATATGTTGTTATAATGTTGCAGATAGGTTTGGATATATTTATAATGGCTATATTTTGAGCGTTTGGAAAAGACTATCAATGCCGATTTTCCGAACGATTTTGTCGCATAAACATGCAACATAGACCTATTTTTTTTTTTTGTATAATAACACGATTGTAAAGAAAACGCTAAATGAAATTTAGACAAATAAGTAGTAAACACTTGATATATGGATGCAGAAAATCAACCAAATTGACGTAATTCCTTTTTGATAGTGGTGTTTTCGAAGCAAGGATATTAATTCTAAATTCGTGTTATTTTCTTAACAAACATGTTACAAACATACTGATACCTTTTTCCTCAAGTTAAGCGAAAAAAGTGATTTAAATTAGGCGATATTTACATAAATTAAATAGCGCGAGGCGCTCCAACGCCAACCATTTTATTGGCTAGTGGGCTATGACGTCATACCGAAGTTCCCTATACTACATTTGATGTAAGTCATATTGCTTATATAACATAATGAAAAAATATAGAGAGTCCAATTTGACTGCCATATGTAAGCTAATTAAGTATTCCAACATTTAGAGCCTAGTCCCATCCCCTGGATCCGTACATAAACAAAAGTCATCTTAAAATAAATCCAAAAGTCGAGGTCAAAATGGCAATGAATTTGAGGAAATAGAGATAAACTGTTTTTATAAACATGATATATGTATTGATTCTATATTTGTCACTTGTATCGTCTGTTTGTAAGAATGTAAAGCTTATATTGGATGAATTAAAAAAATATTGCTTATATAACAATTTGGTAAATGCAGTTCCGAATACAAGAGGTTTAGTCGAATCAAGGCCTATAGTAACAGTACATCTAATATAACTAACAAATAATTAACAAACTAATTAAATGCGTCACAACTTAAACATGTATGCTGAACATTTCTCCATAGACAGACCCATTTTTCTGGAAATTGGTTTGGAAAACAAAACGGGGTTCAGAAATGGCTTGCCATTTTTTGAGAATAGACCGTATCTTTCCACTGCATATTCAGATGTTTGGGTAGTTCATCATGAAATAAAAAAAAAAGAATTAAATATTGTCTCAATGGAAGGGAAAGCAATAAAAGATGTTTGTGTGTTTGTTTAAATGGGGTTTTACGCCGCTTTCAACAATCTTTCAGTTATATCGCGGCGTCTTGAGCACCTAACAATGGATTCCTGTTATTTCTCTCACCAGTACTACCATTCCTAGCCCCCAATTGTTATTTCACATAGGTTTACGGTTATCAAACCATTGATGAGAGACAAATAGTCGGAAAGAATGAGTGTCGCCGTCGGGGAGCGAACCCGGGACCGCATGATTGACAGTCCGACGCGCGACCAACTGTGCTATGACGACAAATCTTCTTTCACCTTTGTTATCTATGACATTGGAATCTACGTATTTATAAAGATAGATAGATAGATAGATAGATAGATAGATAGATAGATAGATAGATAGATAGTAGATAGATAGATAGATAGATAGATAGATAGATAGATAGATAGATAGATAGATAGATAGATAGATAGATAGATAGATAGATAGATAGATAGATAGATAGATAGATAGATAGATAGATAGATAGATAGATAGATAGATAGATAGATAGATAGATAGATAGATAGATAGATAGATAGATAGATAGATAGATAGATAGATAGATAGATAGACAGACAGACAGACAGACAGGGTTAGGGACCTTAGGCGATGCCTAGAGTCACTCTAGGCATCGCCTTAAGTGACTCTAGGCGATGCCTAGAGTAAACGTATTATCCCGATACCTTTAAAATACGCCCTTTGCCTTTTATGGAAATGACTTTAACTTATTTTATACCTACAAATCTATGAAATTTAGAGTAGTTCAAACTGTTTTTTCATCTTCCGTCTGCGTCTGTCCATCCAAAATCGTTGGTCTGACCGTCTGTCTGACTGACGGATCCAGAAAAAAATTCAAGTTTTTTTAATAGTTCAAACGCTTATTTTATACGGTCGGTTGGCAACTAAAACAGATTAATTACAGTTTTGAAATGATGTTTTTCCGATGTTTTCGATACACCACACAAATATTCATATCGTCGGTAGACGAAAAAAAGGTCATAACCACAGTCGAATAAGCAGTCGTTTGGAACGACTGGTTGCCAGTTACTGTTGTCAATGATTGTTTTACAACCAATTATTTTTCCTGACTGTCTGCAATTCTCCTCAAATATCTAAATATTAAATTACAACTATTTTGTTTTGAAAATCATTTGCTTTGCCTTTTTAATCGAATTCAATCTAACATAAGCACCTCGATTTCAAAAATTAATGCGATGCTTAGAGTAGATTGAAAAATCAGACAGTTCAATTCATTGCTTTAACCTGATTTTACAATAACGAGCTGTGAATCATGTAAATGCTAACCCTGCTCCGATACAGGGAAATCATTCCTATGGATCTAAATTAGATATATATGTTTTGTTTTCTGTTGGTTTGATATTTTTACGGAATTCAAAGTAGAACCCTGCCTTCGTGACAGAAGTTTAGGCGATGCCTAGAGTATTTACGAACAGACGGACTGATAGACTATTTCAATCTGACCCTGATCGAATACAGAGTAAAATATGAACGTATTGTTTATTAGTTGCTCTAATATTTTTACGGAATTTGACATAGCATCCTGCGTTCGTGACAGAAGTTTAGGCGATGCCTAGAGTGTACTCGGAGCAGTCGAATTAATAGACTATTTCCATCTGACCCTGCACAAATACAGTCAAAAACATTGAAATGTATCTTAATAACATATAAATGTATTGTTAATCAGTTGCCTTGATAATTTAACATAATTTAATGTAGCACCCTGCATTCATGACAGAAGTTTAGGCGATGCCTAGAGTACGGACTGATAGACTTTTTTCATCACATCCCTCTCGAATACAGAGAAAATCGCCCATTTGAATCTAAAAAAGATATGAATATCTTGTTTTTCAGGAGCTTTGGTATTTTTACGGAATTTGATATAGCGCCCTGCATTCATGACAAGAGTTTAGGCGGTGCCTAGAGTATTTACGAAGCAGACGGATTGAAAGTCTTTTTTCATCTAACCCTGCTCGAATACAAAGAAAATCACTCCTATGAATATAACTAAGATATAAATATTTTGTTTATCAGTTGCTTTGATATTTTTACAGAATTTGATATAGCACCCCGCCTTCATGACAGAAGTTTAGGCGATGCCTAGAATATATTCGGAGCAGTCGAATTGATAGACTTTTTTCCATCAGACCCTGCTCGAATACAGAGAAAAACATTTCAATGAATCCAAATAAGATATGAATGTATTGTTTATCAGTTACCTTGATAATTTTACAAAATTTAATGTAGCACCCCGCCTTCATGACAGAAGTTTAGGCGATGCCTTGAGTAATTACAAAGCAGACTGGCTGATATACTTTTTTCAACTGACCTTTCTCGAATACTGAGAAAATCACTCAAATAAATCCAAATAAGATATAAATGTATTGTTTATCAGCTGATTTGATATTTTTACGAGATGCAATGTAGCACCCTGCCAGAAGTTTATGCGATGCCTTGAGTAATTACGAAGCAGATGGATAGACCTTTTCATCTAAATTCGATTAATATGAATTATTAGTTTTATTATTAGTTATTATTATAGGTAGATTTTGATTGGTGAGCCGTGAAATCCACTTTTAGCGGTTAAATTTCCATGCAATTCTTTCAAAATAGATAAAACAGACATAACAAAGATACAAATTACCTTTCAAATGAAACTTAGTGCTTGTCTTAGATCTGATGGTTTACTCATAGACCTATGGTAATGGGCTGAACGCCTAGGTCAGAGCTCAGTTTTGAAAATACACCTATAGTTGCCTATAACATTAGTTGCCTATATAATTTTACATAAATCAATGTAGCAGCATGCCGTCATGACAGAAATTAAGGCGATGCTACGATGAGTATTTGCGAAGAAGATGGATCGTTACCCTATTCTTATCTAATCTTTACATAATTCGATTCATTTATCCATATATTTTGTAAATTCAAGTTTCTCAATGTTATACCTGTAAAAATCGATAAATAACTTGCGAATTCAGGCCTTTTCATTTGCTTATTTTAGCTTATGATTTTTATGTTTTATTTTTTATTTTTTATACCAATCCGGAATCTTTATTTTTAAGGTAAAATTACAATACAAACTTTTTTATACAAACCTATTAAATCCGAAATTCAGAACCCATAACACTACAAGCCCTTGTTATTAAATAGATCAACAGACAACGTATTGAATGCAATTCATTACGGTCATACGATACCAGATGTGCCATGTGGCGTTTTATGGTCATAATTTTGGCATATCTCAAATAACATGTATATTTCGGGTCCTTGAAGTAACATACATCTATCGAGTAAGTGATTTACCGCTTGGTTGCAATGGGATCAATATGTAAATGTGACATCTCAAATTTTAATAACTCACACATCCTAAAATTTACATTTTGAAATAATTTTTCATTATGAATATCGATTTATATTTGGGAATAGATAAAAGAAATCTTATGCTTTAACAAGTTAATATGATTAAAACTCCATTATTACCCTTTAAATTTTGATGATAAAGAATAAAAAAATAACAAAATATGCATATTTTGCTTCCATTATATTCTCGTATTTAACTATTAAAGAGAAGCATATATGAAAAAATACTTAAGTTATAAATAAAAAAAAAATGCAAGTAATTTTACAGCCGGGTAGAATTACTAAAGTGTAGAAAATGCTACAAAAGCCAAGATTTCTCCAATTTGATCCAACTTGTTCAAAGTCACGGACGAGGGCTGATTTTTTGAAAGAGGATGCCTCTCAGGTTCTGCTGGTCATATAAATTATAAGATTATTGATATCTGCATATATACTTAAAATTAGTGTTCCGCTTTTTTTTTAAATTATAATTGCAAAGATTTGCTATTAAATGCCTCTTACAAGAGAATTGTCACGTGATTTTATAAGGAATCCAATCCTGCACGTTTGATATCATATTTTGAATTCATATAGAAAATAATTAATTATGAAATAAAGGCTTGATATGTAGTTTTTATGTTCATGTAACATTTTAAAGTCAAATTTATAAGACTTGGATTTACCCAACGTATTTTTGATGATTTGATGAGTGCTGGAGAGGAAATTAATATTCAAATATTCGTTCAAATATTTGCAACAATTGTTACTTCGGAAAAATATCTCCCGGAGAAGAAACTAATAAAAAAGAAACAATGTTTAATAACTAAATAACCAATCACATCTCATCTAGATTATACCTAGGGTTGGGGCTTACACAACTTATCCAATCATGGTTATCAATGACAAAAATGGGCGGGGTTATAATTATTGCCTACAATACTCTGGGATATTTTAAGATAACGTTTACGTAAGAAGGGCGGAGCTTAGGTAATCGATTATCGTGTTTTATCATTCTCCATTGACTTTTAAATTAGAAATTAAACAAATCAAAAGCGTTCCCAAATTTTTGTTTTCTAAACGTATTCCCATTCAATATCTCGACCTTGCATCACAAGCTATAAGCATTTAGCGAAAACCTTATTTTTTCTACATAAACACAATTGACAGACGTAGGAATAAAATAGCCCCCTAATTTGCATGCATGCATAATTTAAATTATTTACAATAGTGTTGCGGTGACCCATAGAAATAGCGCAGTTTTTAAGTTGGAATGCGGAGCAATTCCAACTTAGATTTAACAAAACCGCAAAATGAACACAAGATAATTTCATTTCGGGTTTCTTGAGAACACATATCACGTGAACAGGATGTGAATACACTTCGGCCTATTTTGTATATCTCAACTTGACAAAGACATACAGTTTATTTCATCAAAAAGTAATAATGCTGTACAATTACACAACTATCACTTCACGTATATTATTAACACGCTAATTTATGTTTTAAACGATATTCATTGAAAATCGCGTACGAATATATAAGTATCACATGTTTGCATTACCATATTTGGATATCATGTGATAAGTCAAGTCCAATAAGGTCAGCAATTGACAATAGCACCAGCCAATCACGTGATCTGCTTATTTGGCAATGTCGCAATCTGTTTTCTCAGTATTGTAGCAATAGCGCAGACCAACCACGTGTTCTGCTTATTTGGTAAGGTCGCGACCTGTTTTTCGTAGTATTGTGTTATAGCTTCTTTTAAAGGTATAGTTTCTCTTTCTGAACGACTTTCTTTTGATAAGGTGTTATATTGTAAATTTCTGTCTAAGCTACGAAATAAAAATATTTTCTTAAATCGATGATACGCTTTTAAAGTGAATAAATATTTTTGCAACATGTTATCGGTTTTTTTGGTCATATTTCAGTTATCTACATGAATGTTTCATTGTAAAAACCAAATACTCATTCACATAAACCCTTGAAACCATATCTTTAATTTAATTATGAATATCTTTGTCCAATTGCATTTATCACCAAGACAATTTGCCATTTGAACTAACCAACTAGTTCAACTTGTTTTCTTCACATTCTTACACATCAACACGTTTAAGAGCACCACCATACAGTTAGTTACATCGTGAAATTGACATCCATCTCAATAAAAACATTCTTAATCGCTCACTCATCGCTCCATTGATTTATTCCAAACACTCACTCAAACCATTCAAAAACGCTCAAAGTTATTAAAAAAAATAAGCTCAACATGACATTCAAAATGAATTAAGCAAGAACCAATTCGCGATTTCACTGACATAATTTAAATTTGAAGCGTCTGATTGGTTCTTGACGATATAGAAAGCTATTGATTGAACGTTTATGCATATTTTATATGGGTTTTATATATCGCTAATTTTGTTCATCCTGAACAAAATAAGCGACACTGGATTCCCTCCCTTAAATTTCACTCAAAACTCGCTCCGCTCACTCATTCAACATCATGCCTAAATCATTCCAAATCGTTCACCTTATCAATTTCACGATGTTATTAACTGTACCCCCAACTCGGAAGTAGAGTAGCATATATTGATTTCATCATGTCTGTCTCTCAGTCCATTGACCTTTTGCTTTCCGCTAGATAAACGGAGAAGCAATTGACCTGCAATAACGAAACTTTACACAAATATTGCCCATGACCCAAAGAAATGCCCTATTGTTTCGGGGTCATACATGTCCCGGTTATCAGTAAATTTAAACAGTTAACAGTTTCCACTCTAACTGAACAACTAATTGACCTAAATCATAAAATTTGTCAATGACCCGAGAAAGTGCCCAATTTTGGAGTCACAAAGGTCGAAATCACCATTGAACTTCGTCCAAAATTTGTCTTGAGATTCCAACTCATGAAGTAAAAGACTTCCCTGCGAAAATATCTTTTCATCATGGACAAATCACTTGTTGAGGTCCACTTAACGACACTTCTAATTTAATGTGTAATTGATAACTCAAATGGAGCAGAAGTGATTCGAAAAATAATATAAAAAATGTTTTGAGTATAAAAGTGTTCCCCTGTGCGTCCATTAGTCGGCTGTATGGTCCGTATCATTTTCTTCTTTTTTAGCTCACCTGAGCACGTTGTGCTCAAGGGGAGCTTTTAGGATCACCCTGACACCGTCGTCCGTCGTCGACTTTCTTAAGACTTCTTCTCCTAAACCGCTGGGCCAATTTCAATGAAATTTTGCCAAAATGGGACCCTCTTCAAAATTGTCGCTATATTCTAATTGGCCAATAAATATGGGTTTGGCAGGGCGGGGCTTATTTTGAGCCCAAATTCTTTGAACGACATCTCCTCCTGAACCACTGAGCAGATTTCAATCAAACTTTACAAGAATGTTCCTTTGATGACCCACTTTAAATATTGTTGGCAAAATTGTCATTAGCCCATAAATATGGGCGTGGCAGGGTAGGGCTAATTTTGGGTCTCCTCTGTAATGAAAGGGTTGACAGGGTCTATTATGACTTTTTATAATTCGAATTATGTCTTCTCTTCAACAATTAGGCAAATTTGAATGAATCTTTGCTAGAAAGTTTCTTGGATAAGATCCATTGGACCAATCGAATTCAGGTGAGCGGTTTAGGGTCATTCTGGCCCTCTTGTTATCATTTTTCTTTCACCAGATTCAGGCCTGTATAGTGATTCAGAGGTTTAAGCGTCTCTCGGTGTTGAAATACATTGATTTATATACGCCCGTCAAAAGACGATACGTATTATGTGATCAACTGTGGTGGGCGGGAGGCGTCAGCTTCGTAAGTAGCTTGAGGTCATCGTCTCTCGAACGCATTCCAACTTATCAGTACTTTCAGTACTTTGATTCTATGTGCAGTTGGTTGACTACATAATTGAATAACTTGATATCATTGGTTTCCATCAATTTTCGTGCTCTCTAATTGGCTGAAAAATTGGGTCAATTCCTCAATGAAAACAATTTTAAGCGGGTAGTTAATTTTTAAGCTTGCGCACAAAGAAGTCCCATTAAAAACATGTTTAATTATGGAGAAATACTTCCATTTTGCCTCTTGATATTTAATCAAAGATATGAAGAGAATATTTTTTAATTTCATTGAGGTATGGAACTAAAAACATAATCACACTGTATGAATACTCGGAATCATACGGTGTGATTATGTTTTTAGTTTCATACCTAAATGAAATTAAGGAAAACTCTGTCCATCTGTTATTTGTACCAAATTCTTTTCTTATTTAATTTATTATTTATGTAAAAGTAACACAAACGACTGTCCTATATCATGAAGCTTAATTTAAAAAAAAAAAACAGCTTGAATGGAAATTTATCTGATAGGATTTTTCAAAATGAATAACAAAAATAAGTTTTCAGCTTTAAGTAAGCTCCAAAGTTTACAGACTGAATTAATAATTGTGAAACATTGCACTTTTTTCTGGCCGTTGCTATATGGTCACGGGAGGTAGCTCTGAAATAGACTCCAAGACTAAAGTTAAGAAATTACACCATTTTTCACATTATAATTCCAAGGTAATACCACATCAACACGAAATATTTTGATTATAAATGAAATCTTAATTTATTCATCTTTCCATTAATACTTGTAATGTATACCCCTCTGAATTAAATAATTGTAATCTACTAGAAATATCCATATTTCAGGCATAATTGGCCATATTACAAAGAATGTAGTTGAAAAATTTGAAAACGTTACCTAAGCAAGGGCGTAACTACTATTTCGCACAAATCAAAATGGTGTAATACACCCTCCCTCGAAAAATGTCACTGATGAATGAACATAACATCGGATCTACAGCTTATTCCATAAAGCTATAGTTACAATGTTTAGAATATTCACCAAACTCAAAACATAGAATAAGGGCGCGGACAGAGGAAATTCATCTTAAGTAAAAGATCACATGTCGCCCCGCCATTTTCGATGTAGAATCGATCTTTCGCGTCTCGATCTAACTTATACACCTATGCGATGCTTTGCATGTGTTGCAAAAAATGTTATAGATTTACAAGTTTGAGTGAGATATTAGAATAAGGTTGTTAAGAAGAAGTCGGATTAAACTATTTTTACCCTTTGAGACAAATAGTAGCATGAAAGCGCGACTCATACTTGTACACCTATACGTATCACCAATTTCAGGTGTTTTTTTTTTAAGTTTTATCCCAATATTATAAGCTGTAGTAACGGCATCTTGTCACAAGTTCTCTCAACAGCATTGCAAGAAGTTTCATTTATTTGGGATTCATATGGTGTTAGAATTTTTTGCAATATTATGTAACATGTTGATTGTTACATTTTCTGCATACTTGAACATCCATGTTTTTATTTAAACAGTAAATAATGTAAAATACATGTAGAAAAGGTCGATGTTTGTATGTATTGACTAATCAATTCGTCGGTATTCGTCAAACAGAAAAGTCAACAGACTAACTTTTATCATTTTAATATATAACACTTAATTCCTGCTACCATTCCCCCATATCATCATTAATTAAATGTATCAGAGATTCTATATTTGGGAAGTTAAGATAATAGATAATACGTCGGAGCTTGAGAAGCTTGCTTACTAAACCATTTAAGTGGAAATATTTATCTATTTTACAGAATTAAAATACCTACAGTTAAATTTGAAATGAATTCGACACAGAATTCACATTTCTCATTTACTAAATAATATTGAAAGATAGCTACTGTCCATAAAAGAAATCGACTGAACAGTCAAAGCAATCATTTGTTTTTGGGATGACTGTTCACCTCCGTCATATTTCGCCGTTTTGTTCATTTAGGACATCCGCTGGTCCGGTTTTGCATTTTATGCGATTTGAAAAATGTTTACATACTTTAAACATCACTTAAATTTCAGTCATATATATATGCAAGGCAGTTGATTGAATTTAATAAAAAATAACTTTGAAGTTAAATACAATCCTGAGTCCAGAAAGATAAACGGTACATTCTGTTTAAAAAAACATACCCAGCTTTGTTAGCAAGTGCACGTGCAAAGCGAGGTATAATTTGCAAACAGTTTGCACCGTTTTGTCACATTGAAAGCAAGACAGATGTTTTGTATATAGAAACGTACGAATGTTTCCAACAATATTGGTAATCCGATAATGATGAAAATAGCGTATTCGAATTATATTTTATACCGGGATCTATTGCACGTTCCACATTTTGTATTTACATGAAAATGTTATTAAGGCTCTCCAAACTTTTACTTATGATCAATGCCAAGCTTTATTTTTAATCGGGCCGCTAGGCTGGTGGTTCCTTTGTTTTACCTTCAGGCCGTCAGGCTGTTGGTACTAGTCGCCAGGCCGCTAGGCCACTTGGCTGATTTGTATCAGTCTTTATTTACATTAAGGCCGCCAGTTCGCTGGGCCGCGAAACCATTGTGCCACTGTCACCATTGGATGTTAGTTCAACCAGTCTTTAATATACCTTCAGGCCACCAGGCAACTAGGCCGCTGGTTATTTCTGCTTTATTTCTTTAAGGTTGCCAGGCCGCTTATCCGCAGGGCCGATAAGTCGGTTATTTTATCAGTCTTTACTTAAATGCAGGCCTCTCGGCCATTTTTCTTTCAGTCCTTGTCTTACTTTCAGGCCACCAATCTGCTGGGCCGCCAAGCCGCTGGTACGCTAGGCATTTGGTTATCTCCAAGCAGCCCAGTGGCCAAGCGGCCTGAGGGTAAGAAATGACTGACAGAACCACCTGTCTAGCTGTACAGCGGCTTTTTGACGTAATAAAGCCTGGCAGTCTGAAGGTTAAGTAAATATTGATAGAACCACTAGCTAAGCAGCGAAGGTGTAGCGACACAGCAGCCCGTTGGCCCAGCAGGGTAAAAAAATATAAAGACAAAACGAACAAAAAGCTCAGCGGCAGAGCGGCCTTACGGCGTAGAAGACTTGTGGACTGTAGGTAACATAGACTAATATAGCAATCAAACGAGCGGCCTGAAAATAATAAAAGAGTTTTAGAAAAACCGACCTAGCATCCCAGCGGCTAAGTGGCCTGAAGGTCAAATAAAGACTGATACAAATACCACCCTGGCGGTCCAGTAGCCTAGCGTCCCAGCGGCCTAGCAGCCCAAGCTACCTAATAGCCTGACAGCCTAGTGGTTCTATCAGTCTTTTTTGTACATTTAGACTACCAGGCTTAATTAGGCTAACAGCCGCGTGGACGCTGGACTTCTAGGCCGCTGCACCCCTAGGCCAATGTGTCGCTAGGCTGGTGACCCAATCTGTCTATATTTTACAATCAGGCTGCCAGGTCACTAGGCCGCCAGGCCGCTTGGCATCTAGGCTTTCGATTCGTCTGTTTTTATCTAATCTTTGGTCGCCAGGCCGCTAGGCCACACGGCAAGTTAATCTATCGGATTAATTTGTCTCCAGGCCTCCACGCCGCTAGGCTTCTGGTCCATCAGTATTCATTTGACCTTCAGGCAGCTAGGTCGTTGGGCCGCTTAGCTGGTGGTTCTATCAGAATTTATTTGACCTTCAGGCAGCAAGACCGGTAGCCGCTGGGCGGCTCGGCCACTTGGCTGCAAGGCTAGTGTTTCTTTCAGTCAGCTTTATGACCGTCAGGCCGCGAGCTCGCTACACCGTGGGTCGTTTTGCTGGTGGTTCTAACACCCTGTATTTTACCTTCAGGCTCCCAGGCCGCATGACTGCGAGGCGGATAGACTAGTGGTTCTATAAGCCTAAACTACAGGCTGTCGGAATGCTAGGCAGCTGAGCTGCAGGGCCGCTAGGCTGTTGGTTCTATCAGCCTTTGTTTTACTTTAGGTTGCCACGTTGCTAAATTGGAGGCTCTATCAAGGTTTTTTTTATAGATTCAGATCGCTAGGTACATAGACTGGTGGTTCTATCAGTCTTTTTCTACGTTTCGGCTGCCAAGCCTGAAGGTAAAACAATAACTAATGGAACAACAAGCCCGTTTTTCTTAGGCTGGTAGTTCCGTCAGTCTTTATTTGACTTTCAGGCCGCTAGGTAGTTGGGTCGCTAAGCTGGTGGTTCTATCAATATTCATTTGACAGTAGGGCCTGAAGGCCGCTGGACGGCTGGGCCACTTGGCTGTAAGGCTACTGGTTCTATCTGTCTTTTTTGATCTTCAGGCCGCGTGCCCGTTAGGCCGCTAGACCACAAGGCTGCTAGACTGCTTGGCTGGTTGTTCTTAAACACTTTATTCAACATTCAGACAACCAATCCTATCAACCATAAATGATTAATGAATGTATTGTTTATCAGTTGCTTTGGTATTTATTTGAAAGTTATTTTATAAAGAACCCTGCCTTCATGGCAGATGTTTTCGCCTAGAGTATTTACGAAGCAGACGGATTGATACAGTTTTATTTTTATCTGACCCAGCTCAAATAGAGAGAAAATCGTTCTTGTGAATCAAAATAAGATATGAATGTATTATTTATCAGTTGCTTTGATAATTTTAAGGAATTCAATGAAGCACCCCGCCTTCATGTCAGAAGTTCAGGCGATGCCTAGAGTATTTACGAAGCAGGCGAATTGATAGATTTTTTTTCAATTGACAGTGTTCGAATATAGAGAAAATCACCCTTTTTTATCTAAATAAGATATGAATGTATTGTTTATCAGTTGCTTTTGTTTTTGTACGTTATTAGATATAGCACCCTGCCTTCATGACAGAAGTTTAGGCGATGCCTAGAGTATTTACGAATTAGACGGATTGATAGAATTTTTTACTTGACCCTGCTCGACTGCAGAGAAAATCAATCCCATGAATCTAAAGAAAACATGAACGTATTGTTTATCATTTGTTTTGATATTTTTACGGAACTCAATGTAGCACCCCCCTCCATGACAGAAGTTTAGGCGATGCCTAGAGTATTTACGAAGCAGACGGTTCGATAGACTTTTTATTCATGTAGCCCTGCTCGAATACAGAGAAAATAATTTTTATGAATCTAACTAAGATATAAATGTATTATTTATCAGTTGCTTTGATATTTTAACGGAATTCAATGTAACACCCCGCCTCCATGACAGAAGTTTAGGCGATGCCTAGAGTATTCATTTATCTACGAAGCAGTCGAATTGATAGACATTTTTTTTTCAATTGACAGTGTTCGAATATAGAGAAAATCATCTTTTTTATCTTAATAAGATATGAATGTATTGTTTATCAGTTGCTTTTGTATTTGTACGTTATTTGACATAGCACACAACCTTCATAACAGAAGTAAAGGCGATGCCTTGAGTATTTACGAATTAGACGGATTGATAGAAAAAATTTTTCTGACCCTGCTCGAATACAGAGAAAATGATTCCCATGAATCTAATTAAAAATGAATGTATTGTTTATCAGTTGTTTTTATATTTTTTACGGAATTCAATGTAGCACCCCGCCTTTATGACAGAAGTTTAGGCGATGCCTAAAAATTTTACGAAGCAGACGGATTGATAGAATTTTTATTTAGCCCTGCTCGAATACAGAGAAAATCGGTCTTGTGAATCTAACATAAATATGAATGTATAATTTATCAGTTCTTTGATAATTTTTTATAGAATTCAATGTAGCACACCGCCTTTATGACAGAAATTTAGGCGATGCCTAAAGTATTTACGAAGCAGACGGATTGATAGATTTTTTTCATCTGGCCCTGCTTGAATACAGAGAAAATCATCCTTTATGAATCTGAATAAGAAATGAATGTATTGAAAATTATTTGTTTTTATTTTTTTTACGGGTTCAATGTAGCACCCCGCCTTCACGACAGAAGTTTAGGCGATGCCTAGAGTATTTACGAAGCAGACGGATTGATAGACTTTTTTCGTCTGACCCTGCTCGAATACATAGAAAATCATTCTTATGAATCTAAATAAGACATGAATGTTTGTTTATCAGTCGTTTGGTATTAGTACGTTATTTGACATAGCACCCTGCCTCAATGACAGAGGCTATGCCTAGATTATTAACGCAGAGGACGGATTGATAGATTTTTTTCCGAATACAGAGAAAATAATTCTTATGAATCTAAATAAGAAACCAATGTATTGTTTATCAGTTGCTTTATAGTTTTACGGAAATATTTCGCCGTTTTGTCCATTTGAGGACGCACGCTTGTCCGGTTTTGCATTATCTACGTTTTGAAAAATGTTTCCATACTGTAAAGGTCACCTTAATTTCAGTCATTTATATATATGCAAGTCACTAGATGGAATTAAATGAACAATAACTATGAAATTTAATATAGTCATAAGCCCATGAAGATAAACGGTACATTCTGTTTAGAAAGCATGTCCAGCTTTGTAAGCAAGTGCACTTGCAAAACGTGGTATGTTTGCAAACAGTTTGCACCGTTTTGTCACCTTGAAAGCATGACAGATGTTTTGTATTAAGAAACGTACGGACGCTTACAATAATATTGGTAATCCGATAATGATCAAAATAGCGTATTCGAGTTATATTTCATACCGGGATCTATTGCACGTTCCACATTTTGTACATACCTGAAAATATTGTTAAGTCTCAAACAAACTCGTGGTCAATGCTAAGATTTATTTTTAATCAGGCCGTCAGGCTGTTGGTACTAGTCGCCAGGCCGCTAGGCCACTAGGCTGATATGTATCGGTCTTAATTTACCTTAAGGCCGCCAGTTCGCTGGGCCGCGAGGCCATTGTGCCACTGTCGCGATTGGCTGGTAGTACAATCTTCAAGCCACCAGGCAAGTAGGTCGCTGGTTATTTCTGCTTTATTTCTTTTAGGTTGCCAGGCCGCTTGTCCGCAGGGCCGCTAAGTCGGTTTTTTAATCAGTCTTTATTCAAATGCAGGCCTCCAGGCTACTTGTTCTTTCAGGCCTTGTTTTACTTTCAGGTCACCGGTCAGCTAGGCCGCCATGCCGCTGGTCCGCTAGGCTTTTGGCTCTCTCTTTCCTAACAGCCCAGTGGCCGAGCGGCCCGAAGGTCAAAAAGAATTGACAGAACCACATGCCTGGCTACACCGCGGCTAATTGACGTTATAAAGCCTGGCAGCCTGAAGGTAAATTAAATATTGATAGAACCACTAGCTAAGCAGCACAGAGGTCTAGCGACACAGCAGCCCGTTGGCCCAGCGGACAAAAGATACAACAGGGTAAAATATAATATAAGGACGAAATGATCAAAAAGCCTAGCGGCCGAGCGGACTTACGGCGTTGAAGACTTGCGGACTGTTTGCAAAACAAAGAATGACATAGCAAACGAGCGGCCGGAAAATAATAAAAGAGTTATAGAATAACCGACCTAGCAGCCCAGCGGCCTAGTGGCCTGACGGTTAAACAGTGGCTGATACAACCACCACCCTGGCGGTCCAGTAGCCTAGCGTCCCAGCAGCCTAGCAGCCCAAGCTACCTAATGGCCTGACAGCCTAGTGGTTCTTTAAGTCTTTTTTGTACATTTAGGCTACCAGGCTTCATTAGGCTAACAGTCGCGTGGACGCTGGGCTTCTAGGCCGCTGCACCGCTAGGCCCATGCATCGTTAGGCCGGTGGTTCAATCTGTCTGTATTTTACAATCTGGCTGCCAGGTCACTAGAACGCTAGGCCGCTTGGCATCTAAGCTTTCGGTTCGTCTTTTTTATCTTATTTTTTTATCGCCAGGCCGCTTGGCTAGTTATTCTTACCGAATTATTTGCCTTCAGGCCTCCAGGTTTTTATATAGCGCAAGGCTGCAAATCCGCCACGCCGCTATGCTTCTGATTCTATCAGTGTTTATTTGACCTTCAGGCATTTAGGTCGCTGGGCCGCTAAGCTGGTGGTTCTATCAGTATTTATTTGACCTCCAGACCATAAGACCGGTAGCCGTTTGGCGGCAGGGCCACCAGGCTGCAAGGCTAGTGTTTCTATCAGTTCCTTTTTTAACCGTCAGGCCGCGAGCTCGCTAGACCGTGGGCCACTTGGCTGGTGGTTCTAATAGAACAACGAGCATAGCGACCATGGAGATAAAAGAAGACTCATAGAACAAACGACGTAGCGGCACAGCGACCTCAAAATAAGATAAAGCAGAAAGAGCCTAGCGGCCTGGCGACCTGAAGGTACGATAAAAACAGATACAGCCACCAGCTTAGCAACACAGTAGCATATCGCTTAAGAAGCCTAGCGGCCTGGCGGTGCTTTCTCTCTCATTTTACCTTCACTTTCAGGCTGCTAGACCGCGAGGTTGCTATCAGTCTTTATTCTACCTTCAGGCCGCTAGGGCGCTAGGCCGCTTAGTTGGTGGGTCTACCACTTTTAATTTAACCTTCATGTCACCAGTAAGCTAGGCCATTCTGCTGCTAGGCTTTTGTTTTTTTCTGGTTTATTTATTTAGGTCGCAAGGCTGCTAGGCCGCTAAGTTGAAAGATCACTAGGCCCCTAGGTCTATGTATCTATAAGTCTTACCATCAGGCTGCCAGACCGCTTAGCCACCAGGCCGTTGGGCCCTTAGGCTAGTGGTTCTATCAGTCTTTATTCTACCTGAAGGTCGCCAGGCTTTATCAGGTTGACGGGCCGCTAGACGGCTGTTCCGCTTGGCTGCAAGGTTATTGGGATACTAGGTTGGTTGTTTTATCAGTCTTTGTTTTACCTTTCAGTCAGCCAGTCTGCTAGGCCGTAAGGCCGCTCAGCTGCTGGCCCTTGGTTCTTTCTGTCTTTATTTTTCATTCGGGCCGTAAGGCCGCCCGATCACTAGGTTATTCGACCGTCGCCTAGCTGGTAGTTCTAGTATTCATTATATTACCTTCAGGCTGCCAGGCATAAAAAGATAACTAGGCCGGCAAACATCTAGGCAGCTAAGACCACATAGCTGCTGTGGAACTTGGCTGATGTTTCTTCAATCTTCGTATAACCTTCAGGCTAGGTCGCAAGACTGGTGGCCCTTTCATCTCTAATCAACTTTTAGGCCACCAGGCCTCCACCCCGCTAGGTTCATGGTTCGATCAGTCTTGGTTTTAGCTTCAAGCTGCCAGTCCACAAGGGCTCTAGGCCGCCTAATTTGTGGGCTCACCGGTTTGAATTTTACACATCGATCGCAAGTGCGCTTGGTCACTCGGATGTTAGGCTTTTGGCTCTTTTTGGTTTATTTATTTAGGTCGCAAGGCTGCTAGGTCGCTAAGTTGTAAGACAACAGGGCCCCTAGGTCTATGTATCTATCAGTCTTACCGTCAGGCTGCCAGACCGCTTAGCCATCAGGCCGTTGGGTCCTTAGGCTAGTGGTTCTATTAGTCTTTATTCTGCCTGAAGGTCGTCAGTCTTTATCATGTTGACGGGTCGCTA